>JAZBNJ010000032.1:82500-90000 GCA_037349165.1 Choristoneura rosaceana | reverse complement strand
TAGGTTAGGTTAGGTTAGGTTAGGTTAGGTTAGGTTAGGTTAGGTTAGGTTAGGTTAGGTTAGGTTAGGTTAGGTTAGGTTAGGTTAGGTTAGGTTAGGTTAGGTTAGGTTAGGTTAGGTTAGGTTAGGTTAGGTTAGGTTAGGTTTGGCTTCATGGGGTGGGAAAGTGTAGCGTCTGGGCCTGGTGCATCCTGGGCAACGACGGCTAGTAAATTCATTAGGTGGATTTGCTAGCCGGCGGCTAATATCCGACCGGGGGGGAGGGGTGTTGGTTTGGTGGGGGGAGCCCAAAGGCAGAGGGCCACCGGGTGAACCCTGCCAGCCAACGGGCCTGCGGGCCTGAGAGGGCGGCGTCTGGCCTTCGGGCCGACGCCTTTTGACGGAGGCGAGCCTGAGCAGAGTACCTGACCTTAGGGACAGGGAAAAGCGAGGGCGAGCCCATCGGGCGGAGGGCGTAAGCCCAATGATGCCGGGGCGGCGCAGCCCTTTTAAGGGCTGTGGTCGCTGGACGCGACGACAGACTTCTGTGACACGACTGGGGTGGGGGGGTGTTGGTTTGGCGAGGGGAGCCCAAAGGCAGAGGGCCACCGGGTAAACCTTGCCAACCAACGGGCCTTCGGGCCCACAAGAGGGCGGCGTCCGGCCTTCGGGCCGACGCCTTTGGACGGAGGTGAGCCTGAACGGAGTACCTGACCTTCGGGTCAGGGAAAAGCGAGGGTGAGCCCATCGGGCGGAGGGCGTAAGCCCAATGATGCCGGAGCGGCGCAGCCCTTTTAAGGGCTGTGGTCGCTGGACGCGACGACAGACTTCTGTGACACGACTGGGGTGGGGGGGGTGTTGGTTTGGCGAGGGGAGCCCAAAGGCAGAGGGCCACCGGGCAAACCTTGCCAACCAACGGGCCTTCGGGCCCACAAGAGGGCGGCGTCCGGCCTTCGGGCCGACGCCTTTGGACGGAGGTGAGCCTGAGCAGAGTACCTGACCTTAGGGACAGGGAAAAGCGAGGGCGAGCCCATCGGGCGGAGGGTGTAAGCCCAATGATGCCGGGGCGGCGCAGTCCTTTTAAGGGCTGTGGTCGCTGGACGCGACGACAGACTTCTGTGACACGACTGGGGTGGGGGGGTGTTGGTTTGGCGAGGGGAGCCCAAAGGCAGAGGGCCACCGGGCAAACCTTGCCAACCAACGGGCCTTCGGGCCCACAAGAGGGCGGCGTGCGGCCTTCGGGCCGACGCCTTTGGACGGAGGCAAGCCCTTGCTTTTGCCTGTCTTAAATGATGGGTACTAAGTAAGGGTGAGCCTCATCGGGCGGAGGGCACAAGCCCAATGATGCCGGGGCGGCGCAGCCCTTTTAAGGGCTGTGGTCGCCGGACGTGACTGACCTCGACGTGACTGGGGTGGGGGGGTGTTGATCTGGTGAGGGGAGCCACTGGGCGAACCTTGCCAGCCAACGGGCCTTCGGGCCCTGTGAGGGCGGCGTCTGGCCTTCGGGCCGACGCCTTTTTGAGGGGGGCGAGCCCAAGCTGAGTACCTGTTCTCATTAGACAGGGAAAGGTGAGGGTGAGCCTTATCGGGCGGAGGGCGCAAGCCTAATGATGCCGGGGTGGCGCAGTCCTTTTGAGGGCTGTGGCCGCCGTATGACGGGGGCGAACCCGAACTCAGTACCTGTTCTCATTAGACAGGGAAAGGTAAGGGGGAGCCCTGGGGCGGCCCAAGCCCTGTCGGGTTTGTGGTCGCCCGGACACGACGACGCGACATGAGAGGACCTAACTGACTGACTGACATGAGAGGAAATCAACTGACTTGACACGACAGACGTGACGTGGCGGCACTGCGGGCGAGGGCGAGGAATCCCGGACCCGCATTGCACGTGCCGTCCTGGCCGAGCGCCCCTAAAACCCTAGGGGCGCAGCGCCCCAATACCATCTTGGGGCGCAGAGAGGGAGCCCATCCCGGGCTGGCCTGCGGCGTCGCGGTGAAATGTTCGCGATCCCGTGGCGTCCGCACAAGGGCCGAGAGGGTAAGGTCGTGTGGTTTTTATTCGGTATGCCTCCACTCTGGGGGAGAGCCCGAAAGACCCCACCCGCTGCCTCGAGCGGGGGACATGCATAAGGCGCATTTTCCACACGTAAAAAAAAAAAAAAAAAAAAAAAAAAAAAAAGGTTAGGTTAGGTTAGGTTAGGTTAGGTTAGGTTAGGTTAGGTTAGGTTAGGTTAGGTTAGGTTAGGTTAGGTTAGGTTAGGTTAGGTTAGGTTAGGTTAGGTTAGGTTAGGTTAGGTTAGGTTAGGTTAGGTTAGGTTAGGTTAGGTTAGGTTAGGTTAGGTTAGGTTAGGTTAGGTTAGGTTAGGTTAGGTTAGGTTAGGTTAGGTTAGGTTAGGTTAGGTTAGGTTAGGTTAGGTTAGGTTAGGTTAGGTTAGGTTAGGTTGGGGTGCAATGTCGGATTCCTCCTCGCGTGCTCGGGCGTTACAACTTCCCTCTATCCGAAGCTTTGGCTTCATGGGGTGGGAAAGTGTAGCGTCTGGGCCTGGTGCATCCTGGGCAACGACGGCTAGTAAATTCATTAGGTGGATTTGCTAGCCGGCGGCTAATATCCGACCGGGGGGGAGGGGTGTTGGCTTGGTGGGGGGAGCCCAAAGGCAGAGGGCCACCGGGTGAACCCTGCCAGCCAACGGGCCTGCGGGCCTGAGAGGGCGGCGTCCGGCCTTCGGGCCGACGCCTTTTGACGGAGGCGAGCCTGAGCAGAGTACCTGTCCTTAGGGTCAGGGAAAAGCGAGGGCGAGCCCATCGGGCGGAGGGCGTAAGCCCAATGATGCCGGGGCGGCGCAGCCCTTATAAGGGCTGTGGTCGCCGGACGTGACGACTGACTTCTGTGACACGACTGGGGTGGGGGGGTGTTGGTTTGGCGAGGGGAGCCTAAAGGCAGAGGGCCACCGGGCAAACCTTGCCAACCAACGGGCCTTCGGGCCCACAAGAGGGCGGCGTCCGGCCTTCGGGCCGACGCCTTTTGACGGGAGCGAGCCTGAGCGGAGTACCTGTCCTTAGGGTCAGGGAAAAGCGAGGGTGAGCCCATCGGGCGGAGGGCGTAAGCCCAATGATGCCGGGGTGGCGCAGCCCTTTTAAGGGCTGTGGTCGCCGGACGCGACGACAGACTTGACGCGACTGGGGTGGGGGGGTGTTGGTTTGGCGAGGGGAGCCCAAAGGCAGAGGGCCACCGGGCAAACCTTGCCAACCAACGGGCCTTCGGGCCCACAAGAGGGCGGCGTCCGGCCTTCGGGCCGACGCCTTTTGACGGGAGCGAGCCTGAGCGGAGTACCTGTCCTTAGGGTCAGGGAAAAGCGAGGGTGAGCCCATCGGGCGGAGGGCGTAAGCCCAATGATGCCGGGGCGGCGCAGCCCTTTTAAGGGCTGTGGTCGTTGGACGCGACCGACTGACAGACGTGACTTTTGTTTGGCGAGGGGAGCCTAAGGCAGAGGGCCGCGGGTGAGCTTCGCCAAACCCAAGAGGGCGGCGTGCGGCCTTCGGGCCGACGCCTTACAGACGGAGGTGAGCCCTTGCTTTTGCCTGTCTTAAATGATGGGTATTAAGTAAGGGTGAGCCTCATCGGGCGGAGGGCGCAAGCCCTATGATGCCGGGGCGGCGCAGCCCTTTTAAGGGCTGTGGTCGCCGGACGTGACTGACTTTGACGTGACTGGGGTGGGGGGGTGTTGGTCTGGTGAGGGTAGCCACTCGGTGAACCTTGCCAGCCAACGGGCCTTCGGGCCCTGAGAGGGCGGCGTCTGGCCTTCGGGCCGATGCCTTTTTGAGGGGGGCGAGCCCAAGCTGAGTACCTGTCCTCATTAGACAGGGAAAGGTGAGGGTGAGCCTTATCGGGCGGAGGGCGCAAGCCTAATGATGCCGGGGCGGCGCAGTCCTTTTGAGGGCTGTGGCCGCCGTATGACGGGGGCGAACCCGAACTCAGTACCTGTTCTCATTAGACAGGGAAAGGTAAGGGGGAGCCCTGGGGCGGCCCAAGCCCTGTCGGGTTTGTGGTCGCCCGGACACGACGACGCGACATGAGAGGACCTAACTGACTGACTGACATGAGAGGACATCAACTGACTTGACACGACAGACGTGACGTGGCGGCACAGCGGGCGAGGGCGAGGAATCCCGGACCCGCATTGCACGTGCCGTCCTGGCCGAGCGCCCCTTAAACCCTAGGGGCGCAGCGCCCCAATACCATCTTGGGGCGCAGAGAGGGAGCCCATCCCGGGCTGGCCTGCGGCGTCGCGGTGAAATGTTCGCGATCCCGTGGCGTCCGCACAAGGGCCGAGAGGGTAAGGTCGTGTGGTTTTTATTCGGTATGCCTCCACTCTGGGGGAGAGCCCGAAAGACCCCACCCGCTGCCTCGAGCGGGGGACATGCATAAGGCGCATTTTCCACACGTAAAAAAAAAAAAAAAAAAAAAAAAAAAAAAAAAGGTTAGGTTAGGTTAGGTTAGGTTAGGTTAGGTTAGGTTAGGTTAGGTTAGGTTAGGTTAGGTTAGGTTAGGTTAGGTTAGGTTAGGTTAGGTTAGGTTAGGTTAGGTTAGGTTAGGTTAGGTTAGGTTAGGTTAGGTTAGGTTAGGTTAGGTTAGGTTAGGTTAGGTTAGGTTAGGTTAGGTTAGGTTAGGTTAGGTTAGGTTAGGTTAGGTTAGGTTAGGTTAGGTTAGGTTAGGTTAGGTTAGGTTAGGTTAGGTTAGGTTAGGTTAGGTTAGGTTAGGTTAGGTTAGGTTAGGTTAGGTTAGGTTAGGTTAGGTTAGGTTAGGTTAGGTTAGGTTAGGTTAGGTTAGGTTAGGTTAGGTTAGGTTAGGTTAGGTTAGGTTAGGTTAGGTTAGGTTAGGTTAGGTTAGGTTAGGTTAGGTTAGGTTAGGTTAGGTTAGGTTAGGTTAGGTTAGGTTAGGTTAGGTTAGGTTAGGTTAGGTTAGGTTAGGTTAGGTTAGGTTAGGTTAGGTTAGGTTAGGTTAGGTTAGGTTAGGTTAGGTTAGGTTAGGTTAGGTTAGGTTAGGTTAGGTTAGGTTAGGTTAGGTTAGGTTAGGTTAGGTTAGGTTAGGTTAGGTTAGGTTAGGTTAGGTTAGGTTAGGTTAGGTTAGGTTAGGTTAGGTTAGGTTCGGTGTTCCCCAGGGGTCCGTTCTAGGGCCCCTGCTATGGAACATCGGCTTTGACTGGGCCATCCGAGGAGAGGTGCTGCCCCGGATGGCGGTCTTCTGCTATGCAGATGACACGCTAGTGGCCGTCCGGGACACCACCTGGAGGGGCCTTAAGAGGAGAGCAGAGGTCGGAGCCTCCCTGGTGACCCGGAGGATCGAGGCACTGGGCCTCCGAGTGGCACTCAATAAAACCGAGGCCCTTTGCTTCAAGGGGCCGAGGTGGAGAGTGCCGGCGGGGGCCACTCTCCGGGTCAACGGGGACGTGGTCGGGGTTAGGGCCCAGATGAAGTATCTGGGCCTTATCCTTGACGGGGGGTGGCGGTTCGGCGATCACTTCCGGACGCTGACCCCCCGCCTCGTCGGTGCGGCGGCGTCGCTGTCAAGGCTCCTCCCGAACCTGGGTGGTCCGGGTGCACCCTGTAGGCGGCTTTTTGCCACGGTGCTCCGGAGCATGGCCCTGTATGGTGCGCCGATATGGGCTGAAGCCCTCGACGCGCCAAACAGGGCCCTCCTCCGCAGGCCGCAACGCATTATTGCGGTGCGCGCATGCCGAGCCTACCGCACGGTGGGCCACGGAGCGGCCTGCGTTTTGGCCGGAACTCCCCCCTGGGAGATAGAGGCGGGAGTTCTGGCTGAAGCATATCGGGCGCGGGTCGAGCTGAGAGCCAGGGGCGACTCACTTGCCCCGGAGGAGCTCGCCCACGCCCGGGAGAGGAGAAACCAGGAAGTCATGGAGCTCTGGGTGGATGGCCTAGCGGATGCCGAATATGGCGCCCGCACTATAGAGGCCATACGCCCACAGCTCCCGGAATGGTGCGGGAGGACCCACGGGTCTCTCACCTTCCGAGTCACACAGGTGCTGTCCGGACACGGCTGTTTCGGGCGATACCTGTGTCGGATCGGAAGGGAGGAGACGGCGTCGTGCCACGGGTGCGGCGCCGTTGAGGATACGGCACAGCACACCTTAGAGGTGTGCCCTGCATGGTCCGACGAGCGCCGCACCCTGGTGGCGACTATTGGCGGCGACCTCTCGCTTCCCGGCGTTGTATACGCCATGCTGGGAAGTGAGAGAGCATGGGAGGCCGTCGCCTCCTTCTGCGAAACAGTTATTTCGCAGAAGGAGGAGAGAGAGCGGGAGCGCGAGGAAGACCCCCTGGCGCCCCCGCTCCGGCGCAGACGAGCGGGGAGGAGAAGACGGCAATATATCGCCGCCCTCGCCCCCCCGTAGTGGTGATAGCTGGTGGGAAATGGGGATTTCCTGCCAGCCTTAACAGCCCACACGTCTAAGGGGGGGACCAATGGTCGGTCCCCTTCCTCTTGGCGCGGAGACCCCGGCTCTATGATGCCCGGCCTTGTAGAGCTGGGGCCAGCTTGCGGATGTCGCGGTTGAAACACGACAAGTGCGCCCGTGGCATCTGCCAAAAGCAAAGAGGACCATCGACAGGTTTTAGTGGGTAGGCCTCTTTCCTTCCTTCCACTCGGGAAGGGGGAGGAGAGGAGAGTCCCACATAACCACTCGCATCGTCCCCACGATGCGAGGGTATGCGTAAGGCATTTCCTGTCGTTAAAAAAAAAAAAAAAAAAAAAAAAAAAAAAAAAAAAAAAAAAAAAAAAAAGGTTAGGTTAGGTTAGGTTAGGTTAGGTTAGGTTAGGTTAGGTTAGGTTAGGTTAGGTTAGGTTAGGTTAGGTTAGGTTAGGTTAGGTTAGGTTAGGTTAGGTTAGGTTAGGTTAGGTTAGGTTAGGTTAGGTTAGGTTAGGTTAGGTTAGGTTAGGTTAGGTTAGGTTAGGTTAGGTTAGGTTAGGTTAGGTTAGGTTAGGTTAGGTTAGGTTAGGTTAGGTTAGGTTAGGTTAGGTTAGGTTAGGTTAGGTTAGGTTAGGTTAGGTTAGGTTAGGTTAGGTTAGGTTAGGTTAGGTTAGGTTAGGTTAGGTTAGGTTAGGTTAGGTTAGGTTAGGTTAGGTTAGGTTAGGTTAGGTTAGGTTAGGTTAGGTTAGGTTAGGTTAGGTTAGGTTAGGTTAGGTTAGGTTAGGTTAGGTTAGGTTAGGTTAGGTTAGGTTAGGTTAGGTTAGGTTAGGTTAGGTTAGGTTAGGTTAGGTTAGGTTAGGTTAGGTTAGGTTAGGTTAGGTTAGGTTAGGTTAGGTTAGGTTAGGTTAGGTTAGGTTAGGTTAGGTTAGGTTAGGTTAGGTTAGGTTAGGTTAGGTTAGGTTAGGTTAGGTTAGGTTAGGTTAGGTTAGGTTAGGTTAGGTTAGGTTAGGTTAGGTTAGGTTAGGTTAGGTTAGGTTAGGTTAGGTTAGGTTAGGTTAGGTTAGGTTAGGTTAGGTTAGGTTAGGTTAGGTTAGGT
>JAZBNJ010000032.1:70000-80000 GCA_037349165.1 Choristoneura rosaceana | reverse complement strand
TACTAGCTACCTCCAACATAATCGGAGCCTATTTATGTCTATTTCTTTTCATTCCAGTTCAGTCTGGTGCTACTGCTCGTTCTTTTATTCTGCATACTTTTTCTTTCTTTTTTCCATCATCTTTCTTACTGTTGGGTCAGTACCCTTCGATCTATTCTATCTTATCTAATTTTAAACTATTTATACATATTTTAGTTTCTTTTCTTACATTCCGTTCTCTTTTTCATACTTTCATCTCGTAAGCTGTCCTCTTTGTCATACTTTGTCTTTCGTTCCTTTGTCTTAATTCTATTTACAGGGGACGGGATTTTGGGGAATCTTTATTAACTAATTTATTTATAAACAATTTTTCTGGAATAATACGTATACCATGTACAGTGGAGACCGGCTTGCGACTTAATTATTACTAGTTACAAGTTTTTAATACGTTGCTAACTTATTTTATCTACTTATAATGTCTTATTACTAACTTATTATCTATTTTACAATTTTTTACTGATGTTAGTGTATGCTAATTGTTAATATATTCAATATATCATATTAGCATACTTGTATTATCTATTTTTATTTCTTTTTATTACACTATTTGCTATTTTGTTACAGTATACTAAGAATTTTGCTCTGTTTTTTCCTCTTATTATGTCTTTAATATTTTCTAATGTGAGATCAATTTCTAGTTCATTTTCTAAATTTAATCTATCTATGCTATAAATTGGACATTGCAGGATCAGATGGGTAACGCTTTCAGGCACTCCTGGTTCACATTTGCACGATGAGTCCTCCTTGCACCCAAATCGGGTCAGGTATTCGGAGAATCCACCGTGTCCCGTCATGATCTGTGTTGTTGTGCCACGGGGCATAATTTTGCGGATCATCCGGTAAGCCGCCACCGCATCGGGGAAAAAGATTTTTGTGGTTGATGCTGTGCTACCAGTCACATATCTCCGGTTCCACTCCTCAAGCGTCTCCATCCGAATGGTTCGCCTGACGTGTGAAACCGGACAGAGGTCGTAGTCAGGACGCCTTTTGGAGCCCACAGCGGCCTCCTTAGCTAGATGGTCTGCTCTTTCGTTGCCATCCAGTCCTGCGTGCGCTTTGATCCAGTGCAAAGTAAATACCTTGCCTTGGAGAGACATTGCTTTGATGTTTCTTCTTGTTTCAACCGCTAAAGGGTGGAGGCAGCCGTGGTTTACGACAGTCTGGAGGGCTGCTTTAGAGTCGCTGTAGACCCCAAAAGATGTCGCTTTGGTTTTGCTTGCAATTCGTGTCGCTTCACATAGAGCAAGGAGCTCCGCCTGGTAGACCGTGCTATATACTGGGAGAGCAAGCTTGCGGGTTAATGTCTCCGTGTCGCCCCTCCATAGGGACAATGCGGCTCCGACCTTACCCTCGATCTTGCTCCCATCGGTGAAAATGCGTATCTCGTGCTCGCTGTTGCGGTCTAATGCTTCTTGGTCGTGCAGGCTTACGAGCTCCAAACTCATACGGTCCGCGGGGTGGGGTGCTTCCAGTGCAGGTGCCATCCGCTCCACCTCCCTGTCGCCCAGCTCCGGCAAGTGTGCTCCCCTCTTGGCTTCATATAATGTAGCCACCTCTCGTACTCGGAGGTCAAGGGGGAGCATACCCGCCAGCAACAGTGCGGCGTTCAGGGAAACGGTGCGGTAGGCGCCGCACTGTTTCTGCGCAATTCCACGTTGCACCACTTCAAATTGCTTCTTTACCATTAATTTTTCCGCTGCCGGTGCCCAGACGCTGGCGGCATACAATATAATTGGCTCGACTGTAGCCACGTAGATAGTTCGGACTACCTCCGGATGGAGTCCCCAGCTCACCTTTGCCGCCCTTGCCAGCTGTCTGTAAATTCCCGTAGCCTTCCTGCACACATTTGCTATGTGGGAATTGAACGTGAGCTTGTGATCTATCGTGACCCCAAGTAGCTTGATCTCCTTGGCTAATCCAATCCCGATCCCGCCCATGGCCAGACGCGGGGCGTCGTAAACAAGTTTCCTCGTAATCACCATCGCATTCGTTTTGTGCGGGGCAAACTTGAGCTTATTTTTGACACCCCACGACCGAACACGCTCAAGAGCAGGGTTGGCACGTCTCTCTATGTCTTGAGCCGTTCTGCCCTCGAAGACCAGAACTACATCATCCGCGAAAGCCTGGCAAAAATCACCCCCATCCTCCATGTTCTTCAGGAGAGGGTCTAACAGGAGATTCCACAGGATTGGACCTCCTATGGAGCCCTGAACGCAGCCCATTTCCGTACTCCTTGTATGTTGTTCTCCGGAGTAACGCACAACCACCTCTCGGTCTTTGAGATAGCTGTCGATGGCCCTCCTCAAATTCAATGGACAGTTTTCCTCTGCCAGTCGGACCCTAATAGCTGGCCACCAGGCACTGTCGAAGGCTCCCTCTATATCCAGCGATATTAAGGTTACGATTTTCTTTTCGTCTAATTTGTTGCGGATGTACTGCATAAGGTTATAGAGGGAGTCTTCGGTACTCCTTTGTGGCATGAATCCATACTGGTTTGGACTTATTGTCGGCAATAGGTGAAATTTGAGGCGAGCCACCAACATCTTCTCGTACGTTTTTCCAAGGATCGATAAGAGACCTATCGGCCTACGTGACTTAGGGATTGTGTAGTCACTCTTGCCAGGCTTCCTCAGTATAATCACTACAGCCCTTTTCCACGCGGTAGGAAAGTAGCTGTATTCCAGGCACTTATTTAGGAATGCAAGAAATAGTTCCGGGTGACTTTGTATAGCGCGAAGGCATATGTCGGCGGTAAAGCCGTCTTCACCCGGAGCCTTTTTCGGGTTAAAGGACTCACTGGCTGTGACCAGTTCCCCCATGGTGAATGGCGGGTCACAGGTTCCAACTTGCTCCCCGGCATTCACTATCTCCGCTTTCCGTCGGGTATCTTGGTGCTGTTCATTGTCACTGGTTGTGAGGTCCTTTGGGTAGAATGTCTCTGCTAAAAATTCAGCAGAGCCCCTTGCGTCCAGAACCTCCCCATTTTTCACCAGTGGCAGATCCTCTTCCCTCCGTGATGTCCTCCCTATCACCCTATATATTCCTTCCCACATTCCTTCTCTATCCTGTTTCCCACAAAAGTCTTTCCAACTATCTATTTGGGCTTTAGTTGCTTCCGTCTCATATTCCGTTTTCTTTTCCAGGTACTCGCCGACCACCTTCGACCTTCGGATTGGGGCTGCGCAGCGGATTCTACGCTTCCTACGGGCGACCTCCTGCTTCAACTCCGCGAGTTTCTCGGACCACCACGGGACGGTAAGTGTTTCTCTGGTTTTCTTGATAGGCATAGAGTGTTGGCAGGCTATTGTTATGATTTCTGTAATTTTCTGTGTGGTTTCCTCTATTTCTTTTATGTTATCTATGTTTGTTATTCCTAAAGTTGTGATCTTTTTGTCTAGTAACAATTGGTTGAGTTTTTCATTAAACTCTTGCCAATTGGCTTTTTTTGTATTGTATTTCCTTGTTGTCCGAATGATTCCAATGCCTTTGGATTTTTGAAGTTTAACATGAAACACTATTCCGTTGTGGTCCGAGCACGTGAGACCTTCCTCTACTTTCCAATCCTCGATCAGGTCCAAGATGTTCATCGAGCAGGCTGTAATATCGACGAAGCTTTGGTACCTCTTTCCTCCACGGATAGTATCGAAGGTGGGGATCTTTCCTCTGTTTAGTATGGCCATTTTCAGTTCGTCCAGACAGCCGGCCAGCTCCTCCCCCCTGTGGTCATTAACCGGACTTCCCCACCACACGCTCTTGGCGTTCATGTCGCCTCCAAGAATCCAACCCGCCGAGCCAGTTTCGCGGTCTATTCGGGCGAGGCTATCCAGGTCCGCTCCTATGGGATGGTCGTGTTTGGGGCACTCAAGGTACACTGAAGCTAATGTTATCCTCCACGCACCAGTTTGGATCCTCACCACAACGATGTTGTTTGTGGTGAGATGAGGCAGTTGTACAACGTCTACCTCTTGGTCAAAGACTGCTATTGCAGCTTTTACGACGCCGTTTCCTATACTGGTGTTCTGGAAGATTCTGACACCTCTGCGACCCCTCATCTCCCCAAGTGACCCCACATAAGGCTCCTGAATGAGTGCGACTGCTACTCCACGCCTCTCCGCCTCGATCATCAACTCATCGGTCGCCAGTTTGGATCGTCGGAGGTTCGCTTGCATTATTCTATACTGTTTATTTACCTTCTGGCTGCCTTTAGCAATAAGCCACGGTTGCTCTCGCTATCTCATCCCATCTTTTCCGCGTTGGGCAGTCGTGGCTAAAGGCATTGTGCTCCGCGCGTTCCAATCCGCCTTTTACGCAGTTTTTGCAGCTTGGGGGCACTTTAGCCAAGAAGTCGGCACACTCGCCCCTTAGGTGTGGGCCACCGCAGTGACTGCACAAGTCTACGGACTCTGTGCAGTATTTTTTGCCGTGACCAAAACCCAAGCAGCGAGTGCACTGCGTAAGCGGGGTCTGGTCTTCTACCCGAACACGCTGAAGGTCTATGTGTGCGTAGCTTTTGTCCAGCATTCTGCGCCAGATGGTCGGCGAAACGCTGATGACAACGTGGCTGGTGTGGGGGTTCCGCGTTCTCCTCCTGTATTTTACCTTGATTCGGTCGTTTTCAGCATCGAGATCGCAGAAAACGCCCCGATTCTGGTTTCTCAGGGCCTTCTCTATGTCCTCGTCAGTGTTGACTGCGAGCACGCTCCTGAGGACCAGCAACGGGTCCTTGTTTTCTACTACCTCGACACTGAGATTTGCTCCATCTCTTTTCAATCGTTCTTTAATCCTTTCTCTATCATCTTTCGTCTTTAGGCCAATAATAACCTTCCTATCTTTCGCCTTTCTCACCCTTTCCACCTTAATCCAGCCCTCCTTTGCGTCCACTGCCTTCCTGATCTTATTGAGGACCTCTTCTCCAGTTTCCGTCTCATCTTTTGAGGTCACACACACCGAATGTAGGGTTCCTCTTCCCCGAGACGGTTCCTCACAGTGGTTCGCAGTTACTTCGGCATAGGTTTTTTCAGCCATTTTTTCTAGCGTGAGCGCCAGCTTTTCATTAAGTTCTTCCATTCTCTTGTTGTTCTCGAGAATCAGTTTCTGGTGTTCGTCTAGTTTTGTCACCAGATCGTCATCAACATGGTGGGGCGGCTTTTCGGTGATTGGTTTTGCCTTTGGTTTTAAACCTGCCTGTTCTTTGGTTTTGGGCTTGGCGTCAACCCTTGCCTCGTCGGAGCTTTTGACTATTTGATATAGTCTGTCGAGGGCGATGGTGACCTCGGTCTTGATCTCAGTCTTGAGATTTCTAGCGGCATTCAAATAAGTTTTCCCTTTATGAAGGACACGCCTCGCCTCAGCTACCCTTTCGGAGAGTTGCTCCGTATTTGGGCTCGAGACTTTTGGCGCGATTGGCTGCTTACTGCTTTGCAGCGTAGCCGACTTCCTTTCCGGGAGATCCGCCTTGGTGTTCTCTTCCGACACGGTTTGGGTGGCTTTAAGCTTGCCCGTTTCCCACTCACCAATGCTGCGTCTGACATTTGCTTCTTTGGCTTCCGGGCTCTCTACGTCAGGGGAAGGTTTACCGCCTGCGGTCTTTCCAACAGGTGTCCTAATACCGAACATGTTGGAGGTTCAGTCCGTGCTAGTAAGGGTTGATACAGCTGATTCCGCTAAGTTGTAGAAGTTGTATATGTGGTATCAGCCGTACCTCCCGTGTTGTCAGTTTAACACTAAATTAATGAGGTTAGTATTAAGGATTGTTGGGCTTTAAGTGAGTCCCTGACTCTGTCCCTAGTAGGCAGTTGTAAAGGGACTGCCTGTCAGTTGAAGTAATTTCCCAAATTTAATAAAGTGCTAAAGGTCAGTGTTTAGTCTGTTGCCACCGGGCTGATAGTGACTTAATTCCTAGACTACGTACGGTGTCAGTTAAAATATATGAGTAATTTCGAAAAAAAAAAAAAAAAAAAAAAAATTGTTTTTTATCAGTTTTCGCTCTATGTGGAGCCTATATCAATACAATAGATTTGCACTATATAGTGCCGGTCTTAGAAATACGGCTAGCAATAAAATAAAATGCTAATTTTGTCACTTCGACTCTATGTAGAGTCGATGTTTGGTTAATAAACCGTTTACACTATACCGCTCAAGTCTTAAATCTATACTAAAGTTAAATATATTAAAGGAAAGAAAATTTTTTGGCGTAGAGATTTTCCTGCTCTACGTAGAGTCTCGAGACCACACCCGACAGATAGGTCTCTTTAAGCCCCGCACGGGGACACCAAGCACGATTCGCTAGGCCTAAGGGGTCCGGAGATACGCCCGGTTTCGATTTTCGGTACCAAAAACAAGATGGCCGCCAAAAACAGGTATCGGCTCGTATCTCAGGAACCAGTGGTCCGATCGAAGCGCGGTTTTGAATCCCGTAAAGGGCTTGCTGAGACGCACCGTTGGAGACCGGTTTCAGGAGAATCGGGTTCCTGAAATTTTCAGGCTGAAAACTATTTAGATCCGGCCTGCAACGGATCCCGTCGGATAGGGCCTCGACCGCGCCCTCTATAGTAGAAAACCCCGGCTCTCCAGGACACACCGTTGCGGAGATATGGGAGTTTGAAATTTTCAAAATGGCGGCTAGAACTGTCAAAGACGAACTTTGAAAGCCGATAACTCCGCTTCCGGGGGTCGTAGAAAGACGGGACTTTCTCTTGCCGGCTTCGCTCTTCTTCCTCTTTCGTCTGGGCCTACTTCCAGGAGTCCAATTTTTCAGTGCCTGAAATGGCCTGAAACCTAGGGGGGTGGGCAGATGACAAGCCCCTGCACCCAATACAAAAATCCGCAGGTCGCTACGACCCCCGGTTCCGGAGCTATGACGGCCGGAAGAAATCCAAAATGGCCGCCGAGCTGTCAAACTCCAACTTTAAGAGTTGATAACTCCTCAACCGAGCGTCGCAGGAAGCTCGGACTTTTTGCGCTGGTATACTCGCGACCCCCTCTGCCTCCAAGAAGTAGTTCCAGCCGTAAAAAATTTCAGGCACCAAAATCAAAAAATTTTGGTAGGAGCGTGTTAAGACCAAAAAGCTATTGCCTGAGCTGTTTTTCTCAAACTTCTAGGGCCAAGGGTTCGGGAGATAATGGAGTTCGAATATCTGGTACCTAAAAACAAAATGGCTGAAAATGTTCAACTTAGTCAATTTTGATTATTTTTGACCCGCGCCGGCGCTTCGGTCGGTGTTTACCACCTTTCTAGGCACCGTCCTGGTGTCAAAATATTCAAAATAATAATACTTTTGAAATTAAGGAAAAATTTTGAAAAAATTTAATATCTCCCGAACTGTTGGTCGCAAAAATATGAAAAAAATATGGAAAAATACACAGTCAAAAGGCGCACTGGATGATATAATAAAAACAATATAAGGCAATAGCAAATTTTTAAGATTTTTTCAAAAAACCAAAATTTTGGTTTTTGAAGTACAACTCAAAATTCTTAGGTCTAAAAATTTCTTAAAAGCTATAGTTGCGTTCTGAAACTTAGAGCGCAAGTCGCTGCAGTTGCAGAATCTGCGCGTCTCGTTTGGTTCGTGTGCAAAAGTAAGTCAAAGTTCGAACACTTAATAAATTTTATTTAAGAAACTAGCAAAGATAAAATTATGCAACTTGCGGTTCCAGGCTATATTTAATGCTGCAAAGGTCCTCTCCAGTTCTCGCTGCTCTGCTCCAGCTGGAAGTGCGACCACGCCGCCACGTGGTTTTCGGTTTTTCAACTGTGGACCCTCGGTGCGACGTCGCAGGTAGCTGGTTTAGGGCTCGTTTTAAAGAGCTCGTTAAGGCGCAGTGCGCCGCGCTTAGCACGTGATTTTACGTGCAGCCGAACTTGAGTTATAACCGTTTAAAGGTAAAATTAACCTCAAATTTTCACTTTTTTGCACTTTTTCTTATATCACTGGCACTTTTCACAATTGGTGATACAACAGGTGTATGCGCTTCGCTTTTGCGCAACTTTTGACACCTCACTTGTCAATATCGGATGCAAAAAACCCACTTTTTTGAATTTTTAAGCGTGGAGCACGTGGAAATCGTGGCGTTCAAGGCGGCGGATGGAACGCAACTGGTGGTTAGGTTAGGTTAGGTTAGGTTAGGTTAGGTTAGGTTAGGTTAGGTTAGGTTAGGTTAGGTTAGGTTAGGTTAGGTTAGGTTAGGTTAGGTTAGGTTAGGTTAGGTTAGGTTAGGTTAGGTTAGGTTAGGTTAGGTTAGGTTAGGTTAGGTTAGGTTAGGTTAGGTTAGGTTAGGTTAGGTTAGGTTAGGTTAGGTTAGGTTAGGTTAGGTTAGGTTAGGTTAGGTTAGGTTAGGTTAGGTTAGGTTAGGTTAGGTTAGGTTAGGTTAGGTTAGGTTAGGTTAGGTTAGGTTAGGTTAGGTTAGGTTAGGTTAGGTTAGGTTAGGTTAGGTTAGGTTAGGTTAGGTTAGGTTAGGTTAGGTTAGGTTAGGTTAGGTTAGGTTAGGTTAGGTTAGGTTAGGTTAGGTTAGGTTAGGTTAGGTTAGGTTAGGTTAGGTTAGGTTAGGTTAGGTTAGGTTAGGTTAGGTTAGGTTAGGTTAGGTTAGGTTAGGTTAGGTTAGGTTAGGTTAGGTTAGGTTAGGTTAGGTTAGGTTAGGTTAGGTTAGGTTAGGTTAGGTTAGGTTAGGTTAGGTTAGGTTAGGTTAGGTTAGGTTAGGTTAGGTTAGGTTAGGTTAGGTTAGGTTAGGTTAGGTTAGGTTAGGTTAGGTTAGGTTAGGTTAGGTTAGGTTAGGTTAGGTTAGGTTAGGTTAGGTTAGGTTAGGTTAGGTTAGGTTAGGTTAGGTTAGGTTAGGTTAGGTTAGGTTAGGTTAGGTTAGGTTAGGTTAGGTTAGGTTAGGTTAGGTTAGGTTAGGTTAGGTTAGGTTAGGTTAGGTTAGGTTAGGTTAGGTTAGGTTAGGTTAGGTTAGGTTAGGTTAGGTTAGGTTAGGTTAGGTTAGGTTAGGTTAGGTTAGGTTAGGTTAGGTTAGGTTAGGTTAGGTTAGGTTAGGTTAGGTTAGGTTAGGTTAGGTTAGGTTAGGTTAGGTTAGGTTAGGTTGGGGTGCAATGTCGGATTCCTCCTCGCGTGCTCGGGCGTTACAACTTCCCTCTATCCGAAGCTTTGGCTTCATGGGGTGGGAAAGTGTAGCGTCTGGGCCTGGTGCATCCTGGGCAACGACGGCTAGTAAATTCATTAGGTGGATTTGCTAGCCGGCGGCTAATATCCGACCGGGGGGGGAGGGGTGTTGGCTTGGTGGGGGGAGCCCAAAGGCAGAGGGCCACCGGGTGAACCCTGCCAGCCAACGGGCCTGCGGGCCTGAGAGGGCGGCGTCCGGCCTTCGGGCCGACGCCTTTTGACGGAGGCGAGCCTGAGCAGAGTACCTGTCCTTAGGGTCAGGGAAAAGCGAGGGTGAGCCCATCGGGCGGAGGGCGAAAGCCCAATGATGCCGGGGCGGCGCAGCCCTTTTAAGGGCTGTGGTCGCCGGACGCGACGACTGACGTACTTGACGCGACTGGGGTGGGGGGGTGTTGGCTTGGCGAGGGGAGCCCAAAGGCAGAGGGCCACCGGGCAAACCTTGCCGACCGACGGGCCTTTGGGCCCACAAGAGGGCGGCGTCCGGCCTTCGGGCCGACGCCTTTTGACGGGAGCGAGCCTGAGCGGAGTACCTGTCCTTAGGGTCAGGGAAAAGCGAGGGCGAGCCCATCGGGCGGAGGGCGTAAGCCCAATGATGCCGGGGCGGCGCAGCCCTTTTAAGGGCTGTGGTCGCCGGACTTGACAGACTGACAGACATGACATTTGTTTGGCGAGGGGAGCCTAAGGCAGAGGGCCGCGGGTGATCTTCGCCAAACCCAAGAGGGCGGCGTGCGGCCTTCGGGCCGACGCCTTTGGACGGAGGCGAGCCCTTGCTTTTGCCTGTCTTAAATGATGGGTACTAAGTAAGGGTG
>JAZBNJ010000032.1:5000-65000 GCA_037349165.1 Choristoneura rosaceana | reverse complement strand
GGTTAGGTTAGGTTAGGTTAGGTTAGGTTAGGTTAGGTTAGGTTAGGTTAGGTTAGGTTAGGTTAGGTTAGGTTAGGTTAGGTTAGGTTAGGTTAGGTTAGGTTAGGTTAGGTTAGGTTAGGTTAGGTTAGGTTAGGTTAGGTTAGGTTAGGTTAGGTTAGGTTAGGTTAGGTTAGGTTAGGTTAGGTTAGGTTAGGTTAGGTTAGGTTAGGTTAGGTTAGGTTAGGTTAGGTTAGGTTAGGTTAGGTTAGGTTAGGTTAGGTTAGGTTAGGTTAGGTTAGGTTAGGTTAGGTTAGGTTAGGTTAGGTTAGGTTAGGTTAGGTTAGGTTAGGTTAGGTTAGGTTAGGTTAGGTTAGGTTAGGTTAGGTTAGGTTAGGTTAGGTTAGGTTAGGTTAGGTTAGGTTAGGTTAGGTTAGGTTAGGTTAGGTTAGGTTAGGTTAGGTTAGGTTAGGTTAGGTTAGGTTAGGTTAGGTTAGGTTAGGTTAGGTTAGGTTAGGTTAGGTTAGGTTAGGTTAGGTTAGGTTAGGTTAGGTTAGGTTAGGTTAGGTTAGGTTAGGTTAGGTTAGGTTAGGTTAGGTTAGGTTAGGTTAGGTTAGGTTAGGTTAGGTTAGGTTAGGTTAGGTTAGGTTAGGTTAGGTTAGGTTAGGTTAGGTTAGGTTAGGTTAGGTTAGGTTAGGTTAGGTTAGGTTAGGTTAGGTTAGGTTAGGTTAGGTTAGGTTAGGTTAGGTTAGGTTAGGTTAGGTTAGGTTAGGTTAGGTTAGGTTAGGTTAGGTTAGGTTAGGTTAGGTTAGGTTAGGTTAGGTTAGGTTAGGTTAGGTTAGGTTAGGTTAGGTTAGGTTAGGTTAGGTTAGGTTAGGTTAGGTTAGGTTAGGTTAGGTTAGGTTAGGTTAGGTTAGGTTAGGTTAGGTTAGGTTAGGTTAGGTTAGGTTAGGTTAGGTTAGGTTAGGTTAGGTTAGGTTAGGTTAGGTTAGGTTAGGTTAGGTTAGGTTAGGTTAGGTTAGGTTAGGTTAGGTTAGGTTAGGTTAGGTTAGGTTAGGTTAGGTTAGGTTAGGTTAGGTTAGGTTAGGTTAGGTTAGGTTAGGTTAGGTTAGGTTAGGTTAGGTTAGGTTAGGTTAGGTTAGGTTAGGTTAGGTTAGGTTAGGTTAGGTTAGGTTAGGTTAGGTTAGGTTAGGTTAGGTTAGGTTAGGTTAGGTTAGGTTAGGTTAGGTTAGGTTAGGTTAGGTTAGGTTAGGTTAGGTTAGGTTAGGTTAGGTTAGGTTAGGTTAGGTTAGGTTAGGTTAGGTTAGGTTAGGTTAGGTTAGGTTAGGTTAGGTTAGGTTAGGTTAGGTTAGGTTAGGTTAGGTTAGGTTAGGTTAGGTTAGGTTAGGTTAGGTTAGGTTAGGTTAGGTTAGGTTAGGTTAGGTTAGGTTAGGTTAGGTTAGGTTAGGTTAGGTTAGGTTAGGTTAGGTTAGGTTAGGTTAGGTTAGGTTAGGTTAGGTTAGGTTAGGTTAGGTTAGGTTAGGTTAGGTTAGGTTAGGTTAGGTTAGGTTAGGTTAGGTTAGGTTAGGTTAGGTTAGGTTAGGTTAGGTTAGGTTAGGTTAGGTTAGGTTAGGTTAGGTTAGGTTAGGTTAGGTTAGGTTAGGTTAGGTTAGGTTAGGTTAGGTTAGGTTAGGTTAGGTTAGGTTAGGTTAGGTTAGGTTAGGTTAGGTTAGGTTAGGTTAGGTTAGGTTAGGTTAGGTTAGGTTAGGTTAGGTTAGGTTAGGTTAGGTTAGGTTAGGTTAGGTTAGGTTAGGTTAGGTTAGGTTAGGTTAGGTTAGGTTAGGTTAGGTTAGGTTAGGTTAGGTTAGGTTAGGTTAGGTTAGGTTAGGTTAGGTTAGGTTAGGTTAGGTTAGGTTAGGTTAGGTTAGGTTAGGTTAGGTTAGGTTAGGTTAGGTTAGGTTAGGTTAGGTTAGGTTAGGTTAGGTTAGGTTAGGTTAGGTTAGGTTAGGTTAGGTTAGGTTAGGTTAGGTTAGGTTAGGTTAGGTTAGGTTAGGTTAGGTTAGGTTAGGTTAGGTTAGGTTAGGTTAGGTTAGGTTAGGTTAGGTTAGGTTAGGTTAGGTTAGGTTAGGTTAGGTTAGGTTAGGTTAGGTTAGGTTAGGTTAGGTTAGGTTAGGTTAGGTTAGGTTAGGTTAGGTTAGGTTAGGTTAGGTTAGGTTAGGTTAGGTTAGGTTAGGTTAGGTTAGGTTAGGTTAGGTTAGGTTAGGTTAGGTTAGGTTAGGTTAGGTTAGGTTAGGTTAGGTTAGGTTAGGTTAGGTTAGGTTAGGTTAGGTTAGGTTAGGTTAGGTTAGGTTAGGTTAGGTTAGGTTAGGTTAGGTTAGGTTAGGTTAGGTTAGGTTAGGTTAGGTTAGGTTAGGTTAGGTTAGGTTAGGTTAGGTTAGGTTAGGTTAGGTTAGGTTAGGTTAGGTTAGGTTAGGTTAGGTTAGGTTAGGTTAGGTTAGGTTAGGTTAGGTTAGGTTAGGTTAGGTTAGGTTAGGTTAGGTTAGGTTAGGTTAGGTTAGGTTAGGTTAGGTTAGGTTAGGTTAGGTTAGGTTAGGTTAGGTTAGGTTAGGTTAGGTTAGGTTAGGTTAGGTTAGGTTAGGTTAGGTTAGGTTAGGTTAGGTTAGGTTAGGTTAGGTTAGGTTAGGTTAGGTTAGGTTAGGTTAGGTTAGGTTAGGTTAGGTTAGGTTAGGTTAGGTTAGGTTAGGTTAGGTTAGGTTAGGTTAGGTTAGGTTAGGTTAGGTTAGGTTAGGTTAGGTTAGGTTAGGTTAGGTTAGGTTAGGTTAGGTTAGGTTAGGTTAGGTTAGGTTAGGTTAGGTTAGGTTAGGTTAGGTTAGGTTAGGTTAGGTTAGGTTAGGTTAGGTTAGGTTAGGTTAGGTTAGGTTAGGTTAGGTTAGGTTAGGTTAGGTTAGGTTAGGTTAGGTTAGGTTAGGTTAGGTTAGGTTAGGTTAGGTTAGGTTAGGTTAGGTTAGGTTAGGTTAGGTTAGGTTAGGTTAGGTTAGGTTAGGTTAGGTTAGGTTAGGTTAGGTTAGGTTAGGTTAGGTTAGGTTAGGTTAGGTTAGGTTAGGTTAGGTTAGGTTAGGTTAGGTTAGGTTAGGTTAGGTTAGGTTAGGTTAGGTTAGGTTAGGTTAGGTTAGGTTAGGTTAGGTTAGGTTAGGTTAGGTTAGGTTAGGTTAGGTTAGGTTAGGTTAGGTTAGGTTAGGTTAGGTTAGGTTAGGTTAGGTTAGGTTAGGTTAGGTTAGGTTAGGTTAGGTTAGGTTAGGTTAGGTTAGGTTAGGTTAGGTTAGGTTAGGTTAGGTTAGGTTAGGTTAGGTTAGGTTAGGTTAGGTTAGGTTAGGTTAGGTTAGGTTAGGTTAGGTTAGGTTAGGTTAGGTTAGGTTAGGTTAGGTTAGGTTAGGTTAGGTTAGGTTAGGTTAGGTTAGGTTAGGTTAGGTTAGGTTAGGTTAGGTTAGGTTAGGTTAGGTTAGGTTAGGTTAGGTTAGGTTAGGTTAGGTTAGGTTAGGTTAGGTTAGGTTAGGTTAGGTTAGGTTAGGTTAGGTTAGGTTAGGTTAGGTTAGGTTAGGTTAGGTTAGGTTAGGTTAGGTTAGGTTAGGTTAGGTTAGGTTAGGTTAGGTTCCCCCCCGAGTGTCGCTACCTTGTCGTGGTGGGGGGGCTTGAGCCCTCGATCTTCGGGTCGCATAGCTCGAAGGGCGAGGGTGACCAAGAGCGGCACAGCCTCGGCGGAGCCCATTTTGGGCCAGGCGGGGCAGGCGCGCCCTAGTGAAAGGGTGCGCCACTTTCCTGCTCCCTGTCTCTCCTGTAGCAGGGGACAACGGGGAAGCAGAGGCGGTGGGTCCGCTCCCGGTACCTCTCTGATTAGCAGAGTAGACTGGGATGCGGACGTGATCTGGAGGAGCGCCGTCTGTGAGGATGGCCTACTGCAGGGCTCTTTCTGTGAGCTGCTGTGGGAACTCGCAACCCGGCCCGTAGGCGCCGGGAGTGAGGGTCGTCGCCTGCAAAGGGAGGACCACGAGGAAGGAAAACCTCTATAAAAACCGGGGATAACCGCTCCTTACTGCGGTTCTGGATACGGGTTGCAGCGTATCCAGTACCAGGCCGGAGACAAGTAGGTCCTGTGGATCGAACGGGTCCGGCCTGGATTAGCGGCTTGCCGGAAGTACCACGTCGATGGTGAACGGGTTGGCGTAACTGCGACACAGGGGAACTCACCCCTTAAAACAAGAGGAGAGCGGCTCCCTCTTTAAAAGGGGCAGGGGCCTTACCCCTAATAGTAAGGGCATGAGTGACGATAAAAGAGTATTACCCCAGGAGGGTACCCTTCGGGGAGAATCCCTCACCGCTACCATCCCGCGGTCAGCCCCATCGTACTCTGGGGGGGGCAAAAGTCACTTCGTGGGCCCTCAAAGCCCACGCTTAGATATAAGTTCTCCGGCGATACAAATCGCCGAACGAAGAAGCGTCCCATTGCGGGACTGCCACGTGCGCCTCATAAGGCAGAAGTCGCCAAACAACTCCAACCAAGAGCCCGAACTGAGGGTAAATACAAGCTCGGACGTCAGTTTTGCTTCCCAGGGGACAGGAGGTCGTGAGTCCTCTGGGAAGAGCAAACTCGAAAATATTCCGGAGGGAGCTGAGCGGGTGAAGCAGAAGCGGAAGAGATTCCGCCCTGCTTCATCCGTGCTCAGCTCAAGCGATGAAGGGTCGACAGGGCTCTCAGCTGAGGGTCAAAGACCACAGACAAGAGGCAGAGGTCGCCCGCCTACAACAGGCAAGTACGCTGGACTTGCCAAAGCGAAGGAGGCCTACAACCGTGCCCTACGAGAGGAGATTCGGCTAAAGGCGGAAATGGAGGTCCAGGAGATGAGAATCTCGACCAGGCAGGGGTACCAGAGAGGTACCTCTCCGGGAAGGAACGACCAGGAGGACACCGCGGCCAATAAAGACCTTGGTCAGCAGGTAGCCGACAGCGTGGCCATTATCAATAAGGTTGCGGTTACCTCCAAAAACCTGTCAGGTGGCTATATAAAGTGCCTGAAAGATGCGGCTGCTGCGATTGCTGATGCTTTCACAGTACTGAGCAAACGCACAGCCACTGAGGAGACGGCTCGGCTGCAGGCCGACAACAATCGGCTGCAAGCCGAGATGGCCAGTCTCCGAAAGGAGCTGGCCGACCTTAAAAGAGACCTTGAGGGGATGCGGAAGCAGGGCAGTCCGCAACCCCCTCTTACCGGACACGACGGGGAGGTGCTGCCCCCTGCGCAGCCCCCCCCATCAAGAAGAGAGGAAGGTCACGGTGCGACCAGTCCACCAGCTATGGATATGGACAAACTCTGCCGAGCCGTCATGGCCCAAGTCTGTCCATACCTGGACGCCCACCTGGCTGGCATCCAGGACCGGCTCCTTCCGGAGAGGCCTGTCCGTCAAGCTGCGGAGGATGCGGCTTCTGGCCAGGCTTCGGCTGGTCCAAAAAGGAAGAAAGCAAGGAAAGGTAAAAAGGCAGATAGTAAACGACCGCCCCCACTGCCCTCACCGCTTCCGCCGCCCCCACCACCCCCACCACCTGAACAGCCTGACGGGTGGACGAAGGTGGAAAGGAGGGGAAGGCGGAGGAAAGCGAAGGAAGTGAAGAACAAAGAGGTCGACATGCAAAAACGCAAACGAAAGAAGGGAGCTAACAAGCTCCGTCCGCCTCGCTCAGCAGCGGTCATGATGACGCTGTTGGAGCCAAAGGCGACGGAAAAAGGGGCAGACTTTGGCACAGTCCTTGCGGATGCCAAAGCTAAGATCAAACTGGAGGATCTGGGCATCTCGGGCCTCCGTCTGAGAAAAGCTCAAACCGGGGCTTACATCATGGAGGTGCCCGGGGCAACAAGTGGCGATAAGGCAGACGCACTGGCCAAAAAACTAGCTGAGGTCACGGACCCAGCGTTAGTGCGTGTCTCGAGGCCCATGAAATGCGCAGAATTGCGCATTTCGGGCCTAGACGAGTCCGTCTTGTCCACGGACGTAGTGTCCTCGGTTGCTCGCGTGGGGGGCTGTGCGGAGACCGATATTAGGCCCGGAGAGATCGTTAGCGGTCGCTCCGGTCTAGGAACGATATGGCTGCGCTGTCCTATTTCGGCGGCGAAAAAGGTGACAGAGGCGGGAAGGCTGCTGGTGGGCTGGGTGTCGGCGCAGGTCAAGCTGCTCGATGCCCGTCCCCTGCGCTGCTTCCGCTGCCTCGAGGTGGGCCACGTAAAGGCTAAATGCAAGGTGGCGGTGGATCGCAGCCTGCTGTGCTACCGCTGCGGGTGTCCGGGCCACGTGGCCAACGCATGTACAGCGGCACCACATTGCGTGCTGTGTGCGGAGGCCGGGCTGTCGGCCAACCATAAGGTGGGTAGCAAGACTTGCAACCCACACAAATCCAAGCAGAGCAATGTTGCCGAGGGACCGCAACCCTCTTTGCAGCCAGGCAACAGGAAGGGCAGCACAACCGAGCCCCGAGCCGAGGAGGAAGGGATGGTAACCGAGTGATGGCTCCAACTCCAACTCGCTACCTACAGGCGAACATCAACCACTGCGCCAGAGCCCAGGATCTTTTGTTCCAGAGCATGGCGGAGTGGTTGATACATGTCGCTGTAGTAGCCGAGCCATACTCGGTGCCGTCCAGGGATAACTGGGTGGGAGACCTGGACAGCCTCGTAGCCCTGGCCACTCAACCATCGGCTGGCTCTGCACCTCTCGAGAGAGTAGTGCGGGGCCATGGATACGTGGCTGCCAACATCGGCAACATCACGGTGGTAGGGGCGTACTTCTCGCCGAACAGAGCTCTCGCTGAATTCGAGGTATTCCTCGACGAAGTGCGAGCTCTGATCGGCAGAAGTGACCCGGACCTGCTGCTAGTCGCGGGGGACTTCAACGCCAAATCAGTGGTGTGGGGTTCCCCCGCGACTGACGTGCGCGGTCAAACCCTGGTGGAGTGGGCAGTGGCTACAGGTTTGACTGTTCTGAACCACGGGACGACAGACACGTGCGTGCGGCAACAGGGTGGCTCTATCGTGGACATCACGTTCGCCAATGCCGCCCTGGCGCGCCGTGTCCAAGGCTGGGAGGTGATGGAGGGAGTGGAGACGCTATCCGACCACCGATACATTCGGTTTAGCGTCTCCTCTCATCACAATATCCCGGACGGCCTAAGCCGTTCCCTGCAGGGAGATAGCCCAAGATGGGCAGTTAAACGGCTTGACCGGGACCTGCTGCACGCGGCGGCCTTGGTCCAAGCCTGGCCGGAAGCGCCTGAAGCCCCAGCAGATATTGAGGCGGAAGCAGCCTGGCTCAGCGAGGCCATGACGCAGATCTGCGACGCTGCGATGCCGCGGGTCAAGCCCAGTGGGCCGAGGCGGAACGTGTACTGGTGGTCCGCAGAATTAACGCAGCTGCGCAAGTCTTGCGTGGCTGCGAGACGCCAGTACACGAGGAGCCGAAGGCGGAGGAGGCGAAACCTGGTGGCCGAAGAACACCTGTATGCGAGCTACAGAGCGGCTAGCAGGGCCCTCAGCGTGGCCATTGGCCAAGCCAAAGACCTGGCAGAGCAGGAAATGCTGGAGACTCTGAACAGCGACCCGTGGGGGAGGCCGTACAAATCGGTGAGGGGCAAACTCCGGCCTTGGGCCCCCCCACTTACGCAAAGTCTCCAGCCGGACCTGGTGAGCCAAATTGTGGGAGCCCTATTCCCACAGCGGGGCGAACACCTGCCCCCGCGAATGGCTCCAGTAATCCCGTCAGTGGACGAAGTAATACCGGAGGTGACAGAGGAGGAATTGGGGATGGCAGTGCTAAGGCTAAAGGCCAAAAACACTGCCCCCGGCCCCGATGGTACTCCAGGCCGCGCATGGGTCTTAGCACTGGGCCCTTTAGAACAAAGGGTGAGGGCTCTTTTCTCTGCGTGCCTGATGCAGGGTCGCATACCACGGGCATGGAAATGCGGGAAGTTGGTCCTTCTGAGGAAGGAAGGGCGACCGGCCGATTCCCCTTCGGGGTACAGACCGATCGTCCTTCTTGACGAGAAGGCCAAGCTGTTTGAGCGGGTAGTGGCTGCCCGTCTCGTAAGGCACTTAGAGGACCAAGGGCCGGGCCTGAGCGCGTGCCAGTACGGATTCCGCCAGGGCAGGTCCACCATCGACGCTGTAGCGCGGGTGAGGGCCCTGGCGGATGAAGCGGTGTCCCGAGGGGAAGTGGTGTTGGCGGTGTCCTTGGACATTGCCAACGCTTTTAACACCCTTCCCTGGGAAACGATTAAGGAGGCGCTCAGGTACCACAACGTGCCTGAGTACTTGCGTAGGGTAGTGGGGTCATACCTCTCTGAGCGGGCGATCCGCTACCCTACACAGTATGAATGGGTGGAGCGGCAGATGTCGTGCGGTGTCCCACAGGGATCGGTCCTAGGACCACTCCTGTGGAACATCGGCTACGACTGGGTGCTGCGCGGCGCTAACTTGACGGGGGTAGAAATAACGTGTTATGCGGATGACACCCTCGTCACAGCCCGCGGCGCCACCATCCGCGAGGCGTCCCTACTGGCTACTGCCGGCGTGGCACTAACGGTGGATAGAATCCGGAGGCTAGGCCTCGAGGTTGCCCTCCACAAGTCCGAAGCCATATGTTTCCATGGACCTCGTAGGGCACCTCCAGGCAACACCAGCATAATGGTGAGTGGAGTTTCCATCGGCGTTGAGAAGACGATGAAATATCTAGGACTCGTCCTCGACAGCCGATGGAACTTCCAGGAGCATTTCCGGCGTTTGGCCCCAAAGCTGATCGGAACAGCATCGGCACTGAGTCGGCTCCTTCCAAACGTAGGCGGGCCGGAGGCAGGCTGCCGCCGACTATACACGGGCGTGGTACGGTCGATGGCCCTGTACGGAGCACCTATATGGGCGGATTCCCTTTCTGCCCATAACAAGACCCACCTGCGTCAACCGCAAAGGGTCATGGCGGTTAGGGTAACGAGGGCGTACCGTACCACCTCGTTCGAGGCGGCCTGCGTTTTGGCGGGCACTCCACCGTGGGAACTGGATGCCGAGGTGCTGGCCGACGTATACCGGCGAGTAGCCGAGGCGCGCTCCAGAGGGGAACGGCCCTGTCCGGAAGAGATAAGGCGGTGGAGAGACATCTCCCGCCAAACTCTCTTCCGGAAATGGCTGGAGGTTCTGGAGCGGCCGAGCGCCGGCCACTGGACCATATCGGGAGTTCGGCCCGTCTTAGAAAGATGGGTCGAAAGGACATGGGGTGTTGTCTCCTTCCACCTAGCGCAGGTACTGTCGGGGCACGGCTGCTTCGGCAAGTACCTGTGCAAGATCGCAAGGAGGGAGACAATACCAACGTGTCACCACTGCGGCGGGGCGGAGGACACCGCGCAGCACACGCTGCAAGTGTGTCCCGCCTTTGACGGGCAAAGAGCCAGCCTCAAGGCAGTGATAGGGAACGACCTCTCGCTGCCGGCCGTCGTTAAATCCATGACCGACAACGAGAGGTCGTGGATTGCCATTGCCTCCTTCTGCGAGGAGGTGATGGCGATAAAAGAGGGAGCGGAGCGTGAGCGAGAAGACGACCCGTCCTCTCAGCCCATGCGCCGCAGGCGAGTCGGGCGACGGCGGTTGGTCTACAACCGCGCAATCCCGCCCTAACAGGGACTGCGGGTGACGGGCACGGGGATGCCCGTCCTCCGCTGGTAAGGTCCCCGAGCTGGTAGGCGCGCCAAGTGTTCCGGCGTGCCTACAGCGGTGGAGGAAGGAGGCTTATCTCCTGTGCTGGGTCCAAGAAAGGACAACTGTCGTGCTGCCGGGCCATGGATGCAGAAAGTTCCCACAGCCCGGCTGCAAAGGCAGCAAAAGGGAACATGCTGGGGTTTTTAGTGGGTACACCGCCCCCTTCTGGGGCGGGATTCCCACATGCCCACCGGTCTCCCCGGGCCGGTGAAGTCCGTAAAGGATTTTCCCCAGGATAAAAAAAAAAAAAAAAAAAAAAAGGTTAGGTTAGGTTAGGTTAGGTTAGGTTAGGTTAGGTTAGGTTAGGTTAGGTTAGGTTAGGTTAGGTTAGGTTAGGTTAGGTTAGGTTAGGTTAGGTTAGGTTAGGTTAGGTTAGGTTAGGTTAGGTTAGGTTAGGTTAGGTTAGGTTAGGTTAGGTTAGGTTAGGTTAGGTTAGGTTAGGTTAGGTTAGGTTAGGTTAGGTTAGGTTAGGTTAGGTTAGGTTAGGTTAGGTTAGGTTAGGTTAGGTTAGGTTAGGTTAGGTTAGGTTAGGTTAGGTTAGGTTAGGTTAGGTTAGGTTAGGTTAGGTTAGGTTAGGTTAGGTTAGGTTAGGTTAGGTTAGGTTAGGTTAGGTTAGGTTAGGTTAGGTTAGGTTAGGTTAGGTTAGGTTAGGTTAGGTTAGGTTAGGTTAGGTTAGGTTAGGTTAGGTTAGGTTAGGTTAGGTTAGGTTAGGTTAGGTTAGGTTAGGTTAGGTTAGGTTAGGTTAGGTTAGGTTAGGTTAGGTTAGGTTAGGTTAGGTTAGGTTAGGTTAGGTTAGGTTAGGTTAGGTTAGGTTAGGTTAGGTTAGGTTAGGTTGGGTGCAATGTCGGATTCCTCCTCGCGTGCTCGGGCGTTACAACTTCCCTCTATCCGAAGCTTTGGCTTCATGGGGTGGGAAAGTGTAGCGTCTGGGCCTGGTGCATCCTGGGCAACGACGGCTAGTAAATTCATTAGGTGGATTTGCTAGCCGGCGGCTAATATCCGACCGGGGGGGAGGGGTGTTGGCTTGGTGGGGGGAGCCCAAAGGCAGAGGGCCACCGGGTGAACCCTGCCAGCCAACGGGCCTGCGGGCCTGAGAGGGCGGCGTCCGGCCTTCGGGCCGACGCCTTTTGACGGAGGCGAGCCTGAGCAGAGTACCTGTCCTTAGGGTCAGGGAAAAGTGAGGGTGAGCCCATCGGGCGGAGGGCGTAAGCCCAATGATGCCGGGGCGGCGCAGCCCTTTTAAGGGCTGTGGTCGCCGGACGCGACGACTGACGTATTTGACGCGACTGGGGTGGGGGGGTGTTGGTTTGGCGAGGGGAGCCCAAAGGCAGAGGGCCACCGGGCAAACCTTGCCGACCGACGGGCCTTCGGGCCCACAAGAGGGCGGCGTCTGGCCTTCGGGCCGACGCCTTTTGACGGGAGCGAGCCTGAGCGGAGTACCTGTCCTTAGGGTCAGGGAAAAGCGAGGGCGAGCCCATCGGGCGGAGGGCGTAAGCCCAATGATGCCGGGGCGGCGCAGCCCTTTTAAGGGCTGTGGTCGCCGGACGCGACGACTGACGTATTTGACGCGACTGGGGTGGGGGGGTGTTGGTTTGGCGAGGGGAGCCCAAAGGCAGAGGGCCACCGGGCAAACCTTGCCGACCGACGGGCCTTCGGGCCCACAAGAGGGCGGCGTCTGGCCTTCGGGCCGACGCCTTTTGACGGGAGCGAGCCTGAGCGGAGTACCTGTCCTTAGGGTCAGGGAAAAGCGAGGGCGAGCCCATCGGGCGGAGGGCGTAAGCCCAATGATGCCGGGGCGGCGCAGCCCTTTTAAGGGCTGTGGTCGCCGGACTTGACAGACTGACAGACATGACATTTGTTTGGCGAGGGGAGCCTAAGGCAGAGGGCCGCGGGTGATCTTCGCCAAACCCAAGAGGGCGGCGTGCGGCCTTCGGGCCGACGCCTTTGGACGGAGGCGAGCCCTTGCTTTTGCCTGTCTTAAATGATGGGTACTAAGTAAGGGTGAGCCTCATCGGGCGGAGGGCGCAAGCCCAATGATGCCGGGGCGGCGCAGCCCTTTTAAGGGCTGTGGTCGCCGGACGTGACTGACTTCGACGTGACTGGGGTGGGGGGGTGTTGATCTGGTGAGGGGAGCCACTGGGCGAACCTTGCCAGCCGACGGGCCTTCGGGCCCTGAGAGGGCGGCGTCTGGCCTTCGGGCCGACGCCTTTTTGAGGGGGGCGAGCCCAAGCTGAGTACCTGTCCTCATTAGACAGGGAAAGGTGAGGGTGAGCCTTATCGGGCAGAGGGCGCAAGCCTAATGATGCCGGGGCGGCGCAGTCCTTTTGAGGGCTGTGGCCGCCGTATGACGGGGGCGAACCCGAACTCAGTACCTGTTCTCATTAGACAGGGAAAGGTAAGGGGGAGCCCTGGGGCGGCCCAAGCCCTGTCGGGTTTGTGGTCGCCCGGACACGACGACGCGACATGAGAGGACCTAACTGACTGACTGACATGAGAGGACATCGACCGACTTGACACGACAGACGTGACGTGGCGGCACAGCGGGCGAGGGCGAGGAATCCCGGACCCGCATTGCACGTGCCGTCCTGGCCGAGCGCCCCTAAAACCCTAGGAGCGCAGCGCCCCAATACCATCTTGGGGCGCAGAGAGGGAGCCCATCCCGGGCTGGCCTGCGGCGTCGCGGTGAAATGTTCGCGATCCCGTGGCGTCCGCACAAGGGCCGAGAGGGTAAGGTCGTGTGGTTTTTATTCGGTATGCCTCCACTCTGGGGGAGAGCCCGAAAGACCCCACCCGCTGCCTCGAGCGGGGGACATGCATAAGGCGCATTTTCCACACGTAAAAAAAAAAAAAAAAAAAAAAAAAAAAAAAAAAAAAAAAAAAAAAAAAAAAAAAAAAAAAAAAAAAAAAGGTTAGGTTAGGTTAGGTTAGGTTAGGTTAGGTTAGGTTAGGTTAGGTTAGGTTAGGTTAGGTTAGGTTAGGTTAGGTTAGGTTAGGTTAGGTTAGGTTAGGTTAGGTTAGGTTAGGTTAGGTTAGGTTAGGTTAGGTTAGGTTAGGTTAGGTTAGGTTAGGTTAGGTTAGGTTAGGTTAGGTTAGGTTAGGTTAGGTTAGGTTAGGTTAGGTTAGGTTAGGTTAGGTTAGGTTAGGTTAGGTTAGGTTAGGTTAGGTTAGGTTAGGTTAGGTTAGGTTAGGTTAGGTTAGGTTAGGTTAGGTTAGGTTAGGTTAGGTTAGGTTAGGTTAGGTTAGGTTAGGTTAGGTTAGGTTAGGTTAGGTTAGGTTAGGTTAGGTTAGGTTAGGTTAGGTTAGGTTAGGTTAGGTTAGGTTAGGTTAGGTTAGGTTAGGTTAGGTTAGGTTAGGTTAGGTTAGGTTAGGTTAGGTTAGGTTAGGTTAGGTTAGGTTAGGTTAGGTTAGGTTAGGTTAGGTTAGGTTAGGTTAGGTTAGGTTAGGTTAGGTTAGGTTAGGTTAGGTTAGGTTAGGTTAGGTTAGGTTAGGTTAGGTTAGGTTAGGTTAGGTTAGGTTAGGTTAGGTTAGGTTAGGTTAGGTTAGGTTAGGTTAGGTTAGGTTAGGTTAGGTTAGGTTAGGTTAGGTTAGGTTAGGTTAGGTTAGGTTAGGTTAGGTTAGGTTAGGTTAGGTTAGGTTAGGTTAGGTTAGGTTAGGTTAGGTTAGGTTAGGTTAGGTTAGGTTAGGTTAGGTTAGGTTAGGTTAGGTTAGGTTAGGTTAGGTTAGGTTAGGTTAGGTTAGGTTAGGTTAGGTTAGGTTAGGTTAGGTTAGGTTAGGTTAGGTTAGGTTAGGTTAGGTTAGGTTAGGTTAGGTTAGGTTAGGTTAGGTTAGGTTAGGTTAGGTTAGGTTAGGTTAGGTTAGGTTAGGTTAGGTTAGGTTAGGTTAGGTTAGGTTAGGTTAGGTTAGGTTAGGTTAGGTTAGGTTAGGTTAGGTTAGGTTAGGTTAGGTTAGGTTAGGTTAGGTTAGGTTAGGTTAGGTTAGGTTAGGTTAGGTTAGGTTAGGTTAGGTTAGGTTAGGTTAGGTTAGGTTAGGTTAGGTTAGGTTAGGTTAGGTTAGGTTAGGTTAGGTTAGGTTAGGTTAGGTTAGGTTAGGTTAGGTTAGGTTAGGTTAGGTTAGGTTAGGTTAGGTTAGGTTAGGTTAGGTTAGGTTAGGTTAGGTTAGGTTAGGTTAGGTTAGGTTAGGTTAGGTTAGGTTAGGTTAGGTTAGGTTAGGTTAGGTTAGGTTAGGTTAGGTTAGGTTAGGTTAGGTTAGGTTAGGTTAGGTTAGGTTAGGTTAGGTTAGGTTAGGTTAGGTTAGGTTAGGTTAGGTTAGGTTAGGTTAGGTTAGGTTAGGTTAGGTTAGGTTAGGTTAGGTTAGGTTAGGTTAGGTTAGGTTAGGTTAGGTTAGGTTAGGTTAGGTTAGGTTAGGTTAGGTTAGGTTAGGTTAGGTTAGGTTAGGTTAGGTTAGGTTAGGTTAGGTTAGGTTAGGTTAGGTTAGGTTAGGTTAGGTTAGGTTAGGTTAGGTTAGGTTAGGTTAGGTTAGGTTAGGTTAGGTTAGGTTAGGTTAGGTTAGGTTAGGTTAGGTTAGGTTAGGTTAGGTTAGGTTAGGTTAGGTTAGGTTAGGTTAGGTTAGGTTAGGTTAGGTTAGGTTAGGTTAGGTTAGGTTAGGTTAGGTTAGGTTAGGTTAGGTTAGGTTAGGTTAGGTTAGGTTAGGTTAGGTTAGGTTAGGTTAGGTTAGGTTAGGTTAGGTTAGGTTAGGTTAGGTTAGGTTAGGTTAGGTTAGGTTAGGTTAGGTTAGGTTAGGTTAGGTTAGGTTAGGTTAGGTTAGGTTAGGTTAGGTTAGGTTAGGTTAGGTTAGGTTAGGTTAGGTTAGGTTAGGTTAGGTTAGGTTAGGTTAGGTTAGGTTAGGTTAGGTTAGGTTAGGTTAGGTTAGGTTAGGTTAGGTTAGGTTAGGTTAGGTTAGGTTAGGTTAGGTTAGGTTAGGTTAGGTTAGGTTAGGTTAGGTTAGGTTAGGTTAGGTTAGGTTAGGTTAGGTTAGGTTAGGTTAGGTTAGGTTAGGTTAGGTTAGGTTAGGTTAGGTTAGGTTAGGTTAGGTTAGGTTAGGTTAGGTTAGGTTAGGTTAGGTTAGGTTAGGTTAGGTTAGGTTAGGTTAGGTTAGGTTAGGTTAGGTTAGGTTAGGTTAGGTTAGGTTAGGTTAGGTTAGGTTAGGTTAGGTTAGGTTAGGTTAGGTTAGGTTAGGTTAGGTTAGGTTAGGTTAGGTTAGGTTAGGTTAGGTTAGGTTAGGTTAGGTTAGGTTAGGTTAGGTTAGGTTAGGTTAGGTTAGGTTAGGTTAGGTTAGGTTAGGTTAGGTTAGGTTAGGTTAGGTTAGGTTAGGTTAGGTTAGGTTAGGTTAGGTTAGGTTAGGTTAGGTTAGGTTAGGTTAGGTTAGGTTAGGTTAGGTTAGGTTAGGTTAGGTTAGGTTAGGTTAGGTTAGGTTAGGTTAGGTTAGGTTAGGTTAGGTTAGGTTAGGTTAGGTTAGGTTAGGTTAGGTTAGGTTAGGTTAGGTTAGGTTAGGTTAGGTTAGGTTAGGTTAGGTTAGGTTAGGTTAGGTTAGGTTAGGTTAGGTTAGGTTAGGTTAGGTTAGGTTAGGTTAGGTTAGGTTAGGTTAGGTTAGGTTAGGTTAGGTTAGGTTAGGTTAGGTTAGGTTAGGTTAGGTTAGGTTAGGTTAGGTTAGGTTAGGTTAGGTTAGGTTAGGTTAGGTTAGGTTAGGTTAGGTTAGGTTAGGTTAGGTTAGGTTAGGTTAGGTTAGGTTAGGTTAGGTTAGGTTAGGTTAGGTTAGGTTAGGTTAGGTTAGGTTAGGTTAGGTTAGGTTAGGTTAGGTTAGGTTAGGTTAGGTTAGGTTAGGTTAGGTTAGGTTAGGTTAGGTTAGGTTAGGTTAGGTTAGGTTAGGTTAGGTTAGGTTAGGTTAGGTTAGGTTAGGTTAGGTTAGGTTAGGTTAGGTTAGGTTAGGTTAGGTTAGGTTAGGTTAGGTTAGGTTAGGTTAGGTTAGGTTAGGTTAGGTTAGGTTAGGTTAGGTTAGGTTAGGTTAGGTTAGGTTAGGTTAGGTTAGGTTAGGTTAGGTTAGGTTAGGTTAGGTTAGGTTAGGTTAGGTTAGGTTAGGTTAGGTTAGGTTAGGTTAGGTTAGGTTAGGTTAGGTTAGGTTAGGTTAGGTTAGGTTAGGTTAGGTTAGGTTAGGTTAGGTTAGGTTAGGTTAGGTTAGGTTAGGTTAGGTTAGGTTAGGTTAGGTTAGGTTAGGTTAGGTTAGGTTAGGTTAGGTTAGGTTAGGTTAGGTTAGGTTAGGTTAGGTTAGGTTAGGTTAGGTTAGGTTAGGTTAGGTTAGGTTAGGTTAGGTTAGGTTAGGTTAGGTTAGGTTAGGTTAGGTTAGGTTAGGTTAGGTTAGGTTAGGTTAGGTTAGGTTAGGTTAGGTTAGGTTAGGTTAGGTTAGGTTAGGTTAGGTTAGGTTAGGTTAGGTTAGGTTAGGTTAGGTTAGGTTAGGTTAGGTTAGGTTAGGTTAGGTTAGGTTAGGTTAGGTTAGGTTAGGTTAGGTTAGGTTAGGTTAGGTTAGGTTAGGTTAGGTTAGGTTAGGTTAGGTTAGGTTAGGTTAGGTTAGGTTAGGTTAGGTTAGGTTAGGTTAGGTTAGGTTAGGTTAGGTTAGGTTAGGTTAGGTTAGGTTAGGTTAGGTTAGGTTAGGTTAGGTTAGGTTAGGTTAGGTTAGGTTAGGTTAGGTTAGGTTAGGTTAGGTTAGGTTAGGTTAGGTTAGGTTAGGTTAGGTTAGGTTAGGTTAGGTTAGGTTAGGTTAGGTTAGGTTAGGTTAGGTTAGGTTAGGTTAGGTTAGGTTAGGTTAGGTTAGGTTAGGTTAGGTTAGGTTAGGTTAGGTTAGGTTAGGTTAGGTTAGGTTAGGTTAGGTTAGGTTAGGTTAGGTTAGGTTAGGTTAGGTTAGGTTAGGTTAGGTTAGGTTAGGTTAGGTTAGGTTAGGTTAGGTTAGGTTAGGTTAGGTTAGGTTAGGTTAGGTTAGGTTAGGTTAGGTTAGGTTAGGTTAGGTTAGGTTAGGTTAGGTTAGGTTAGGTTAGGTTAGGTTAGGTTAGGTTAGGTTAGGTTAGGTTAGGTTAGGTTAGGTTAGGTTAGGTTAGGTTAGGTTAGGTTAGGTTAGGTTAGGTTAGGTTAGGTTAGGTTAGGTTAGGTTAGGTTAGGTTAGGTTAGGTTAGGTTAGGTTAGGTTAGGTTAGGTTAGGTTAGGTTAGGTTAGGTTAGGTTAGGTTAGGTTAGGTTAGGTTAGGTTAGGTTAGGTTAGGTTAGGTTAGGTTAGGTTAGGTTAGGTTAGGTTAGGTTAGGTTAGGTTAGGTTAGGTTAGGTTAGGTTAGGTTAGGTTAGGTTAGGTTAGGTTAGGTTAGGTTAGGTTAGGTTAGGTTAGGTTAGGTTAGGTTAGGTTAGGTTAGGTTAGGTTAGGTTAGGTTAGGTTAGGTTAGGTTAGGTTAGGTTAGGTTAGGTTAGGTTAGGTTAGGTTAGGTTAGGTTAGGTTAGGTTAGGTTAGGTTAGGTTAGGTTAGGTTAGGTTAGGTTAGGTTAGGTTAGGTTAGGTTAGGTTAGGTTAGGTTAGGTTAGGTTAGGTTAGGTTAGGTTAGGTTAGGTTAGGTTAGGTTAGGTTAGGTTAGGTTAGGTTAGGTTAGGTTAGGTTAGGTTAGGTTAGGTTAGGTTAGGTTAGGTTAGGTTAGGTTAGGTTAGGTTAGGTTAGGTTAGGTTAGGTTAGGTTAGGTTAGGTTAGGTTAGGTTAGGTTAGGTTAGGTTAGGTTAGGTTAGGTTAGGTTAGGTTAGGTTAGGTTAGGTTAGGTTAGGTTAGGTTAGGTTAGGTTAGGTTAGGTTAGGTTAGGTTAGGTTAGGTTAGGTTAGGTTAGGTTAGGTTAGGTTAGGTTAGGTTAGGTTAGGTTAGGTTAGGTTAGGTTAGGTTAGGTTAGGTTAGGTTAGGTTAGGTTAGGTTAGGTTAGGTTAGGTTAGGTTAGGTTAGGTTAGGTTAGGTTAGGTTAGGTTAGGTTAGGTTAGGTTAGGTTAGGTTAGGTTAGGTTAGGTTAGGTTAGGTTAGGTTAGGTTAGGTTAGGTTAGGTTAGGTTAGGTTAGGTTAGGTTAGGTTAGGTTAGGTTAGGTTAGGTTAGGTTAGGTTAGGTTAGGTTAGGTTAGGTTAGGTTAGGTTAGGTTAGGTTAGGTTAGGTTAGGTTAGGTTAGGTTAGGTTAGGTTAGGTTAGGTTAGGTTAGGTTAGGTTAGGTTAGGTTAGGTTAGGTTAGGTTAGGTTAGGTTAGGTTAGGTTAGGTTAGGTTAGGTTAGGTTAGGTTAGGTTAGGTTAGGTTAGGTTAGGTTAGGTTAGGTTAGGTTAGGTTAGGTTAGGTTAGGTTAGGTTAGGTTAGGTTAGGTTAGGTTAGGTTAGGTTAGGTTAGGTTAGGTTAGGTTAGGTTAGGTTAGGTTAGGTTAGGTTAGGTTAGGTTAGGTTAGGTTAGGTTAGGTTAGGTTAGGTTAGGTTAGGTTAGGTTAGGTTAGGTTAGGTTAGGTTAGGTTAGGTTAGGTTAGGTTAGGTTAGGTTAGGTTAGGTTAGGTTAGGTTAGGTTAGGTTAGGTTAGGTTAGGTTAGGTTAGGTTAGGTTAGGTTAGGTTAGGTTAGGTTAGGTTAGGTTAGGTTAGGTTAGGTTAGGTTAGGTTAGGTTAGGTTAGGTTAGGTTAGGTTAGGTTAGGTTAGGTTAGGTTAGGTTAGGTTAGGTTAGGTTAGGTTAGGTTAGGTTAGGTTAGGTTAGGTTAGGTTAGGTTAGGTTAGGTTAGGTTAGGTTAGGTTAGGTTAGGTTAGGTTAGGTTAGGTTAGGTTAGGTTAGGTTAGGTTAGGTTAGGTTAGGTTAGGTTAGGTTAGGTTAGGTTAGGTTAGGTTAGGTTAGGTTAGGTTAGGTTAGGTTAGGTTAGGTTAGGTTAGGTTAGGTTAGGTTAGGTTAGGTTAGGTTAGGTTAGGTTAGGTTAGGTTAGGTTAGGTTAGGTTAGGTTAGGTTAGGTTAGGTTAGGTTAGGTTAGGTTAGGTTAGGTTAGGTTAGGTTAGGTTAGGTTAGGTTAGGTTAGGTTAGGTTAGGTTAGGTTAGGTTAGGTTAGGTTAGGTTAGGTTAGGTTAGGTTAGGTTAGGTTAGGTTAGGTTAGGTTGATCCCGTGGCGCCTACCAGATCCCGTGGCGCCTACCAGATCCCGTGGCGCCTACCAGATCCCGTGGCGCCTACCAGATCCCGTGGCGCCTACCAGATCCCGTGGCGCCTACCAGATCCCGTGGCGCCTACCAGATCCCGTGGCGCCTACCAGATCCCGTGGCGCCTACCAACCTCGGCAAGAGGGCAACGTCGGAGTGGTTTTAGTGGGTATGCTCCCCCCTCCCCTTCCCGCAGGGGAAGAGGACGGGGGAGAGAGCCCCACATAACCATCCGGGTCTCCGCGGACCCGGTGGTACTCGTAAAGAGTTTCCACTCCGTTAAAAAAAAAAAAAAAAAAAAAAAGGTTAGGTTAGGTTAGGTTAGGTTAGGTTAGGTTAGGTTAGGTTAGGTTAGGTTAGGTTAGGTTAGGTTAGGTTAGGTTAGGTTAGGTTAGGTTAGGTTAGGTTAGGTTAGGTTAGGTTAGGTTAGGTTAGGTTAGGTTAGGTTAGGTTAGGTTAGGTTAGGTTAGGTTAGGTTAGGTTAGGTTAGGTTAGGTTAGGTTAGGTTAGGTTAGGTTAGGTTAGGTTAGGTTAGGTTAGGTTAGGTTAGGTTAGGTTAGGTTAGGTTAGGTTAGGTTAGGTTAGGTTAGGTTAGGTTAGGTTAGGTTAGGTTAGGTTAGGTTAGGTTAGGTTAGGTTAGGTTAGGTTAGGTTAGGTTAGGTTAGGTTAGGTTAGGTTAGGTTAGGTTAGGTTAGGTTAGGTTAGGTTAGGTTAGGTTAGGTTAGGTTAGGTTAGGTTAGGTTAGGTTAGGTTAGGTTAGGTTAGGTTAGGTTAGGTTAGGTTAGGTTAGGTTAGGTTAGGTTAGGTTAGGTTAGGTTAGGTTAGGTTAGGTTAGGTTAGGTTAGGTTAGGTTAGGTTAGGTTAGGTTAGGTTAGGTTAGGTTAGGTTAGGTTAGGTTAGGTTAGGTTAGGTTAGGTTAGGTTAGGTTAGGTTAGGTTAGGTTAGGTTAGGTTAGGTTAGGTTAGGTTAGGTTAGGTTAGGTTAGGTTAGGTTAGGTTAGGTTAGGTTAGGTTAGGTTAGGTTAGGTTAGGTTAGGTTAGGTTAGGTTAGGTTAGGTTAGGTTAGGTTAGGTTAGGTTAGGTTAGGTTAGGTTAGGTTAGGTTAGGTTAGGTTAGGTTAGGTTAGGTTAGGTTAGGTTAGGTTAGGTTAGGTTAGGTTAGGTTAGGTTAGGTTAGGTTAGGTTAGGTTAGGTTAGGTTAGGTTAGGTTAGGTTAGGTTAGGTTAGGTTAGGTTAGGTTAGGTTAGGTTAGGTTAGGTTAGGTTAGGTTAGGTTAGGTTAGGTTAGGTTAGGTTAGGTTAGGTTAGGTTAGGTTAGGTTAGGTTAGGTTAGGTTAGGTTAGGTTAGGTTAGGTTAGGTTAGGTTAGGTTAGGTTAGGTTAGGTTAGGTTAGGTTAGGTTAGGTTAGGTTAGGTTAGGTTAGGTTAGGTTAGGTTAGGTTAGGTTAGGTTAGGTTAGGTTAGGTTAGGTTAGGTTAGGTTAGGTTAGGTTAGGTTAGGTTAGGTTAGGTTAGGTTAGGTTAGGTTAGGTTAGGTTAGGTTAGGTTAGGTTAGGTTAGGTTAGGTTAGGTTAGGTTAGGTTAGGTTAGGTTAGGTTAGGTTAGGTTAGGTTAGGTTAGGTTAGGTTAGGTTAGGTTAGGTTAGGTTAGGTTAGGTTAGGTTAGGTTAGGTTAGGTTAGGTTAGGTTAGGTTAGGTTAGGTTAGGTTAGGTTAGGTTAGGTTAGGTTAGGTTAGGTTAGGTTAGGTTAGGTTAGGTTAGGTTAGGTTAGGTTAGGTTAGGTTAGGTTAGGTTAGGTTAGGTTAGGTTAGGTTAGGTTAGGTTAGGTTAGGTTAGGTTAGGTTAGGTTAGGTTAGGTTAGGTTAGGTTAGGTTAGGTTAGGTTAGGTTAGGTTAGGTTAGGTTAGGTTAGGTTAGGTTAGGTTAGGTTAGGTTAGGTTAGGTTAGGTTAGGTTAGGTTAGGTTAGGTTAGGTTAGGTTAGGTTAGGTTAGGTTAGGTTAGGTTAGGTTAGGTTAGGTTAGGTTAGGTTAGGTTAGGTTAGGTTAGGTTAGGTTAGGTTAGGTTAGGTTAGGTTAGGTTAGGTTAGGTTAGGTTAGGTTAGGTTAGGTTAGGTTAGGTTAGGTTAGGTTAGGTTAGGTTAGGTTAGGTTAGGTTAGGTTAGGTTAGGTTAGGTTAGGTTAGGTTAGGTTAGGTTAGGTTAGGTTAGGTTAGGTTAGGTTAGGTTAGGTTAGGTTAGGTTAGGTTAGGTTAGGTTAGGTTAGGTTAGGTTAGGTTAGGTTAGGTTAGGTTAGGTTAGGTTAGGTTAGGTTAGGTTAGGTTAGGTTAGGTTAGGTTAGGTTAGGTTAGGTTAGGTTAGGTTAGGTTAGGTTAGGTTAGGTTAGGTTAGGTTAGGTTAGGTTAGGTTAGGTTAGGTTAGGTTAGGTTAGGTTAGGTTAGGTTAGGTTAGGTTAGGTTAGGTTAGGTTAGGTTAGGTTAGGTTAGGTTAGGTTAGGTTAGGTTAGGTTAGGTTAGGTTAGGTTAGGTTAGGTTAGGTTAGGTTAGGTTAGGTTAGGTTAGGTTAGGTTAGGTTAGGTTAGGTTAGGTTAGGTTAGGTTAGGTTAGGTTAGGTTAGGTTAGGTTAGGTTAGGTTAGGTTAGGTTAGGTTAGGTTAGGTTAGGTTAGGTTAGGTTAGGTTAGGTTAGGTTAGGTTAGGTTAGGTTAGGTTAGGTTAGGTTAGGTTAGGTTAGGTTAGGTTAGGTTAGGTTAGGTTAGGTTAGGTTAGGTTAGGTTAGGTTAGGTTAGGTTAGGTTAGGTTAGGTTAGGTTAGGTTAGGTTAGGTTAGGTTAGGTTAGGTTAGGTTAGGTTAGGTTAGGTTAGGTTAGGTTAGGTTAGGTTAGGTTAGGTTAGGTTAGGTTAGGTTAGGTTAGGTTAGGTTAGGTTAGGTTAGGTTAGGTTAGGTTAGGTTAGGTTAGGTTAGGTTAGGTTAGGTTAGGTTAGGTTAGGTTAGGTTAGGTTAGGTTAGGTTAGGTTAGGTTAGGTTAGGTTAGGTTAGGTTAGGTTAGGTTAGGTTAGGTTAGGTTAGGTTAGGTTAGGTTAGGTTAGGTTAGGTTAGGTTAGGTTAGGTTAGGTTAGGTTAGGTTAGGTTAGGTTAGGTTAGGTTAGGTTAGGTTAGGTTAGGTTAGGTTAGGTTAGGTTAGGTTAGGTTAGGTTAGGTTAGGTTAGGTTAGGTTAGGTTAGGTTAGGTTAGGTTAGGTTAGGTTAGGTTAGGTTAGGTTAGGTTAGGTTAGGTTAGGTTAGGTTAGGTTAGGTTAGGTTAGGTTAGGTTAGGTTAGGTTAGGTTAGGTTAGGTTAGGTTAGGTTAGGTTAGGTTAGGTTAGGTTAGGTTAGGTTAGGTTAGGTTAGGTTAGGTTAGGTTAGGTTAGGTTAGGTTAGGTTAGGTTAGGTTAGGTTAGGTTAGGTTAGGTTAGGTTAGGTTAGGTTAGGTTAGGTTAGGTTAGGTTAGGTTAGGTTAGGTTAGGTTAGGTTAGGTTAGGTTAGGTTAGGTTAGGTTAGGTTAGGTTAGGTTAGGTTAGGTTAGGTTAGGTTAGGTTAGGTTAGGTTAGGTTAGGTTAGGTTAGGTTAGGTTAGGTTAGGTTAGGTTAGGTTAGGTTAGGTTAGGTTAGGTTAGGTTAGGTTAGGTTAGGTTAGGTTAGGTTAGGTTAGGTTAGGTTAGGTTAGGTTAGGTTAGGTTAGGTTAGGTTAGGTTAGGTTAGGTTAGGTTAGGTTAGGTTAGGTTAGGTTAGGTTAGGTTAGGTTAGGTTAGGTTAGGTTAGGTTAGGTTAGGTTAGGTTAGGTTAGGTTAGGTTAGGTTAGGTTAGGTTAGGTTAGGTTAGGTTAGGTTAGGTTAGGTTAGGTTAGGTTAGGTTAGGTTAGGTTAGGTTAGGTTAGGTTAGGTTAGGTTAGGTTAGGTTAGGTTAGGTTAGGTTAGGTTAGGTTAGGTTAGGTTAGGTTAGGTTAGGTTAGGTTAGGTTAGGTTAGGTTAGGTTAGGTTAGGTTAGGTTAGGTTAGGTTAGGTTAGGTTAGGTTAGGTTAGGTTAGGTTAGGTTAGGTTAGGTTAGGTTAGGTTAGGTTAGGTTAGGTTAGGTTAGGTTAGGTTAGGTTAGGTTAGGTTAGGTTAGGTTAGGTTAGGTTAGGTTAGGTTAGGTTAGGTTAGGTTAGGTTAGGTTAGGTTAGGTTAGGTTAGGTTAGGTTAGGTTAGGTTAGGTTAGGTTAGGTTAGGTTAGGTTAGGTTAGGTTAGGTTAGGTTAGGTTAGGTTAGGTTAGGTTAGGTTAGGTTAGGTTAGGTTAGGTTAGGTTAGGTTAGGTTAGGTTAGGTTAGGTTAGGTTAGGTTAGGTTAGGTTAGGTTAGGTTAGGTTAGGTTAGGTTAGGTTAGGTTAGGTTAGGTTAGGTTAGGTTAGGTTAGGTTAGGTTAGGTTAGGTTAGGTTAGGTTAGGTTAGGTTAGGTTAGGTTAGGTTAGGTTAGGTTAGGTTAGGTTAGGTTAGGTTAGGTTAGGTTAGGTTAGGTTAGGTTAGGTTAGGTTAGGTTAGGTTAGGTTAGGTTAGGTTAGGTTAGGTTAGGTTAGGTTAGGTTAGGTTAGGTTAGGTTAGGTTAGGTTAGGTTAGGTTAGGTTAGGTTAGGTTAGGTTAGGTTAGGTTAGGTTAGGTTAGGTTAGGTTAGGTTAGGTTAGGTTAGGTTAGGTTAGGTTAGGTTAGGTTAGGTTAGGTTAGGTTAGGTTAGGTTAGGTTAGGTTAGGTTAGGTTAGGTTAGGTTAGGTTAGGTTAGGTTAGGTTAGGTTAGGTTAGGTTAGGTTAGGTTAGGTTAGGTTAGGTTAGGTTAGGTTAGGTTAGGTTAGGTTAGGTTAGGTTAGGTTAGGTTAGGTTAGGTTAGGTTAGGTTAGGTTAGGTTAGGTTAGGTTAGGTTAGGTTAGGTTAGGTTAGGTTAGGTTAGGTTAGGTTAGGTTAGGTTAGGTTAGGTTAGGTTAGGTTAGGTTAGGTTAGGTTAGGTTAGGTTAGGTTAGGTTAGGTTAGGTTAGGTTAGGTTAGGTTAGGTTAGGTTAGGTTAGGTTAGGTTAGGTTAGGTTAGGTTAGGTTAGGTTAGGTTAGGTTAGGTTAGGTTAGGTTAGGTTAGGTTAGGTTAGGTTAGGTTAGGTTAGGTTAGGTTAGGTTAGGTTAGGTTAGGTTAGGTTAGGTTAGGTTAGGTTAGGTTAGGTTAGGTTAGGTTAGGTTAGGTTAGGTTAGGTTAGGTTAGGTTAGGTTAGGTTAGGTTAGGTTAGGTTAGGTTAGGTTAGGTTAGGTTAGGTTAGGTTAGGTTAGGTTAGGTTAGGTTAGGTTAGGTTAGGTTAGGTTAGGTTAGGTTAGGTTAGGTTAGGTTAGGTTAGGTTAGGTTAGGTTAGGTTAGGTTAGGTTAGGTTAGGTTAGGTTAGGTTAGGTTAGGTTAGGTTAGGTTAGGTTAGGTTAGGTTAGGTTAGGTTAGGTTAGGTTAGGTTAGGTTAGGTTAGGTTAGGTTAGGTTAGGTTAGGTTAGGTTAGGTTAGGTTAGGTTAGGTTAGGTTAGGTTAGGTTAGGTTAGGTTAGGTTAGGTTAGGTTAGGTTAGGTTAGGTTAGGTTAGGTTAGGTTAGGTTAGGTTAGGTTAGGTTAGGTTAGGTTAGGTTAGGTTAGGTTAGGTTAGGTTAGGTTAGGTTAGGTTAGGTTAGGTTAGGTTAGGTTAGGTTAGGTTAGGTTAGGTTAGGTTAGGTTAGGTTAGGTTAGGTTAGGTTAGGTTAGGTTAGGTTAGGTTAGGTTAGGTTAGGTTAGGTTAGGTTAGGTTAGGTTAGGTTAGGTTAGGTTAGGTTAGGTTAGGTTAGGTTAGGTTAGGTTAGGTTAGGTTAGGTTAGGTTAGGTTAGGTTAGGTTAGGTTAGGTTAGGTTAGGTTAGGTTAGGTTAGGTTAGGTTAGGTTAGGTTAGGTTAGGTTAGGTTAGGTTAGGTTAGGTTAGGTTAGGTTAGGTTAGGTTAGGTTAGGTTAGGTTAGGTTAGGTTAGGTTAGGTTAGGTTAGGTTAGGTTAGGTTAGGTTAGGTTAGGTTAGGTTAGGTTAGGTTAGGTTAGGTTAGGTTAGGTTAGGTTAGGTTAGGTTAGGTTAGGTTAGGTTAGGTTAGGTTAGGTTAGGTTAGGTTAGGTTAGGTTAGGTTAGGTTAGGTTAGGTTAGGTTAGGTTAGGTTAGGTTAGGTTAGGTTAGGTTAGGTTAGGTTAGGTTAGGTTAGGTTAGGTTAGGTTAGGTTAGGTTAGGTTAGGTTAGGTTAGGTTAGGTTAGGTTAGGTTAGGTTAGGTTAGGTTAGGTTAGGTTAGGTTAGGTTAGGTTAGGTTAGGTTAGGTTAGGTTAGGTTAGGTTAGGTTAGGTTAGGTTAGGTTAGGTTAGGTTAGGTTAGGTTAGGTTAGGTTAGGTTAGGTTAGGTTAGGTTAGGTTAGGTTAGGTTAGGTTAGGTTAGGTTAGGTTAGGTTAGGTTAGGTTAGGTTAGGTTAGGTTAGGTTAGGTTAGGTTAGGTTAGGTTAGGTTAGGTTAGGTTAGGTTAGGTTAGGTTAGGTTAGGTTAGGTTAGGTTAGGTTAGGTTAGGTTAGGTTAGGTTAGGTTAGGTTAGGTTAGGTTAGGTTAGGTTAGGTTAGGTTAGGTTAGGTTAGGTTAGGTTAGGTTAGGTTAGGTTAGGTTAGGTTAGGTTAGGTTAGGTTAGGTTAGGTTAGGTTAGGTTAGGTTAGGTTAGGTTAGGTTAGGTTAGGTTAGGTTAGGTTAGGTTAGGTTAGGTTAGGTTAGGTTAGGTTAGGTTAGGTTAGGTTAGGTTAGGTTAGGTTAGGTTAGGTTAGGTTAGGTTAGGTTAGGTTAGGTTAGGTTAGGTTAGGTTAGGTTAGGTTAGGTTAGGTTAGGTTAGGTTAGGTTAGGTTAGGTTAGGTTAGGTTAGGTTAGGTTAGGTTAGGTTAGGTTAGGTTAGGTTAGGTTAGGTTAGGTTAGGTTAGGTTAGGTTAGGTTAGGTTAGGTTAGGTTAGGTTAGGTTAGGTTAGGTTAGGTTAGGTTAGGTTAGGTTAGGTTAGGTTAGGTTAGGTTAGGTTAGGTTAGGTTAGGTTAGGTTAGGTTAGGTTAGGTTAGGTTAGGTTAGGTTAGGTTAGGTTAGGTTAGGTTAGGTTAGGTTAGGTTAGGTTAGGTTAGGTTAGGTTAGGTTAGGTTAGGTTAGGTTAGGTTAGGTTAGGTTAGGTTAGGTTAGGTTAGGTTAGGTTAGGTTAGGTTAGGTTAGGTTAGGTTAGGTTAGGTTAGGTTAGGTTAGGTTAGGTTAGGTTAGGTTAGGTTAGGTTAGGTTAGGTTAGGTTAGGTTAGGTTAGGTTAGGTTAGGTTAGGTTAGGTTAGGTTAGGTTAGGTTAGGTTAGGTTAGGTTAGGTTAGGTTAGGTTAGGTTAGGTTAGGTTAGGTTAGGTTAGGTTAGGTTAGGTTAGGTTAGGTTAGGTTAGGTTAGGTTAGGTTAGGTTAGGTTAGGTTAGGTTAGGTTAGGTTAGGTTAGGTTAGGTTAGGTTAGGTTAGGTTAGGTTAGGTTAGGTTAGGTTAGGTTAGGTTAGGTTAGGTTAGGTTAGGTTAGGTTAGGTTAGGTTAGGTTAGGTTAGGTTAGGTTAGGTTAGGTTAGGTTAGGTTAGGTTAGGTTAGGTTAGGTTAGGTTAGGTTAGGTTAGGTTAGGTTAGGTTAGGTTAGGTTAGGTTAGGTTAGGTTAGGTTAGGTTAGGTTAGGTTAGGTTAGGTTAGGTTAGGTTAGGTTAGGTTAGGTTAGGTTAGGTTAGGTTAGGTTAGGTTAGGTTAGGTTAGGTTAGGTTAGGTTAGGTTAGGTTAGGTTAGGTTAGGTTAGGTTAGGTTAGGTTAGGTTAGGTTAGGTTAGGTTAGGTTAGGTTAGGTTAGGTTAGGTTAGGTTAGGTTAGGTTAGGTTAGGTTAGGTTAGGTTAGGTTAGGTTAGGTTAGGTTAGGTTAGGTTAGGTTAGGTTAGGTTAGGTTAGGTTAGGTTAGGTTAGGTTAGGTTAGGTTAGGTTAGGTTAGGTTAGGTTAGGTTAGGTTAGGTTAGGTTAGGTTAGGTTAGGTTAGGTTAGGTTAGGTTAGGTTAGGTTAGGTTAGGTTAGGTTAGGTTAGGTTAGGTTAGGTTAGGTTAGGTTAGGTTAGGTTAGGTTAGGTTAGGTTAGGTTAGGTTAGGTTAGGTTAGGTTAGGTTAGGTTAGGTTAGGTTAGGTTAGGTTAGGTTAGGTTAGGTTAGGTTAGGTTAGGTTAGGTTAGGTTAGGTTAGGTTAGGTTAGGTTAGGTTAGGTTAGGTTAGGTTAGGTTAGGTTAGGTTAGGTTAGGTTAGGTTAGGTTAGGTTAGGTTAGGTTAGGTTAGGTTAGGTTAGGTTAGGTTAGGTTAGGTTAGGTTAGGTTAGGTTAGGTTAGGTTAGGTTAGGTTAGGTTAGGTTAGGTTAGGTTAGGTTAGGTTAGGTTAGGTTAGGTTAGGTTAGGTTAGGTTAGGTTAGGTTAGGTTAGGTTAGGTTAGGTTAGGTTAGGTTAGGTTAGGTTAGGTTAGGTTAGGTTAGGTTAGGTTAGGTTAGGTTAGGTTAGGTTAGGTTAGGTTAGGTTAGGTTAGGTTAGGTTAGGTTAGGTTAGGTTAGGTTAGGTTAGGTTAGGTTAGGTTAGGTTAGGTTAGGTTAGGTTAGGTTAGGTTAGGTTAGGTTAGGTTAGGTTAGGTTAGGTTAGGTTAGGTTAGGTTAGGTTAGGTTAGGTTAGGTTAGGTTAGGTTAGGTTAGGTTAGGTTAGGTTAGGTTAGGTTAGGTTAGGTTAGGTTAGGTTAGGTTAGGTTAGGTTAGGTTAGGTTAGGTTAGGTTAGGTTAGGTTAGGTTAGGTTAGGTTAGGTTAGGTTAGGTTAGGTTAGGTTAGGTTAGGTTAGGTTAGGTTAGGTTAGGTTAGGTTAGGTTAGGTTAGGTTAGGTTAGGTTAGGTTAGGTTAGGTTAGGTTAGGTTAGGGCGGGCCGTGGCACCCTAGATGCTGTGAAGGCTCTGAGAAACTTCTCAGATCTTGCGGCCAGTAAGGGGGAGGGAGTCATAGCAGTGTCTCTAGACATTGCAAATGCCTTCGGAACCCTCCCCTTCGAGGTTATTAAAGAATCGTTGCGGCGCCACGGCATACCGCTCTATCTTCAAAAAATCGTAGGGCACTACCTGGAGGAAAGGGTAGTGCTCTACGATCGTGACGGACGCAGAATGGCTAGACCAATAGCCTGTGGTGTTCCGCAAGGATCGGTGCTTGGGCCTCTCCTGTGGAACCTGGGTTTTGACTGGGCCATAGGAGGGGTTCAGCTCCCCCGCATGACTACCATCTGCTACGCTGATGACACGATGGTGGCCGTGCGGGGAAGAGAGCTACGGGAGACTCTCCGAAGAGCCGAAGTTGCTACAGAACTTGTTGTGGGCAGGATCCGAGCGTTAGGACTGCAAGTGGCTGTAGTTAAAACAGACGCAATAGTCTTTGGTGGGTCTGGCTGGCGGGTGCCAGCCAACACTGAAATACAAATAGAAGGGGAACCTGTCCAAGTTAAGGCCAACATAAAATACCTTGGCCTTATCTTGGACAGGAAATGGGACTTCAGTGAGCACTTTACGAGACTCGCTCCTCGTTTAGTGCGCACTGCGTCAGCACTGGGTAGGCTGCTACCGAATGTGGACGGACCAAAGCAGACGTGCAGGAAACTGTTTGCGGGTGTTGTTCGCAGTATGGCGCTCTATGGAGCGCCAATCTGGGCGGACCGGCTGTCGGAGCGAAACAAGGCCCTGCTCCGACGGCCACAGAGGGTGTGCGCCATACGAATGATTAGAGGGTACATAACAGTGGCGCATATGGCGGCTTGTGCCTTAGCTGGGACGCCACCATGGGAGATTGACGCGCAAGTCATGTCGGAAACTTATTGGTCACGACGAGAAGCGCAAGCGCAGGGGGAAAGGCTAGCTCCCAGAGAGATAGCCCATGCTCGACGGACAGTCGAGAGGCGCATGCGGGACCGCTGGAAGAGCGACCTGGAGGACTGTCGCTATGGAACTAGAACTATAGCAGCACTCCTCCCGTCGTTTGACCAGTGGATAGAAAGAGAAATTGGTGCACTGAGTTACCGAATGGTGCAAATTATGACGGGGCACGGGTGTTTCGGCCATTACCTTAGTCGTATTGGCCGGGAACAGGACCCGCTGTGCCACCATTGTGGAGACCCCGATGATACGGCCCAGCACACATTAGAAGAGTGCAGCAGCTGGGACCCGGAACGTCAAGTGCTGACTGCGGCTTTGAGGACTGACAACTTGTCACTCTCAAACATTGTGTCAAAGATGTTGGAAAGTGAGGAGGCATGGAATGCGGTGACAGAGTTCTGTGAGGAGGTAATGTCACGAAAGGAGGAGGCGGAACGGGAACGCGAGGAAGATCCTGGCGCTCCACTGTTCCGGCGCAGACGGAGGGGGATAAGGCGAAGGCGATTTGCCGCCCGCCAAATCCCCCAGTAGGACCAGCGGGTGGGGGATGGGGGTCCCCTGCCTGCATTGCACGGTCCTACGAGTCTGGGGGAGGAGTCGAAACGTTGCGGCTTCTCCCCCTTTGGCGCGGGTAGCCCTAGCTTGAGCAAGGGCCGCCGAGAGGCGTCGCGGTAGAATCTTCGGGACCCCGCGGCGCCTACCAACCTCGGCTAGAGGGCAACGTCGGAGTGGTTTTAGTGGGTATGCTCCCCCCTCCCCTTCCCGCAGGGGAAGAGGACGGGGGAGAGAGTCCCACATAACCATCCGGGTCTCCCCGGGCCCGGTGGTACTCGTAAAGAGTTTCCACTTCGTTAAAAAAAAAAAAAAAAAAAAAAAAAAAAAAAAAAAAAAAAAGGTTAGGTTAGGTTAGGTTAGGTTAGGTTAGGTTAGGTTAGGTTAGGTTAGGTTAGGTTAGGTTAGGTTAGGTTAGGTTAGGTTAGGTTAGGTTAGGTTAGGTTAGGTTAGGTTAGGTTAGGTTAGGTTAGGTTAGGTTAGGTTAGGTTAGGTTAGGTTAGGTTAGGTTAGGTTAGGTTAGGTTAGGTTAGGTTAGGTTAGGTTAGGTTAGGTTAGGTTGGGGTGCAATGTCGGATTCCTCCTCGCGTGCTCGGGCGTTACAACTTCCCTCTATCCGAAGCTTTGGCTTCATGGGGTGGGAAAGTGTAGCGTCTGGGCCTGGTGCATCCTGGGCAACGACGGCTAGTAAATTCATTAGGTGGATTTGCTAGCCGGCGGCTAATATCCGACCGGGGGGGAGGGGTGTTGGCTTGGTGGGGGGAGCCCAAAGGCAGAGGGCCACCGGGTGAACCCTGCCAGCCAACGGGCCTGCGGGCCTGAGAGGGCGGCGTCCGGCCTTCGGGCCGACGCCTTTTGACGGAGGCGAGCCTGAGCAGAGTACCTGTCCTTAGGGTCAGGGAAAAGCGAGGGTGAGCCCATCGGGCGGAGGGCGTAAGCCCAATGATGCCGGGGTGGCGCAGCCCTTTTGAGGGCTGTGGTCGCCGGACGCGACGACAGACTTTTGACGCGACTGGGGTGGGGGGGTGTTGGTTTGGCGAGGGGAGCCCAAAGGCAGAGGGCCACCGGGCAAACCTTGCCAACCAACGGGCCTTCGGGCCCACAAGAGGGCGGCGTCCGGCCTTCGGGCCGACGCCTTTTGACGGGAGCGAGCCTGAGCGGAGTACCTGTCCTTAGGGTCAGGGAAAAGCGAGGGTGAGCCCATCGGGCGGAGGGCGTAAGCCCAATGATGCCGGGGCGGCGCAGCCCTTTTAAGGGCTGTGGTCGTTGGACGCGACCGACTGACAGACGTGACTTTTGTTTGGCGAGGGGAGCCTAAGGCAGAGGGCCGCGGGTGAGCTTCGCCAAACCCAAGAGGGCGGCGTGCGGCCTTCGGGCCGACGCCTTACAGACGGAGGCGAGCCCTTGCTTTTGCCTGTCTTAAATGATGGGTATTAAGTAAGGGTGAGCCTCATCGGGCGGAGGGCGCAAGCCCAATGATGCCGGGGCGGCGCAGCCCTTTTAAGGGCTGTGGTCTCCGGACGTGACTGACTTTGACGTGACTGGGGTGGGGGGGTGTTGGTCTGGTGAGGGGAGCCACTGGGCGAACCTTGTCAGCCAACGGGCCTTCGGGCCCTGAGAGGGCGGCGTCTGGCCTTCGGGCCGATGCCTTTTGAGGGGGGCGAGCCCAAACTGAGTACCTGTCCTCATTAGACAGGGAAAGGTGAGGGTGAGCCTTATCGGGCGGAGGGCGCAAGCCTAATGATGCCGGGGCGGCGCAGTCCTTTTGAGGGCTGTGGCCGCCGTATGACGGGGGCGAACCCGAGCTCAGTACCTGTTCTCATTAGACAGGGAAAGGTAAGGGGGAGCCCTGGGGCGGCCCAAGCCCTGTCGGGTTTGTGGTCGCCCGGACACGACGACGCGACATGAGAGGACCTAACTGACTGACTGACATGAGAGGACATCAACTGACTTGACACGACAGACGTGACGTGGCGGCACAGCGGGCGAGGGCGAGGAATCCCGGACCCGCATTGCACGTGCCGTCCTGGCCGAGCGCCCCTAAAACCCTAGGGGCGCAGCGCCCCAATACCATCTTGGGGCGCAGAGAGGGAGCCCATCCCGGGCTGGCCTGCGGCGTCGCGGTGAAATGTTCGCGATCCCGTGGCGTCCGCACAAGGGCCGAGAGGGTAAGGTCGTGTGGTTTTTATTCGGTATGCCTCCACTCTGGGGGAGAGCCCGAAAGACCCCACCCGCTGCCTCGAGCGGGGGACATGCATAAGGCGCATTTTCCACACGTAAAAAAAAAAAAAAAAAAAAAAAAAAAAAAAAAAAAAAAAAAAAAAAAAAAAAAAAAAAAAAAAAAAAAAAAAGGTTAGGTTAGGTTAGGTTAGGTTAGGTTAGGTTAGGTTAGGTTAGGTTAGGTTAGGTTAGGTTAGGTTAGGTTAGGTTAGGTTAGGTTAGGTTAGGTTAGGTTAGGTTAGGTTAGGTTAGGTTAGGTTAGGTTAGGTTAGGTTAGGTTAGGTTAGGTTAGGTTAGGTTAGGTTAGGTTAGGTTAGGTTAGGTTAGGTTAGGTTAGGTTAGGTTAGGTTAGGTTAGGTTAGGTTAGGTTAGGTTAGGTTAGGTTAGGTTAGGTTAGGTTAGGTTAGGTTAGGTTAGGTTAGGTTAGGTTAGGTTAGGTTAGGTTAGGTTAGGTTAGGTTAGGTTAGGTTAGGTTAGGTTAGGTTAGGTTAGGTTAGGTTAGGTTAGGTTGGGGTGCAATGTCGGATTCCTCCTCGCGTGCTCGGGCGTTACAACTTCCCTCTATCCGAAGCTTTGGCTTCATGGGGTGGGAAAGTGTAGCGTCTGGGCCTGGTGCATCCTGGGCAACGACGGCTAGTAAATTCATTAGGTGGATTTGCTAGCCGGCGGCTAATATCCGACTGGGGGGGGAGGGGTGTTGGTTGGTGGGGGGAGCCCAAAGGCAGAGGGCCACCGGGTGAACCCTGCCAGCCAACGGGCCTGCGGGCCTGAGAGGGCGGCGTCCGGCCTTCGGGCCGACGCCTTTTGACGGAGGCGAGCCTGAGCAGAGTACCTGTCCTTAGGGTCAGGGAAAAGCGAGGGTGAGCCCATCGGGCGGAGGGCGTAAGTCCAATGATGCCGGGGCGGCGCAGCCCTTTTAAGGGCTGTGGTCGCCGGACGCGACGACTGACGTATTTGACGCGACTGGGGTGGGGGGGTGTTGGTTTGGCGAGGGGAGCCCAAAGGCAGAGGGCCACCGGGCAAACCTTGCCGACCGACGGGCCTTCGGGCCCACAAGAGGGCGGCGTCTGGCCTTCGGGCCGACGCCTTTTGACGGGAGCGAGCCTGAGCGGAGTACCTGTCCTTAGGGCCAGGGAAAAGCGAGGGCGAGCCCATCGGGCGGAGGGCGTAAGCCCAATGATGCCGGGGCGGCGCAGCCCTTTTAAGGGCTGTGGTCGCCGGACGCGACGACTGACGTATTTGACGCGACTGGGGTGGGGGGGTGTTGGTTTGGCGAGGGGAGCCCAAAGGCAGAGGGCCACCGGGCAAACCTTGCCGACCGACGGGCCTTCGGGCCCACAAGAGGGCGGCGTCCGGCCTTCGGGCCGACGCCTTTTGACGGGAGCGAGCCTGAGCGGAGTACCTGTCCTCAGGGTCAGGGAAAAGCGAGGGCGAGCCCATCGGGCGGAGGGCGTAAGCCCAATGATGCCGGGGCGGCGCAGCCCTTTTCAGGGCTGTGGTCGCCGGACGCGACAGACTGACAGACATGATATTTGTTTGGCGAGGGGAGCCTAAGGCAGAGGGCCGCGGGTGATCTTCGCCAAACCCAAGAGGGCGGCGTGCGGCCTTCGGGCCGACGCCTTTGGACGGAGGCGAGCCCTTGCTTTTGCCTGTCTTAAATGATGGGTACTAAGTAAGGGTGAGCCTCATCGGGCGGAGGGCGCAAGCCCGATGATGCCGGGGCGGCGCAGCCCTTTTAAGGGCTGTGGTCGCCGGACGTGACTGACTTCGACGTGACTGGGGTGGGGGGGTGTTGGTCTGGTGAGGGGAGCCAATAGGTGAACCTTGCCAGGCAACGGGCCTTCGGGCCCTGAGAGGGCGGCGTCTGGCCTTCGGGCCGACGCCTTTTTGAGGGGGCGAGCCCAAGCTGAGTACCTGTCCTCATTAGACAGGGAAAGGTGAGGGTGAGCCTTATCGGGCGGAGGGCGCAAGCCTAATGATGCCGGGGCGGCGCAGTCCTTTTGAGGGCTGTGGCCGCCGTATGACGGGCGTATGGGCGAACCCGAGCTCAGTACCTGTTCTCATTAGACAGGGAAAGGTAAGGGGGAGCCCTGGGGCGGCCCAAGCCCTGTCGGGTTTGTGGTCGCCCGGACACGACGACGCGACATGAGAGGACCTAACTGACTGACTGACATGAGAGGACATCAACTGACTTGACACGACAGACGTGACGTGGCGGCACAGCGGGCGAGGGCGAGGAATCCCGGACCCGCATTGCACGTGCCGTCCTGGCCGAGCGCCCCTAAAACCCTAGGGGCGCAGCGCCCCAACACCATCTTGGGGCGCAGAGAGGGAGCCCATCCCGGGCTGGCCTGCGGCGTCGCGGTGAAATGTTCGCGATCCCGTGGCGTCCGCACAAGGGCCGAGAGGGTAAGGTCGTGTGGTTTTTATTCGGTATGCCTCCACTCTGGGGGAGAGCCCGAAAGACCCCACCCGCTGCCTCGAGCGGGGGACATGCATAAGGCGCATTTTCCACACGTAAAAAAAAAAAAAAAAAAAAAAAAAAAAAAAAAAAAAAAAAAAAAAAAAAAGGTTAGGTTAGGTTAGGTTAGGTTAGGTTAGGTTAGGTTAGGTTAGGTTAGGTTAGGTTAGGTTAGGTTAGGTTAGGTTAGGTTAGGTTAGGTTAGGTTAGGTTAGGTTAGGTTAGGTTAGGTTAGGTTAGGTTAGGTTAGGTTAGGTTAGGTTAGGTTAGGTTAGGTTAGGTTAGGTTAGGTTAGGTTAGGTTAGGTTAGGTTAGGTTAGGTTAGGTTAGGTTAGGTTAGGTTAGGTTAGGTTAGGTTAGGTTAGGTTAGGTTAGGTTAGGTTAGGTTAGGTTAGGTTAGGTTAGGTTAGGTTAGGTTAGGTTAGGTTAGGTTAGGTTAGGTTAGGTTAGGTTAGGTTAGGTTAGGTTAGGTTAGGTTAGGTTAGGTTAGGTTAGGTTAGGTTAGGTTAGGTTAGGTTAGGTTAGGTTAGGTTAGGTTAGGTTAGGTTAGGTTAGGTTAGGTTAGGTTAGGTTAGGTTAGGTTAGGTTAGGTTAGGTTAGGTTAGGTTAGGTTAGGTTAGGTTAGGTTAGGTTAGGTTAGGTTAGGTTAGGTTAGGTTAGGTTAGGTTAGGTTAGGTTAGGTTAGGTTAGGTTAGGTTAGGTTAGGTTAGGTTAGGTTAGGTTAGGTTAGGTTAGGTTAGGTTAGGTTAGGTTAGGTTAGGTTAGGTTAGGTTAGGTTAGGTTAGGTTAGGTTAGGTTAGGTTAGGTTAGGTTAGGTTAGGTTAGGTTAGGTTAGGTTAGGTTAGGTTAGGTTAGGTTAGGTTAGGTTAGGTTAGGTTAGGTTAGGTTAGGTTAGGTTAGGTTAGGTTAGGTTAGGTTAGGTTAGGTTAGGTTAGGTTAGGTTAGGTTAGGTTAGGTTAGGTTAGGTTAGGTTAGGTTAGGTTAGGTTAGGTTAGGTTAGGTTAGGTTAGGTTAGGTTAGGTTAGGTTAGGTTAGGTTAGGTTAGGTTAGGTTAGGTTAGGTTAGGTTAGGTTAGGTTAGGTTAGGTTAGGTTAGGTTAGGTTAGGTTAGGTTAGGTTAGGTTAGGTTAGGTTAGGTTAGGTTAGGTTAGGTTAGGTTAGGTTAGGTTAGGTTAGGTTAGGTTAGGTTAGGTTAGGTTAGGTTAGGTTAGGTTAGGTTAGGTTAGGTTAGGTTAGGTTAGGTTAGGTTAGGTTAGGTTAGGTTAGGTTAGGTTAGGTTAGGTTAGGTTAGGTTAGGTTAGGTTAGGTTAGGTTAGGTTAGGTTAGGTTAGGTTAGGTTAGGTTAGGTTAGGTTAGGTTAGGTTAGGTTAGGTTAGGTTAGGTTAGGTTAGGTTAGGTTAGGTTAGGTTAGGTTAGGTTAGGTTAGGTTAGGTTAGGTTAGGTTAGGTTAGGTTAGGTTAGGTTAGGTTAGGTTAGGTTAGGTTAGGTTAGGTTAGGTTAGGTTAGGTTAGGTTAGGTTAGGTTAGGTTAGGTTAGGTTAGGTTAGGTTAGGTTAGGTTAGGTTAGGTTAGGTTAGGTTAGGTTAGGTTAGGTTAGGTTAGGTTAGGTTAGGTTAGGTTAGGTTAGGTTAGGTTAGGTTAGGTTAGGTTAGGTTAGGTTAGGTTAGGTTAGGTTAGGTTAGGTTAGGTTAGGTTAGGTTAGGTTAGGTTAGGTTAGGTTAGGTTAGGTTAGGTTAGGTTAGGTTAGGTTAGGTTAGGTTAGGTTAGGTTAGGTTAGGTTAGGTTAGGTTAGGTTAGGTTAGGTTAGGTTAGGTTAGGTTAGGTTAGGTTAGGTTAGGTTAGGTTAGGTTAGGTTAGGTTAGGTTAGGTTAGGTTAGGTTAGGTTAGGTTAGGTTAGGTTAGGTTAGGTTAGGTTAGGTTAGGTTAGGTTAGGTTAGGTTAGGTTAGGTTAGGTTAGGTTAGGTTAGGTTAGGTTAGGTTAGGTTAGGTTAGGTTAGGTTAGGTTAGGTTAGGTTAGGTTAGGTTAGGTTAGGTTAGGTTAGGTTAGGTTAGGTTAGGTTAGGTTAGGTTAGGTTAGGTTAGGTTAGGTTAGGTTAGGTTAGGTTAGGTTAGGTTAGGTTAGGTTAGGTTAGGTTAGGTTAGGTTAGGTTAGGTTAGGTTAGGTTAGGTTAGGTTAGGTTAGGTTAGGTTAGGTTAGGTTAGGTTAGGTTAGGTTAGGTTAGGTTAGGTTAGGTTAGGTTAGGTTAGGTTAGGTTAGGTTAGGTTAGGTTAGGTTAGGTTAGGTTAGGTTAGGTTAGGTTAGGTTAGGTTAGGTTAGGTTAGGTTAGGTTAGGTTAGGTTAGGTTAGGTTAGGTTAGGTTAGGTTAGGTTAGGTTAGGTTAGGTTAGGTTAGGTTAGGTTAGGTTAGGTTAGGTTAGGTTAGGTTAGGTTAGGTTAGGTTAGGTTAGGTTAGGTTAGGTTAGGTTAGGTTAGGTTAGGTTAGGTTAGGTTAGGTTAGGTTAGGTTAGGTTAGGTTAGGTTAGGTTAGGTTAGGTTAGGTTAGGTTAGGTTAGGTTAGGTTAGGTTAGGTTAGGTTAGGTTAGGTTAGGTTAGGTTAGGTTAGGTTAGGTTAGGTTAGGTTAGGTTAGGTTAGGTTAGGTTCCACGGACCTGCTTAGCTGTCTAAGTGGGCGGAGAGGTGAACTCCGACGTGGCGCGTCCCCGGGTGGTGGATAGGGGAATGCCTGCCTAGCGGCGGGTAGGGGCTCTTAGCAGCTCCCGCGAACCAAACACTGGGGGGGGAGAACTGGGAATTTGGGTGACTGTCGGGCGCGCGCTCCTCTGCGACTGCCATTGCTGGGTCCTATTGTCAGGCACGAAAGCGCCTGGCGTTGGGATCTGGCGGGGTTTGCCTCGGGGGCGCGCGCGTCGGATAGCCACCCAAAACGGGGGGGGTGGGTTAAAAGGAGAGGAACAGCTCCGGCTGTCTTTGAGGGGGGAATAGCCTTCTTAATCGAAGGCCTTGTGGAGAAGCCTCCGCCACTTCTCCTTCCGTAGCCCGCGTATCCATTTCAACGACCCCAGTCGTGGCGTTAATGGGGTACGTTATGGATACTGCGGAGCGGAGGGCTTGCCTTAATTGGCCGGCCCACGAGAAGGTCACTCTTTAACACCCGACAGTGAAGTCGATAGTACCTGTGGATACCAGGCGACCTCCACAGTAAATAGCCGCACTACCGGAATGGGCGTCACCCGGTAGTGGACCACATCGGCCCATACTCGTGGGAACAAAATGGAAGACAATGATAAAAAAAACCAAATCCCAAATTCCATTCCAACGGCAGCGGCGTCTGTGATGCCTGTGATGACGCAGCCGGAGGAAGAGGCCGAGAGGCTCGTGGTCTGTCTAACAGACACGTTGGACTCGGAAAAGGAGAGAGGGCAGCCGTCCAGCCGAAACATGGCGCTGGAGACGGAGCTGCCAAAAAACAGAGCACGGAAAGATGCTGCTCCAGATGACGAGGAAGACGGGGATGGGAGGGGTAGCCCTATCCTGATCTCCTCACGGAGAGGGTCCCTCGCCGAGAGTGGGTCCCGAATCCAGACTGGACCCTACCGCCTGGACTTCCCTAAGCCTCAGAGGCTGAGAGGCATACCTGGGAAGGGAGGGAAAGGAGGGGAACATCCCTCTGCCCGCAGAGCCATTCCAGATATGGAGGGGGCAGGAGAGGCAGAAGAAGAGGGCGGGGTCCACATGTCGGACGTGTCTGATGACGACGAGGACGATTTTGGGTGCCAATCAAATGCTGGCAGAACTGTGGGAGCGCCACTACGGGGCTCTGTGGTTGACCTCACGGAGACGATTGCCGAAGATGAGGCGGTTGCGCGACCCCTGCGGAACCCGTGCAAGGACGCCGATCACTCCGTCCCGGGGCTCGCCCTAAGGTTCCCCTTGGGTGCCTTTGCAAAAAAGAGGCCCCTCATGATATCGTCCGCCGAAAAGGCAGACCCAGCCGTGGCCCAGAAGGTGGCCTCTTCATCATCGAGGGGTCGCATTAGGCGCCCTATGGGTGCCTATAGCTTCCTCAAAGAGGCAAGGGATTGCCTGGCCGGGCTGGGTATGAACACCGAGGGGGAGGAGAGCGAGGGAGAGGACACTGACCCCATCTACCGGCCATCCTACCGGAAGATGGCGAGCCCAGTTAGGACAAGGGAGCTGCTGGACGGCGAGGCCCATAGCTCCCCACCAGTCGCAACTGTGGAGGCCCTCGCCGCGGAGGCCCTAATGAATGTGGCGAAAATCCGTGGCGAGGTTAAAAAGAGCGGCCACATCAAAGGCACGGTGTGGAGCCAGATAAATCAGGCCGCACAGGGGGTAGTCGACGCAGTAGAGGGGTTGCGCTCGATTACCCCGGAGGAGGAACAGCGCAGACTCCGCGCGGATAATGCTCGGCTTGCGAGGGAGCTTGAGCTGGTCCGCGCCGAGCTGCGCGCTTTTAAGGAGGCCTATTCTGAGTCACAAAAGAGATCGGCTGTGACTCCGAAGGCTGCACCAAAGCCACAACCTGGCTTGGAGGAGATGTTGAAGGAGGCCATGGAGGGGATGAGACGCGAGCTCCTGCAGTCAGTAGGTGGAATGGTCAACGCCCGCCTCCAAGACCTAGAGACGCGCCTCCCCCCAGAGCCGGTGATCAGACCACCCCTCAGTGCCGACAAGCGGCAGCCGCCGCCGCCCCGCCCCAGACGCCAGTCTGGCCTGGTGGTCGGCGCCATGGGAGGGGATACAGGATCAGCCCAGGCCCCCGAACCGCCTAAGGCTAAAGCGCCTGAACAAGGGCCCAAGAAGGGCTCCAAATCGAGCACAGCTGCCCCTCCCCCTCGTCCTCCCCCCCCTCAGCACAAGGGAGGACGGAGAGGAGGCGACACAGAGAAGACTCCCACACCCAACACCGAAACGGGCCAGCAGAAGCAGGATCCCCAAGTGCTGGGAGATGGGACCCCATGGACCGAGGTTGTCGGCCGGAAAGCCAGGAGGAAGGGCAAGGGACCCAAAACAAAACCCCCTCCAACTGGCGCAGCCCGGCAAAGTACCGCGGCCCCCCCAAAGGCCGTCAAGATCGTGGCCCCCAATACGGCGGCCATAGTGGTGACCCTAAAGAAGGGGGCAACCACCACCACAGAAGGCAAGGAGACTGAGGCCAAATATTCTGAGGTCCTGGCTAAGGCTAGGGCCTCCATCGCGCTCAGCGACTTTGGCTTGGAGTCGGTCAAAATAAGAACAAGTATGACCGGCTCCAAACTGATGGAAGTGGGGGGTGAGACCCCAGAAGAAACAGCTGACCGCCTAGCCGCAAAGCTGACCGAAGTCATTGGGGCTTGGGCGGACATTGCCCGCCCGTCCAAATCGGTTGACCTTAGGATCACCGGCCTGGACGAGTCGGTGAGCCGTGAGGAGCTGGCGGCCAAAGTGGCGACGGCTGGGGGCTGTTCCCCCAGCATGGTCAAGGTGGGCCTTATCAGGCCTAGTTTCTGGGGCGGTAGCTCGGCTCTTATTAGGTGCCCAGCGGCGGCCGCTAAGGCAGCCGTAAAGAAAGGAAAGGTGGCCATTGGATGGTGTATGGCCACCATCAAGGCGGTGAAGGCCCAGCCACTGCGCTGTTATAAGTGCATGATGCTGGGCCATACACGAGCTCTCTGCCCGACGGAGGTAGAGAACGGGAAACTCTGCTTCCGTTGTGGCAAAGAGGGGCACATGGCGGCCGCGTGCAAGGCCCCTGCCAAATGCGCGGTATGCGCAAAGGCAAGTCGTCCACACGGGCACGTGATGGGGGGCGCTAAATGCACACCACCTACTGTGAAGGGTAAGGCCTCTCCGAACAGGCCATCCCCAACTCCGCCCCAGAGCCGCCAAGCGGCTGAGGAGCTCGTTATGCAGGTGTCGTAATGTCCAGACACCTGTATACCGAGTTCCTGCAGACCAACGCCAACCACTCCGCCCGCGCACAGGACCTGCTCATGCAGGTTCTGGCGGAATGGAAGATTGGCGTCGCGGTTGTGGCTGAGCCATACCTGATCCCCCCCCAGCCAAACTGGGTTGGGGACACGGAAGGCTCGGTCGGCATGGTGGTGCCGTCAACGGGTCCCCAACGCCTTACTGTCAGGGAGAGAGGTGCAGGATACGTGGCGGCAAATTGGGGAGGGGTAGTACTCGTAGGAGTATACTTCTCCCCAAACAGGAGCCTCCTCGAGTTTGAGAGGTTCCTAGATGGCTTGGAACCGGTGGTGCAGAGGGCACTGCCGGCCCAGGTTATCGTGATGGGGGACCTCAACGCCAAGTGCGTGGAGTGGGGGTCCGCCATCACTGACGTGAAAGGGGCGCTCCTCCGGGACTGGGCCGCAATGATCGGCCTGGCCCCGGAGAACCAAGGCAATGCCTACACGTGCGTGCGCGGGCAGGGGGGTTCGGTGGTGGACGTAACGTTCGCCACCCCTGCCATTGGAGCACGCATAGCGTGTTGGCGCGTCCTGGAGGAGGTGGAGACCCTGTCCGACCACATGTATATTCGGTTCAGGGTCTCCAACGCACCCCACAGGCCGCAGGTCCGGGTGGCGAGCGGGCGAGGAACGGAAAGCTTCCCGAGGTGGCAGCTCTCACGCCTCGATGCAGATCTCGCAGAGGAAGCTGCCGTGATCCGCGCATGGTCGGTGGACCCCCCTCCCATGGTAGGGGTCGAAGAGAGGGCCGTCAGGTTCCGCCGCGATCTGACGGCCATCTGCGACGCCGGGATGCCCAGGGCGCGACGCTTCACGCCCCGCGAAGGCGTGTACTGGTGGACGCAGGACCTTGCGGTTCTGCGTGCCGCCAGCGACGCCGCCCGACGTGCCTTCACCCGATGCCGAAGACGTCGGCGCCGGGCAGCAGGCGAGCTGGAGCGCCTGCAGGAGGAGCTGCGCTCAGCCAGGAAGGCATTCGCTGCCGCCATCGGGGCCGCCAAGGACTCTGCTTATGCGGAGTTCTTGGCGACGCTCGATGCGGATCCATGGGGGCGCCCGTACCGTATGGTGCGCGCCAAGATGAAGGTGGCCCCTTCCACCGAGGAGATGGAGCCGGCTGTCCTCAGCGCAGTGGTCGAGGGGCTGTTCCCGGACAGCCCCCCTTTCGACCCGCCGCGCATGGCTACGCCAGAGGACGAGGAGGACGATGACGCCGTCCTCGAAGCTCCTCTGGTTACTGAGGAGGAGCTAGACAGGGCAGTTGGCCGGCTCAGGGGGCTCCGGAAGGCTCCGGGACCGGACGGGGTGCCTGGCAGGGTGCTCCCCATCGCCCTGAAGCACCTTGGGGACCGCCTCCGCTGCTTGTTTAGCGACTGCCTGGCAGCGGGGCGCTTCCCCGGTGTTTGGAAGGAGGGGCGACTGGTGCTGCTAAGGAAGGAGGGGCGCCCCGCAGACTCTCCTTCCGGACACCGGCCGCTGGTAATGCTGGATGAGGCCGGGAAGCTACTCGAAAGAGTGGTGGCTTCCCGCATCACCCAGCATCTGGCAAGGGTTGGGCCAGACCTCTCCGAGAACCAATTCGGGTTCCGGTCGGGGCGATCCACCTTGGACGCCCTGACCGCCCTGAAGAGGTTCACGGAGGAAGCTGCTGGGAGGGGTCAGGGGGCTATGGCAATATCGTTGGATATCGCCAATGCCTTCGGCTCCCTCCCCTTCGAGGTGATAGAGGAGGCACTCCGATATCATGGAGTGCCCCTCTACCTCCGAAAAGTTGTAGGGCACTACCTGCAGGGACGGGTAGTGTCCTACATGGTGAGGGGAGGAGCACGACAGGAGAGGCGGATGGCCTGCGGTGTTCCCCAGGGGTCCGTTCTAGGGCCCCTGCTATGGAACATCGGCTTTGACTGGGCCATCCGAGGAGAGGTGCTGCCCCGGATGGCGGTCTTCTGCTATGCAGATGACACGCTAGTGGCCGTCCGGGACACGACCTGGAGGGGCCTTAAGAGGAGAGCAGAGGTCGGAGCCTCCCTGGTGACCCGGAGGATCGAGGCACTGGGCCTCCGAGTGGCACTCAATAAAACCGAGGCCCTTTGCTTCAAGGGGCCGAGGTGGAGAGTGCCGGCGGGGGCCACTCTCCGGGTCAACGGGGACGTGGTCAGGGTTAGGGCCCAGATGAAGTATCTGGGCCTTATCCTTGACGGGGGGTGGCGGTTCGGCGATCACTTCCGGACGCTGACCCCCCGCCTCGTCGGTACGGCGGCATCGCTGTCAAGGCTCCTCCCGAACCTGGGTGGTCCGGGTGCACCCTGTAGGCGGCTTTTTGCCACGGTGCTCCGGAGCATGGCCCTGTATGGTGCGCCGATATGGGCTGAAGCCCTCGACGCGCCGAACAGGGCCCTCCTCCGCAGGCCGCAACGCATTATTGCGGTGCGCGCATGCCGAGCCTACCGCACGGTGGGCCACGGAGCGGCCTGCGTTTTGGCCGGAACTCCCCCCTGGGAGATAGAGGCGGGAGTTCTGGCTGAAGCATATCGGGCGCGGGTCGAGCTGAGAGCCAGGGGCGACTCACTTGCCCCGGAGGAGCTCGCCCACGCCCGGGAGAGGAGAAACCAGGAAGTCATGGAGCTCTGGGTGGATGGCCTAGCGGATGCCGAATATGGCGCCCGCACTATAGAGGCCATACGCCCACAGCTCCCGGAATGGTGCGGGAGGACCCACGGGTCTCTCACCTTCCGAGTCACACAGGTGCTGTCCGGACACGGATGTTTCGGGCGATACCTGTGTCGGATCGGAAGGGAGGAGACGGCGTCGTGCCACGAGTGCGGCGCCGTTGAGGATACGGCACAGCACACCTTAGAGGTGTGCCCTGCATGGTCCGACGAGCGCCGCACCCTGGTGGCGACTATTGGCGGCGACCTCTCGCTTCCCGGCGTTGTATACGCCATGCTGGGAAGTGAGAGAGCATGGGAGGCCGTCGCCTCCTTCTGCGAAACAGTCATTTCGCAGAAGGAGGAGAGAGAGCGGGAGCGCGAGGAAGACCCCCTGGCGCCCCCGCTCCGGCGCAGACGAGCGGGGAGGAGAAGACGGCAATACATCGCCGCCCTCGCCCCCCCGTAGTGGTGCTAGCTGGTGGGAAATGGGGATTTCCTGCCAGCCTTAACAGCCCACACGTCTAAGGGGGGGGACCAATGGTCGGTCCCCTTCCTCTTGGCGCGGAGACCCCGGCTCTATGATGCCCGGCCTTGTAGAGCTGGGGCCAGCTTGCGGATGTCGCGGTTGAAACACGTCAAGTGCGCCCGTGGCATCCGCCAAAAGCAAAGAGGACCATCGACAGGTTTTAGTGGGTAGGCCTCTTTTCTTCCTTCCACTCGGGAAGGGGGAGGAGAGGAGAGTCCCACATAACCACTCGCATCGTCCCCACGATGCGAGGGTATGCGTAAGGCATTTCCTGTCGTTAAAAAAAAAAAAAAAAAAAGGTTAGGTTAGGTTAGGTTAGGTTAGGTTAGGTTAGGTTAGGTTAGGTTAGGTTAGGTTAGGTTAGGTTAGGTTAGGTTAGGTTAGGTTAGGTTAGGTTAGGTTAGGTTAGGTTAGGTTAGGTTAGGTTAGGTTAGGTTAGGTTAGGTTAGGTTAGGTTAGGTTAGGTTAGGTTAGGTTAGGTTAGGTTAGGTTAGGTTAGGTTAGGTTAGGTTAGGTTAGGTTAGGTTAGGTTAGGTTAGGTTAGGTTAGGTTAGGTTAGGTTAGGTTAGGTTAGGTTAGGTTAGGTTAGGTTAGGTTAGGTTAGGTTAGGTTAGGTTAGGTTAGGTTAGGTTAGGTTAGGTTAGGTTAGGTTAGGTTAGGTTAGGTTAGGTTAGGTTAGGTTAGGTTAGGTTGGGGTGCAATGTCGGATTCCTCCTCGCGTGCTCGGGCGTTACAACTTCCCTCTATCCGAAGCTTTGGCTTCATGGGGTGGGAAAGTGTAGCGTCTGGGCCTGGTGCATCCTGGGCAACGACGGCTAGTAAATTCATTAGGTGGATTTGCTAGCCGGCGGCTAATATCCGACCGGGGGGGAGGGGTGTTGGCTTGGTGGGGGGAGCCCAAAGGCAGAGGGCCACCGGGTGAACCCTGCCAGCCAACGGGCCTGCGGGCCTGAGAGGGCGGCGTCCGGCCTTCGGGCCGACGCCTTTTGACGGAGGCGAGCCTGAGCAGAGTACCTGACCTTAGGGACAGGGAAAAGCGAGGGCGAGCCCATCGGGCGGAGGGTGTAAGCCCAATGATGCCGGGGCGGCGCAGCCCTTTTAAGGGCTGTGGTCGCTGGACGCGACGACAGACTTCTGTGACACGACTGGGGTGGGGGGGTGTTGGTTTGGCGAGGGGAGCCCAAAGGCAGAGGGCCACCGGGCAAACCTTGCCAACCGACGGGCCTTCGGGCCCACAAGAGGGCGGCGTCCGGCCTTCGGGCCGACGCCTTTGAACGGAGGTGAGCCTGAGCGGAGTACCTGACCTTCGGGTCAGGGAAAAGCGAGGGTGAGCCCATCGGGCGGAGGGCGTAAGCCCAATGATGCCGGGGCGGCGCAGCCCTTTTAAGGGCTGTGGTCGCCGGACTTGACAGACTGACAGACATGACATTTGTTTGGCGAGGGGAGCCTAAGGCAGAGGGCCGCGGGTGATCTTCGCCAAACCCAAGAGGGCGGCGTGCGGCCTTCGGGCCGACGCCTTTGGACGGAGGCGAGCCCTTGCTTTTGCCTGTCTTAAATGATGGGTACTAAGTAAGGGTGAGCCTCATCGGGCGGAGGGCGCAAGCCCAATGATGCCGGGGCGGCGCAGCCCTTTTAAGGGCTGTGGTCGCCGGACGTGACTGACTTCGACGTGACTGGGGTGGGGGGGTGTTGGTCTGGTGAGGGGAGCCAATAGGTGAACCTTGCCAGGCAACGGGCCTTCGGGCCCTGAGAGGGCGGCGTCTGGCCTTCGGGCCGACGCCTTTTTGAGGGGGGCGAGCCCAAGCTGAGTACCTGTCCTCATTAGACAGGGAAAGGTGAGGGTGAGCCTTATCGGGCGGAGGGCGCAAGCCTAATGATGCCGGGGCGGCGCAGTCCTTTTGAGGGCTGTGGCCGCCGTATGACGGGGGCGAACCCGAGCTCAGTACCTGTTCCCATTAGACAGGGAAAGGTAAGGGGGAGCCTTGGGGCGGCCCAAGCCCTGTCGGGTTTGTGGTCGCCCGGACACGACGACGCGACATGAGAGGACCTAACTGACTGACTGACATGAGTGGACATCAACTGATTTGACACGACAGACGTGACGTGGCGGCACAGCGGGCGAGGGCGAGGAATCCCGGACCCGCATTGCACGTGCCGTCCTGGCCGAGCGCCCCTAAAACCCTAGGGGCGCAGCGCCCCAATACCATCTTGGGGCGCAGAGAGGGAGCCCATCCCGGGCTGGCCTGCGGCGTCGCGGTGAAATGTTCGCGATCCCGTGGCGTCCGCACAAGGGCCGAGAGGGTAAGGTCGTGTGGTTTTTTATTCGGTATGCCTCCACTCTGGGGGAGAGCCCGAAAGACCCCACCCGCTGCCTCGAGCGGGGGACATGCATAAGGCGCATTTTCCACACGTTAAATAAAAAAAAAAAAAAAAAGGTTAGGTTAGGTTAGGTTAGGTTAGGTTAGGTTAGGTTAGGTTAGGTTAGGTTAGGTTAGGTTAGGTTAGGTTAGGTTAGGTTAGGTTAGGTTAGGTTAGGTTAGGTTAGGTTAGGTTAGGTTAGGTTAGGTTAGGTTAGGTTAGGTTAGGTTAGGTTAGGTTAGGTTAGGTTAGGTTAGGTTAGGTTAGGTTAGGTTAGGTTAGGTTAGGTTAGGTTAGGTTAGGTTAGGTTAGGTTAGGTTAGGTTAGGTTAGGTTAGGTTAGGTTAGGTTAGGTTAGGTTAGGTTAGGTTAGGTTAGGTTAGGTTAGGTTAGGTTAGGTTAGGTTAGGTTAGGTTAGGTTAGGTTAGGTTAGGTTAGGTTAGGTTAGGTTAGGTTAGGTTAGGTTAGGTTAGGTTAGGTTAGGTTAGGTTAGGTTAGGTTAGGTTAGGTTAGGTTAGGTTAGGTTAGGTTAGGTTAGGTTAGGTTAGGTTAGGTTAGGTTAGGTTAGGTTAGGTTAGGTTAGGTTAGGTTAGGTTAGGTTAGGTTAGGTTAGGTTAGGTTAGGTTAGGTTAGGTTAGGTTAGGTTAGGTTAGGTTAGGTTAGGTTAGGTTAGGTTAGGTTAGGTTAGGTTAGGTTAGGTTAGGTTAGGTTAGGTTAGGTTAGGTTAGGTTAGGTTAGGTTAGGTTAGGTTAGGTTAGGTTAGGTTAGGTTAGGTTAGGTTAGGTTAGGTTAGGTTAGGTTAGGTTAGGTTAGGTTAGGTTAGGTTAGGTTAGGTTAGGTTAGGTTAGGTTAGGTTAGGTTAGGTTAGGTTAGGTTAGGTTAGGTTAGGTTAGGTTAGGTTAGGTTAGGTTAGGTTAGGTTAGGTTAGGTTAGGTTAGGTTAGGTTAGGTTAGGTTAGGTTAGGTTAGGTTAGGTTAGGTTAGGTTAGGTTAGGTTAGGTTAGGTTAGGTTAGGTTAGGTTAGGTTAGGTTAGGTTAGGTTAGGTTAGGTTAGGTTAGGTTAGGTTAGGTTAGGTTAGGTTAGGTTAGGTTAGGTTAGGTTAGGTTAGGTTAGGTTAGGTTAGGTTAGGTTAGGTTAGGTTAGGTTAGGTTAGGTTAGGTTAGGTTAGGTTAGGTTAGGTTAGGTTAGGTTAGGTTAGGTTAGGTTAGGTTAGGTTAGGTTAGGTTAGGTTAGGTTAGGTTAGGTTAGGTTAGGTTAGGTTAGGTTAGGTTAGGTTAGGTTAGGTTAGGTTAGGTTAGGTTAGGTTAGGTTAGGTTAGGTTAGGTTAGGTTAGGTTAGGTTAGGTTAGGTTAGGTTAGGTTAGGTTAGGTTAGGTTAGGTTAGGTTAGGTTAGGTTAGGTTAGGTTAGGTTAGGTTAGGTTAGGTTAGGTTAGGTTAGGTTAGGTTAGGTTAGGTTAGGTTAGGTTAGGTTAGGTTAGGTTAGGTTAGGTTAGGTTAGGTTAGGTTAGGTTAGGTTAGGTTAGGTTAGGTTAGGTTAGGTTAGGTTAGGTTAGGTTAGGTTAGGTTAGGTTAGGTTAGGTTAGGTTAGGTTAGGTTAGGTTAGGTTAGGTTAGGTTAGGTTAGGTTAGGTTAGGTTAGGTTAGGTTAGGTTAGGTTAGGTTAGGTTAGGTTAGGTTAGGTTAGGTTAGGTTAGGTTAGGTTAGGTTAGGTTAGGTTAGGTTAGGTTAGGTTAGGTTAGGTTAGGTTAGGTTAGGTTAGGTTAGGTTAGGTTAGGTTAGGTTAGGTTAGGTTAGGTTAGGTTAGGTTAGGTTAGGTTAGGTTAGGTTAGGTTAGGTTAGGTTAGGTTAGGTTAGGTTAGGTTAGGTTAGGTTAGGTTAGGTTAGGTTAGGTTAGGTTAGGTTAGGTTAGGTTAGGTTAGGTTAGGTTAGGTTAGGTTAGGTTAGGTTAGGTTAGGTTAGGTTAGGTTAGGTTAGGTTAGGTTAGGTTAGGTTAGGTTAGGTTAGGTTAGGTTAGGTTAGGTTAGGTTAGGTTAGGTTAGGTTAGGTTAGGTTAGGTTAGGTTAGGTTAGGTTAGGTTAGGTTAGGTTAGGTTAGGTTAGGTTAGGTTAGGTTAGGTTAGGTTAGGTTAGGTTAGGTTAGGTTAGGTTAGGTTAGGTTAGGTTAGGTTAGGTTAGGTTAGGTTAGGTTAGGTTAGGTTAGGTTAGGTTAGGTTAGGTTAGGTTAGGTTAGGTTAGGTTAGGTTAGGTTAGGTTAGGTTAGGTTAGGTTAGGTTAGGTTAGGTTAGGTTAGGTTAGGTTAGGTTAGGTTAGGTTAGGTTAGGTTAGGTTAGGTTAGGTTAGGTTAGGTTAGGTTAGGTTAGGTTAGGTTAGGTTAGGTTAGGTTAGGTTAGGTTAGGTTAGGTTAGGTTAGGTTAGGTTAGGTTAGGTTAGGTTAGGTTAGGTTAGGTTAGGTTAGGTTAGGTTAGGTTAGGTTAGGTTAGGTTAGGTTAGGTTAGGTTAGGTTAGGTTAGGTTAGGTTAGGTTAGGTTAGGTTAGGTTAGGTTAGGTTAGGTTAGGTTAGGTTAGGTTAGGTTAGGTTAGGTTAGGTTAGGTTAGGTTAGGTTAGGTTAGGTTAGGTTAGGTTAGGTTAGGTTAGGTTAGGTTAGGTTAGGTTAGGTTAGGTTAGGTTAGGTTAGGTTAGGTTAGGTTAGGTTAGGTTAGGTTAGGTTAGGTTAGGTTAGGTTAGGTTAGGTTAGGTTAGGTTAGGTTAGGTTAGGTTAGGTTAGGTTAGGTTAGGTTAGGTTAGGTTAGGTTAGGTTAGGTTAGGTTAGGTTAGGTTAGGTTAGGTTAGGTTAGGTTAGGTTAGGTTAGGTTAGGTTAGGTTAGGTTAGGTTAGGTTAGGTTAGGTTAGGTTAGGTTAGGTTAGGTTAGGTTAGGTTAGGTTAGGTTAGGTTAGGTTAGGTTAGGTTAGGTTAGGTTAGGTTAGGTTAGGTTAGGTTAGGTTAGGTTAGGTTAGGTTAGGTTAGGTTAGGTTAGGTTAGGTTAGGTTAGGTTAGGTTAGGTTAGGTTAGGTTAGGTTAGGTTAGGTTAGGTTAGGTTAGGTTAGGTTAGGTTAGGTTAGGTTAGGTTAGGTTAGGTTAGGTTAGGTTAGGTTAGGTTAGGTTAGGTTAGGTTAGGTTAGGTTAGGTTAGGTTAGGTTAGGTTAGGTTAGGTTAGGTTAGGTTAGGTTAGGTTAGGTTAGGTTAGGTTAGGTTAGGTTAGGTTAGGTTAGGTTAGGTTAGGTTAGGTTAGGTTAGGTTAGGTTAGGTTAGGTTAGGTTAGGTTAGGTTAGGTTAGGTTAGGTTAGGTTAGGTTAGGTTAGGTTAGGTTAGGTTAGGTTAGGTTAGGTTAGGTTAGGTTAGGTTAGGTTAGGTTAGGTTAGGTTAGGTTAGGTTAGGTTAGGTTAGGTTAGGTTAGGTTAGGTTAGGTTAGGTTAGGTTAGGTTAGGTTAGGTTAGGTTAGGTTAGGTTAGGTTAGGTTAGGTTAGGTTAGGTTAGGTTAGGTTAGGTTAGGTTAGGTTAGGTTAGGTTAGGTTAGGTTAGGTTAGGTTAGGTTAGGTTAGGTTAGGTTAGGTTAGGTTAGGTTAGGTTAGGTTAGGTTAGGTTAGGTTAGGTTAGGTTAGGTTAGGTTAGGTTAGGTTAGGTTAGGTTAGGTTAGGTTAGGTTAGGTTAGGTTAGGTTAGGTTAGGTTAGGTTAGGTTAGGTTAGGTTAGGTTAGGTTAGGTTAGGTTAGGTTAGGTTAGGTTAGGTTAGGTTAGGTTAGGTTAGGTTAGGTTAGGTTAGGTTAGGTTAGGTTAGGTTAGGTTAGGTTAGGTTAGGTTAGGTTAGGTTAGGTTAGGTTAGGTTAGGTTAGGTTAGGTTAGGTTAGGTTAGGTTAGGTTAGGTTAGGTTAGGTTAGGTTAGGTTAGGTTAGGTTAGGTTAGGTTAGGTTAGGTTAGGTTAGGTTAGGTTAGGTTAGGTTAGGTTAGGTTAGGTTAGGTTAGGTTAGGTTAGGTTAGGTTAGGTTAGGTTAGGTTAGGTTAGGTTAGGTTAGGTTAGGTTAGGTTAGGTTAGGTTAGGTTAGGTTAGGTTAGGTTAGGTTAGGTTAGGTTAGGTTAGGTTAGGTTAGGTTAGGTTAGGTTAGGTTAGGTTAGGTTAGGTTAGGTTAGGTTAGGTTAGGTTAGGTTAGGTTAGGTTAGGTTAGGTTAGGTTAGGTTAGGTTAGGTTAGGTTAGGTTAGGTTAGGTTAGGTTAGGTTAGGTTAGGTTAGGTTAGGTTAGGTTAGGTTAGGTTAGGTTAGGTTAGGTTAGGTTAGGTTAGGTTAGGTTAGGTTAGGTTAGGTTAGGTTAGGTTAGGTTAGGTTAGGTTAGGTTAGGTTAGGTTAGGTTAGGTTAGGTTAGGTTAGGTTAGGTTAGGTTAGGTTAGGTTAGGTTAGGTTAGGTTAGGTTAGGTTAGGTTAGGTTAGGTTAGGTTAGGTTAGGTTAGGTTAGGTTAGGTTAGGTTAGGTTAGGTTAGGTTAGGTTAGGTTAGGTTAGGTTAGGTTAGGTTAGGTTAGGTTAGGTTAGGTTAGGTTAGGTTAGGTTAGGTTAGGTTAGGTTAGGTTAGGTTAGGTTAGGTTAGGTTAGGTTAGGTTAGGTTAGGTTAGGTTAGGTTAGGTTAGGTTAGGTTAGGTTAGGTTAGGTTAGGTTAGGTTAGGTTAGGTTAGGTTAGGTTAGGTTAGGTTAGGTTAGGTTAGGTTAGGTTAGGTTAGGTTAGGTTAGGTTAGGTTAGGTTAGGTTAGGTTAGGTTAGGTTAGGTTAGGTTAGGTTAGGTTAGGTTAGGTTAGGTTAGGTTAGGGGTTAGGTTAGGTTAGGTTAGGTTAGGTTAGGTTAGGTTAGGTTAGGTTAGGTTAGGTTAGGTTAGGTTAGGTTAGGTTAGGTTAGGTTAGGTTAGGTTAGGTTAGGTTAGGTTAGGTTAGGTTAGGTTAGGTTAGGTTAGGTTAGGTTAGGTTAGGTTAGGTTAGGTTAGGTTAGGTTAGGTTAGGTTAGGTTAGGTTAGGTTAGGTTAGGTTAGGTTAGGTTAGGTTAGGTTAGGTTAGGTTAGGTTAGGTTAGGTTAGGTTAGGTTAGGTTAGGTTAGGTTAGGTTAGGTTAGGTTAGGTTAGGTTAGGTTAGGTTAGGTTAGGTTAGGTTAGGTTAGGTTAGGTTAGGTTAGGTTAGGTTAGGTTAGGTTAGGTTAGGTTAGGTTAGGTTAGGTTAGGTTAGGTTAGGTTAGGTTAGGTTAGGTTAGGTTAGGTTAGGTTAGGTTAGGTTAGGTTAGGTTAGGTTAGGTTAGGTTAGGTTAGGTTAGGTTAGGTTAGGTTAGGTTAGGTTAGGTTAGGTTAGGTTAGGTTAGGTTAGGTTAGGTTAGGTTAGGTTAGGTTAGGTTAGGTTAGGTTAGGTTAGGTTAGGTTAGGTTAGGTTAGGTTAGGTTAGGTTAGGTTAGGTTAGGTTAGGTTAGGTTAGGTTAGGTTAGGTTAGGTTAGGTTAGGTTAGGTTAGGTTAGGTTAGGTTAGGTTAGGTTAGGTTAGGTTAGGTTAGGTTAGGTTAGGTTAGGTTAGGTTAGGTTAGGTTAGGTTAGGTTAGGTTAGGTTAGGTTAGGTTAGGTTAGGTTAGGTTAGGTTAGGTTAGGTTAGGTTAGGTTAGGTTAGGTTAGGTTAGGTTAGGTTAGGTTAGGTTAGGTTAGGTTAGGTTAGGTTAGGTTAGGTTAGGTTAGGTTAGGTTAGGTTAGGTTAGGTTAGGTTAGGTTAGGTTAGGTTAGGTTAGGTTAGGTTAGGTTAGGTTAGGTTAGGTTAGGTTAGGTTAGGTTAGGTTAGGTTAGGTTGGGGTGCAATGTCGGATTCCTCCTCGCGTGCTCGGGCGTTACAACTTCCCTCTATCCGAAGCTTTGGCTTCATGGGGTGGGAAAGTGTAGCATCTGGGCCTGGTGCATCCTGGGCAACGACGGCTAGTAAATTCATTAGGTGGATTTGCTAGCCGGCGGCTAATATCCGACCGGGGGGGGAGGGGAGTTGGCTTGGTGGGGGGAGCCCAAAGGCAGAGGGCCACCGGGTGAACCCTGCCAGCCAACGGGCCTGCGGGCCTGAGAGGGCGGCGTCCGGCCTTCGGGCCGACGCCTTTTGACGGAGGCGAGCCTGAGCAGAGTACCTGTCCTTAGGGTCAGGGAAAAGCGAGGGTGAGCCCATCGGGCGGAGGGCGTAAGCCCAATGATGCCGGGGCGGCGCAGCCCTTTTAAGGGCTGTGGTCGCCGGACGCGACGACTGACGTATTTGACGCGACTGGGGTGGGGGGGTGTTGGTTTGGCGAGGGGAGCCCAAAGGCAGAGGGCCACCGGGCAAACCTTGCCGACCGACGGGCCTTCGCGCCCACAAGAGGGCGGCGTCCGGCCTTCGGGCCGACGCCTTTTGACGGGAGCGAGCCTGAGCGGAGTACCTGTCCTTCGGGTCAGGGAAAAGCGAGGGTGAGCCCATCGGGCGGAGGGCGTAAGCCCAATGATGCCGGAGCGGCGCAGCCCTTTTAAGGGCTGTGGTCGCTGGACGCGACGACAGACTTCTGTGACACGACTGGGGTGGGGGGGTGTTGGTTTGGCGAGGGGAGCCCAAAGGCAGAGGGCCACCGGGCAAACCTTGCCAACCAACGGGCCTTCGGGCCCACAAGAGGGCGGCGTCCGGCCTTCGGGCCGACGCCTTTTGACGGGAGCGAGCCTGAGCGGAGTACCTGTCCTCAGGGTCAGGGAAAAGCGAGGGCGAGCCCATCGGGCGGAGGGCGTAAGCCCAATGATGCCGGGGCGGCGCAGCCCTTTTCAGGGCTGTGGTCGCCGGACGCGACAGACTGACAGACATGATATTTGTTTGGCGAGGGGAGCCTAAGGCAGAGGGCCGCGGGTGATCTTCGCCAAACCCAAGAGGGCGGCGTGCGGCCTTCGGGCCGACGCCTTTGGACGGAGGCGAGCCCTTGCTTTTGCCTGTCTTAAATGATGGGTACTAAGTAAGGGTGAGCCTCATCGGGCGGAGGGCGCAAGCCCGATGATGCCGGGGCGGCGCAGCCCTTTTAAGGGCTGTGGTCGCCGGACGTGACTGACTTCGACGTGACTGGGGTGGGGGGGTGTTGGTCTGGTGAGGGGAGCCAATAGGTGAACCTTGCCAGGCAATTGGCCTTCGGGCCCTGAGAGGGCGGCGTCTGGCCTTCGGGCCGACGCCTTTTTGAGGGGGGCGAGCCCAAGCTGAGTACCTGTCCTCATTAGACAGGGAAAGGTGAGGGTGAGCCTTATCGGGCGGAGGGCGCAAGCCTAATGATGCCGGGGCGGCGCAGTCCTTTTGAGGGCTGTGGCCGCCGTATGACGGGGGCGAACCCGAGCTCAGTACCTGTTCTCATTAGACAGGGAAAGGTAAGGGGGAGCCCTGGGGCGGCCCAAGCCCTGTCGGGTTTGTGGTCGCCCGGACACGACGACGCGACATGAGAGGACCTAACTGACTGACTGACATGAGAGGACATCAACTGACTTGACACGACAGACGTGACGTGGCGGCACAGCGGGCGAGGGCGAGGAATCCCGGACCCGCATTGCACGTGCCGTCCTGGCCGAGCGCCCCTAAAACCCTAGGGGCGCAGCGCCCCAATACCATCTTGGGGCGCAGAGAGGGAGCCCATCCCGGGCTGGCCTGCGGCGTCGCGGTGAATGTTCGCGATCCCGTGGCGTCCGCACAAGGGCCGAGAGGGTAAGGTCGTGTGGTTTTTATTCGGTATGCCTCCACTCTGGGGGAGAGCCCGAAAGACCCCACCCGCTGCCTCGAGCGGGGGACATGCATAAGGCGCATTTTCCACACGTAAAAAAAAAAAAAAAAAAAAAAAAAAAAAAAAAAAAAAAAAGGTTAGGTTAGGTTAGGTTAGGTTAGGTTAGGTTAGGTTAGGTTAGGTTAGGTTAGGTTAGGTTAGGTTAGGTTAGGTTAGGTTAGGTTAGGTTAGGTTAGGTTAGGTTAGGTTAGGTTAGGTTAGGTTAGGTTAGGTTAGGTTAGGTTAGGTTAGGTTAGGTTAGGTTAGGTTAGGTTAGGTTAGGTTAGGTTAGGTTAGGTTAGGTTAGGTTAGGTTAGGTTAGGTTAGGTTAGGTTAGGTTAGGTTAGGTTAGGTTAGGTTAGGTTAGGTTAGGTTAGGTTAGGTTAGGTTAGGTTAGGTTAGGTTAGGTTAGGTTAGGTTAGGTTAGGTTAGGTTAGGTTAGGTTAGGTTAGGTTAGGTTAGGTTAGGTTAGGTTAGGTTAGGTTAGGTTAGGTTAGGTTAGGTTAGGTTAGGTTAGGTTAGGTTAGGTTAGGTTAGGTTAGGTTAGGTTAGGTTAGGTTAGGTTAGGTTAGGTTAGGTTAGGTTAGGTTAGGTTAGGTTAGGTTAGGTTAGGTTAGGTTAGGTTAGGTTAGGTTAGGTTAGGTTAGGTTAGGTTAGGTTAGGTTAGGTTAGGTTAGGTTAGGTTAGGTTAGGTTAGGTTAGGTTAGGTTAGGTTAGGTTAGGTTAGGTTAGGTTAGGTTAGGTTAGGTTAGGTTAGGTTAGGTTAGGTTAGGTTAGGTTAGGTTAGGTTAGGTTAGGTTAGGTTAGGTTAGGTTAGGTTAGGTTAGGTTAGGTTAGGTTAGGTTAGGTTAGGTTAGGTTAGGTTAGGTTAGGTTAGGTTAGGTTAGGTTAGGTTAGGTTAGGTTAGGTTAGGTTAGGTTAGGTTAGGTTAGGTTAGGTTAGGTTAGGTTAGGTTAGGTTAGGTTAGGTTAGGTTAGGTTAGGTTAGGTTAGGTTAGGTTAGGTTAGGTTAGGTTAGGTTAGGTTAGGTTAGGTTAGGTTAGGTTAGGTTAGGTTAGGTTAGGTTAGGTTAGGTTAGGTTAGGTTAGGTTAGGTTAGGTTAGGTTAGGTTAGGTTAGGTTAGGTTAGGTTAGGTTAGGTTAGGTTAGGTTAGGTTAGGTTAGGTTAGGTTAGGTTAGGTTAGGTTAGGTTAGGTTAGGTTAGGTTAGGTTAGGTTAGGTTAGGTTAGGTTAGGTTAGGTTAGGTTAGGTTAGGTTAGGTTAGGTTAGGTTAGGTTAGGTTAGGTTAGGTTAGGTTAGGTTAGGTTAGGTTAGGTTAGGTTAGGTTAGGTTAGGTTAGGTTAGGTTAGGTTAGGTTAGGTTAGGTTAGGTTAGGTTAGGTTAGGTTAGGTTAGGTTAGGTTAGGTTAGGTTAGGTTAGGTTAGGTTAGGTTAGGTTAGGTTAGGTTAGGTTAGGTTAGGTTAGGTTAGGTTAGGTTAGGTTAGGTTAGGTTAGGTTAGGTTAGGTTAGGTTAGGTTAGGTTAGGTTAGGTTAGGTTAGGTTAGGTTAGGTTAGGTTAGGTTAGGTTAGGTTAGGTTAGGTTAGGTTAGGTTAGGTTAGGTTAGGTTAGGTTAGGTTAGGTTAGGTTAGGTTAGGTTAGGTTAGGTTAGGTTAGGTTAGGTTAGGTTAGGTTAGGTTAGGTTAGGTTAGGTTAGGTTAGGTTAGGTTAGGTTAGGTTAGGTTAGGTTAGGTTAGGTTAGGTTAGGTTAGGTTAGGTTAGGTTAGGTTAGGTTAGGTTAGGTTAGGTTAGGTTAGGTTAGGTTAGGTTAGGTTAGGTTAGGTTAGGTTAGGTTAGGTTAGGTTAGGTTAGGTTAGGTTAGGTTAGGTTAGGTTAGGTTAGGTTAGGTTAGGTTAGGTTAGGTTAGGTTAGGTTAGGTTAGGTTAGGTTAGGTTAGGTTAGGTTAGGTTAGGTTAGGTTAGGTTAGGTTAGGTTAGGTTAGGTTAGGTTAGGTTAGGTTAGGTTAGGTTAGGTTAGGTTAGGTTAGGTTAGGTTAGGTTAGGTTAGGTTAGGTTAGGTTAGGTTAGGTTAGGTTAGGTTAGGTTAGGTTAGGTTAGGTTAGGTTAGGTTAGGTTAGGTTAGGTTAGGTTAGGTTAGGTTAGGTTAGGTTAGGTTAGGTTAGGTTAGGTTAGGTTAGGTTAGGTTAGGTTAGGTTAGGTTAGGTTAGGTTAGGTTAGGTTAGGTTAGGTTAGGTTAGGTTAGGTTAGGTTAGGTTAGGTTAGGTTAGGTTAGGTTAGGTTAGGTTAGGTTAGGTTAGGTTAGGTTAGGTTAGGTTAGGTTAGGTTAGGTTAGGTTAGGTTAGGTTAGGTTAGGTTAGGTTAGGTTAGGTTAGGTTAGGTTAGGTTAGGTTAGGTTAGGTTAGGTTAGGTTAGGTTAGGTTAGGTTAGGTTAGGTTAGGTTAGGTTAGGTTAGGTTAGGTTAGGTTAGGTTAGGTTAGGTTAGGTTAGGTTAGGTTAGGTTAGGTTAGGTTAGGTTAGGTTAGGTTAGGTTAGGTTAGGTTAGGTTAGGTTAGGTTAGGTTAGGTTAGGTTAGGTTAGGTTAGGTTAGGTTAGGTTAGGTTAGGTTAGGTTAGGTTAGGTTAGGTTAGGTTAGGTTAGGTTAGGTTAGGTTAGGTTAGGTTAGGTTAGGTTAGGTTAGGTTAGGTTAGGTTAGGTTAGGTTAGGTTAGGTTAGGTTAGGTTAGGTTAGGTTAGGTTAGGTTAGGTTAGGTTAGGTTAGGTTAGGTTAGGTTAGGTTAGGTTAGGTTAGGTTAGGTTAGGTTAGGTTAGGTTAGGTTAGGTTAGGTTAGGTTAGGTTAGGTTAGGTTAGGTTAGGTTAGGTTAGGTTAGGTTAGGTTAGGTTAGGTTAGGTTAGGTTAGGTTAGGTTAGGTTAGGTTAGGTTAGGTTAGGTTAGGTTAGGTTAGGTTAGGTTAGGTTAGGTTAGGTTAGGTTAGGTTAGGTTAGGTTAGGTTAGGTTAGGTTAGGTTAGGTTAGGTTAGGTTAGGTTAGGTTAGGTTAGGTTAGGTTAGGTTAGGTTAGGTTAGGTTAGGTTAGGTTAGGTTAGGTTAGGTTAGGTTAGGTTAGGTTAGGTTAGGTTAGGTTAGGTTAGGTTAGGTTAGGTTAGGTTAGGTTAGGTTAGGTTAGGTTAGGTTAGGTTAGGTTAGGTTAGGTTAGGTTAGGTTAGGTTAGGTTAGGTTAGGTTAGGTTAGGTTAGGTTAGGTTAGGTTAGGTTAGGTTAGGTTAGGTTAGGTTAGGTTAGGTTAGGTTAGGTTAGGTTAGGTTAGGTTAGGTTAGGTTAGGTTAGGTTAGGTTAGGTTAGGTTAGGTTAGGTTAGGTTAGGTTAGGTTAGGTTAGGTTAGGTTAGGTTAGGTTAGGTTAGGTTAGGTTAGGTTAGGTTAGGTTAGGTTAGGTTAGGTTAGGTTAGGTTAGGTTAGGTTAGGTTAGGTTAGGTTAGGTTAGGTTAGGTTAGGTTAGGTTAGGTTAGGTTAGGTTAGGTTAGGTTAGGTTAGGTTAGGTTAGGTTAGGTTAGGTTAGGTTAGGTTAGGTTAGGTTAGGTTAGGTTAGGTTAGGTTAGGTTAGGTTAGGTTAGGTTAGGTTAGGTTAGGTTAGGTTAGGTTAGGTTAGGTTAGGTTAGGTTAGGTTAGGTTAGGTTAGGTTAGGTTAGGTTAGGTTAGGTTAGGTTAGGTTAGGTTAGGTTAGGTTAGGTTAGGTTAGGTTAGGTTAGGTTAGGTTAGGTTAGGTTAGGTTAGGTTAGGTTAGGTTAGGTTAGGTTAGGTTAGGTTAGGTTAGGTTAGGTTAGGTTAGGTTAGGTTAGGTTAGGTTAGGTTAGGTTAGGTTAGGTTAGGTTAGGTTAGGTTAGGTTAGGTTAGGTTAGGTTAGGTTAGGTTAGGTTAGGTTAGGTTAGGTTAGGTTAGGTTAGGTTAGGTTAGGTTAGGTTAGGTTAGGTTAGGTTAGGTTAGGTTAGGTTAGGTTAGGTTAGGTTAGGTTAGGTTAGGTTAGGTTAGGTTAGGTTAGGTTAGGTTAGGTTAGGTTAGGTTAGGTTAGGTTAGGTTAGGTTAGGTTAGGTTAGGTTAGGTTAGGTTAGGTTAGGTTAGGTTAGGTTAGGTTAGGTTAGGTTAGGTTAGGTTAGGTTAGGTTAGGTTAGGTTAGGTTAGGTTAGGTTAGGTTAGGTTAGGTTAGGTTAGGTTAGGTTAGGTTAGGTTAGGTTAGGTTAGGTTAGGTTAGGTTAGGTTAGGTTAGGTTAGGTTAGGTTAGGTTAGGTTAGGTTAGGTTAGGTTAGGTTAGGTTAGGTTAGGTTAGGTTAGGTTAGGTTAGGTTAGGTTAGGTTAGGTTAGGTTAGGTTAGGTTAGGTTAGGTTAGGTTAGGTTAGGTTAGGTTAGGTTAGGTTAGGTTAGGTTAGGTTAGGTTAGGTTAGGTTAGGTTAGGTTAGGTTAGGTTAGGTTAGGTTAGGTTAGGTTAGGTTAGGTTAGGTTAGGTTAGGTTAGGTTAGGTTAGGTTAGGTTAGGTTAGGTTAGGTTAGGTTAGGTTAGGTTAGGTTAGGTTAGGTTAGGTTAGGTTAGGTTAGGTTAGGTTAGGTTAGGTTAGGTTAGGTTAGGTTAGGTTAGGTTAGGTTAGGTTAGGTTAGGTTAGGTTAGGTTAGGTTAGGTTAGGTTAGGTTAGGTTAGGTTAGGTTAGGTTAGGTTAGGTTAGGTTAGGTTAGGTTAGGTTAGGTTAGGTTAGGTTAGGTTAGGTTAGGTTAGGTTAGGTTAGGTTAGGTTAGGTTAGGTTAGGTTAGGTTAGGTTAGGTTAGGTTAGGTTAGGTTAGGTTAGGTTAGGTTAGGTTAGGTTAGGTTAGGTTAGGTTAGGTTAGGTTAGGTTAGGTTAGGTTAGGTTAGGTTAGGTTAGGTTAGGTTAGGTTAGGTTAGGTTAGGTTAGGTTAGGTTAGGTTAGGTTAGGTTAGGTTAGGTTAGGTTAGGTTAGGTTAGGTTAGGTTAGGTTAGGTTAGGTTAGGTTAGGTTAGGTTAGGTTAGGTTAGGTTAGGTTAGGTTAGGTTAGGTTAGGTTAGGTTAGGTTAGGTTAGGTTAGGTTAGGTTAGGTTAGGTTAGGTTAGGTTAGGTTAGGTTAGGTTAGGTTAGGTTAGGTTAGGTTAGGTTAGGTTAGGTTAGGTTAGGTTAGGTTAGGTTAGGTTAGGTTAGGTTAGGTTAGGTTAGGTTAGGTTAGGTTAGGTTAGGTTAGGTTAGGTTAGGTTAGGTTAGGTTAGGTTAGGTTAGGTTAGGTTAGGTTAGGTTAGGTTAGGTTAGGTTAGGTTAGGTTAGGTTAGGTTAGGTTAGGTTAGGTTAGGTTAGGTTAGGTTAGGTTAGGTTAGGTTAGGTTAGGTTAGGTTAGGTTAGGTTAGGTTAGGTTAGGTTAGGTTAGGTTAGGTTAGGTTAGGTTAGGTTAGGTTAGGTTAGGTTAGGTTAGGTTAGGTTAGGTTAGGTTAGGTTAGGTTAGGTTAGGTTAGGTTAGGTTAGGTTAGGTTAGGTTAGGTTAGGTTAGGTTAGGTTAGGTTAGGTTAGGTTAGGTTAGGTTAGGTTAGGTTAGGTTAGGTTAGGTTAGGTTAGGTTAGGTTAGGTTAGGTTAGGTTAGGTTAGGTTAGGTTAGGTTAGGTTAGGTTAGGTTAGGTTAGGTTAGGTTAGGTTAGGTTAGGTTAGGTTAGGTTAGGTTAGGTTAGGTTAGGTTAGGTTAGGTTAGGTTAGGTTAGGTTAGGTTAGGTTAGGTTAGGTTAGGTTAGGTTAGGTTAGGTTAGGTTAGGTTAGGTTAGGTTAGGTTAGGTTAGGTTAGGTTAGGTTAGGTTAGGTTAGGTTAGGTTAGGTTAGGTTAGGTTAGGTTAGGTTAGGTTAGGTTAGGTTAGGTTAGGTTAGGTTAGGTTAGGTTAGGTTAGGTTAGGTTAGGTTAGGTTAGGTTAGGTTAGGTTAGGTTAGGTTAGGTTAGGTTAGGTTAGGTTAGGTTAGGTTAGGTTAGGTTAGGTTAGGTTAGGTTAGGTTAGGTTAGGTTAGGTTAGGTTAGGTTAGGTTAGGTTAGGTTAGGTTAGGTTAGGTTAGGTTAGGTTAGGTTAGGTTAGGTTAGGTTAGGTTAGGTTAGGTTAGGTTAGGTTAGGTTAGGTTAGGTTAGGTTAGGTTAGGTTAGGTTAGGTTAGGTTAGGTTAGGTTAGGTTAGGTTAGGTTAGGTTAGGTTAGGTTAGGTTAGGTTAGGTTAGGTTAGGTTAGGTTAGGTTAGGTTAGGTTAGGTTAGGTTAGGTTAGGTTAGGTTAGGTTAGGTTAGGTTAGGTTAGGTTAGGTTAGGTTAGGTTAGGTTAGGTTAGGTTAGGTTAGGTTAGGTTAGGTTAGGTTAGGTTAGGTTAGGTTAGGTTAGGTTAGGTTAGGTTAGGTTAGGTTAGGTTAGGTTAGGTTAGGTTAGGTTAGGTTAGGTTAGGTTAGGTTAGGTTAGGTTAGGTTAGGTTAGGTTAGGTTAGGTTAGGTTAGGTTAGGTTAGGTTAGGTTAGGTTAGGTTAGGTTAGGTTAGGTTAGGTTAGGTTAGGTTAGGTTAGGTTAGGTTAGGTT
>JAZBNJ010000032.1:0-2500 GCA_037349165.1 Choristoneura rosaceana | reverse complement strand
ACCCACCACACACACACCACCACCACCACCACCACCACACCACACACCCACACCACCACCACCACACCACCCCCACCACCACCACACCACCACCACCCACCACACCACCCACCCACACCACCCACCCCACCCACCAACCACCACACCCCACACCACCACCACCCACACCACCACCAACCACTACCCACCACCACACCACCACCACCCACCACACCACCACACACACCACCCACCACCACACACCCACCACACCCCACCACCCCACCACACCCACCACACCACCCACACCCACCACCCCACCCACACCACCACCCACCACCCACCACCCCAACACCACCACCCACCCACCACCACCCCACACACCACCCACACCCCCACCACCCACACACCCACCACCACACCACCACCACCCACCACCACCACCACACCACACACCACCCACCACCCCACCCCACCACCACCAACCACCACACACACCACACCACCACCACCACCACCCACCACCACCACACACAACCCACACACCAACACCACCACCACCACCCCACACCCCCCACACCACACCACCACCACCCACACACCACACCCCAACCCACCACACCACCCACACCACCCCACACCACCACACCCCACACACACCAACCACCACCACACCACACACCACACAACCACCACCACCACACACCACCACCACCACCCCACCCCACCACACACCACCAACCCCACCACCACCCACCACCACCCACCACCCCACACCACCACCACCACACCCACCACACACCACCACCACCACCACCACCACACCACCCACCCACACCACACCCCACACCACACCACCCACCACCACCACACACCCACACCCACCACCACCAACCACCACCACCCACCACCTACCACACCACCACCACCACCCACCACCACCACCACCACACACCACCACCCACCACACCACCCACCCACACCCCACACCACCACACACCACCACCCACCACCACCACCCACACCACCACCACCCACCCACCACCACCACCACCACCACCACCACACCACACACACCACCACCCACCACCACCACCACCACCCACCACCACCACCCACCACACCACCACACACCACCACCACCCCACCCACCACCCACCCCACCACACCACCACACCACCCACACCACACCACCCCACACCACCCACCACACCACCACCCACCACCACCACCACCACCCACCACCACCCCACCCCACCACCCCACACCCACCACCACCACCCACCCACCCCACCACCACCACACCACCCCACCACCACACCCACCACCACCACCACCACACCACACACCACCACACCCCACCACCACCACCACCACCACCACACACCACCCACCACCACCACCCCACCACCCACCACCACACCACCCCACCACCACCACCACCACCCACCACACCACCCCACCACCACACCACACCACCACCACCACCCCACCACCCACCACCACCACCACACCCACCACACCACCACCCACACCACCACACCCACACCACCCACCCCACCACCACCCACCACCACCACCACCACCACACCACACCACCACCCACACCACCAACCACCACCACCCACACCCACCCCCCACCACCACCACCCCACACCACCACCCACACACACCACCACCACCCACCACCACCACCACCCACCCACCACCCACCCCCACCACCACACCCACCCACCCACCACCCACCACCACCACCACCCACACCACCCACACCACCACCCAACCCACCACCCACACACACCACCACCACCACCACACCCCACACACCACCACCACCACACCACCCCACACCACCCACCACCACCACCACCACCACCACACCACCACACCACCACACCCACCACACCCACCACCCCACCACCACCACCACCACACACCACCCCACACCACCACCACCACCACACCACCCACCACCCCACCCACACCACCCACCACCACCACCCACCACCCACACCACCACCACACCACCCCACACCCACCCACCCACCACCACCACCACCCCACCACACCACCACCACCACCACCACCACCACACCACCACACACCCACCCCCCCACCACCCACACCACCACCCACACCACACCACCACACCACACCACACCACCACCACCCCACACCCACCACCACCACACCACCACCACCACCACCACCACCACACACCACCACCACCACCCACCACCACACCACCACCCACCACCCCACACCACCACCACCACCACCACACCACCACCACCACACACCCACCACCCCACACCCCCACCACACCACCACCACCCACCACCCACCACCACCACCCCCACCCACCACACCACCACCACCAACCACCACCCCACCACCACCCACCACCACCCACCCACCACACCCACCACCCACCACCACCACCACCACCACCCACCACCCACCACCACCACCACCACCACCACCAACACCACACCACCACCCACCCCACCACCACCACCCC
>JAZBNJ010000031.1:1057500-1571468 GCA_037349165.1 Choristoneura rosaceana | reverse complement strand
AATGGACTCGGTGTAAAAATTTCAAAAAATTACGAATGTGCTAGGTTGTGCTAGACTTGTGCTAGCTTGTGCTGTTATTAGTTTTTCGATATCGCTTATAGTTTCTTAAAAAAACTAAAAACAAAAAAAACGTCTTAGCATCGCCATTTTAAAAAACCGAAAATGAAAAATGGAAAAAAATAAAATGAAAAATATTTATTGTTGTTAATTAAGACATCTTATGTACTAACATGAGAGATCTCCTATTAAATTTACAAAGAAACCTGTGCCAGGAGATCCCGCTCCACCCCAGTCAGACCTTTTAAAATAACGTATAATCTGGTAGTTTGTGCTCACTTGTGCCGAAAACTGTTTTTCGATAGCATCAATAGTTTCAGAGATAATCGCAAATAAAAAATAATCTCAGCAACGCCATATTGGAAAATCAATTTTTTCAACGTTGTGCCAGTTTGTGCTTTGCTTAGATAGTACTTACTGACTTGTGCCGCAATCTGTTTTTTTGATATTTCTTTAGATTTCTCAGAAAATCGCAAATCAAAGAGGAAGAAAAGATATATTTAAAAAAAAAGTAAAATCGCTATATATTGTTCTTAAATTCGCACTTGCTGCAACATCATATTCTGATATGACACAGATTTTTTAAAACACAAATAATAATGTAGACGAGAGTCCACGTCATAAAATGGACTCGGTGTCAAAAAAATTACGTATGTGCTAGGTTGTGCTAGACTTGTGCTGTAATCAGTTTATCGATATCGCTTATAGTTTAAAAAAAAACGCGAAACAACAAACATCTTGGCACCGCCATTTCCAAAAATCTAAAAATATATATAATCTGCTAGTTTGTGCTAGACTTGTGCTCACTTGTGCCGAACACTGTTCCTCGATATCATCAATAGTTTCAGAGATAATTGGAAATAAAAAAAAGTAATCTCAGCACCGCCATTTTGGAAAATCAGTTTTTTCAGCGTTGTGCCAGTTTGTGCTTAGGTAGGACTGACTTGTGCCGCAATCCGTTTTTTGATATCTCTTTAAATTTTTCAGAAAATCGACATATTATTATTGCAAATTTTGAAGAAAAAAAAACGCTCCACAGACAGGCTTCTATAAGAAAATCTCCAAATGGTAATAATAAATCTAAGATCTAATCTAATCTATCTAAAATAATTATTTCTTATACGCGTACAGACGAAAAGTTTAAAACCGGCCAAGAGCGTGTCGGACACGCCCGAAATAGGGCTCCGTAGCCATTACGAAAAAAATCCCTACCAATATTATAAATGCGAAAGTAACTCTGTCTGTCTGTCTGTCTGTTACCCTTTACTGAACCGATTTTGATGAAATTTGGTATAGAGATAGTTTAAGCCCCAAGGATCAACATAGAATACTTTTTATTTCGGTAGAGGGCGCCACCGCGCGATAACCTAGGTCCGCGAAGACGTAGTCGCGGGCATAAGCTAGAAAGTAATATTTTTCTAGGTATTTCGTATTTTGTACGAAATATTTCAAGTTTAGGTATATTTTATACCTTAGGCTGCTGTTTACTCTTAAAGTACTTATAATTCTCAAGAAAACTTAACCGTTACAGTTTTCCTTGTAATTTGATATACTTACTACCATCTTGAATTTTTTCAAATGTTTCCACCCACCGGTTTGGATTTTAGAGGAGGGGGGGGGACGCTCGATTTTTATGAAAATTTGCACTTTAAAGTTGAATATTTTGTTGCAAACAAATCACTGAAGCGTAAAGATTGGTTACCATTTTGTCGGCTTAGCTTACATATATCATCCCAGCCTATAAACGTCCCACTGTTGAGCACAGGCCTCCTCTAAGAATGAGAGGGCTTGGGCCGTAGTTCCCACGCGGGCCCAGTGCTTATTGGGAGCTTCACACGCACCATTGAATTGCTTCTCATGTTTGTGTGGGTTTCATGACGATGGTTTCCTTCACCGCAAAGCTCGTGGTAAGTTTCAAATGAAATTCCGCACATGAATTTCGAAAAACTCAGAGGTGCGAGCCGGGGTGTGCTTTAAAGGCGATAGGTCAAACTACTAGGCCATCACGCACATACATATATGTACATACTAGCTTTTGCTCGCGGCTCCGCCCGCGTAGTATTCGTATATCGCGCGCTGTTCCTTCGGGAACTGTGCATTTTTCCCGGATAAAAAGTAGCCAATGTATCACGTCAATCCGTCGCTTCGTTACGGCGTAAAAGACGGATAAACACATACAAACACGCTTTCACATTTATAATATAAGTATGGAAGTATGGATAGTAATATGCGCGGCTTACATATACCTATTATGTTCGTGAAAACTTACAGCTTTCTAGCAATGATAGTTCCTGAGCCAAGCCGCGGTCGGATAGACAGACAGACATGTCGAAATTAAAAGGGTTCCGTTTTTGCCATTTTGGCTACGGAACCCTAAAAATGGAACGTATTTTTTTATGCAACGCGGGGCAAACAAACCCCAGATGTTTATAAGGCAATTTTCATCCTGAACTAAGCCTATTGATTTGTTTAATAAAATAGCGAGTTTTTATTTTTTAATTTTTAGTTGGTTCGATTCCCGGGTGAGACAAGGGACGATTAGAAAATTTTGGAATGCAGTTTTGTTCAATTTTAAAAATAAAGGAATGTTTCCTCTCATGGTACTTTTTTTTTAAATGGACTCGGTGTCAAGAATAAACGTTTTTGAATTTGAATTAGAATTTCTAAAAAATACGTATGTGCCAGGTTGTGTTAAGCTTGTGCTACCTTATACTTAAAACTATATTTCAATATCAAATTAACGTATGACTGTTTGTGTTCTTAAAATAAATAAATAAATATATTTATTTATTCACCACTTACAAAACATTAATAAAAAAAAACTACCGCGTTTTTTGATTTTTTTTTCAACTTCGTGTCAGTTTGTGCTCAACTAGTACTGGGTTGTGCCGCAACCCGTTTTTGATATCCATATATTTATTTCTGAAAATCGCAAATCAAAAAGTGCTATTTTATTGGAATAAAAAAAAAACGACAGATTGTGCTAAAGTATTGCTCGCATTTGCTGCAAACTGGTAACAGTTCGATTCTGCAAAGGTCGCAGTTCTAGCCTAACCTAAGTACTTTTCTGGTAGGAGTTCTATTCTAACTTAACTTAAACTACTTTTCTAATAGGAGTTAGATTCTGGTAAGGTCGCAGTTCTAATCTAACCTATTTTATTTATATATTATGTAATTATCGCAGCTCTAACCTAACCTATTTTTCTGTTAGCAAATAGTTTATGTGTGGGGGGGTATATGGTTAGATTATAAGTTTACCCTTCTGTGTTTGTTGTAATGAAATTTTGAACAAATTAACATCGTTATTTAGTAATTCTGCCATTTCAAATTTATACATAACGAATCATCTATCTGCCAAATAATATTCCCTGAACAGTTTGCCTTTTAAATCATATAACGTAACCTAACCAACAAAAAGTTAGACAACCCCCGACTATATCACTTCAAATTTCAATATCTCAAAAACGGCTAAACCGATTGTCATGATACATGTCTAAAACACATCGCTAGAAAACCTGATTTCAAATAAAACAACCGCATTCAAATCGGTTCATCCATTTACCTATGAGCTACAGTGCCACAGACAGACACACACATAGCGTTCAAATTTATAATACCCCTCTTTTTGCGTTGTGGGTAAAAAAATTTGAATTAACTGATCACGAAACAAAATAACACCAAACGATATTACGAGAATTAATGTTCCTTTTAGTTGATAAATAACATTTTGTTATGATGTAAACAAACAAGCTGAAAGTAACATTAAATCTTAAATATTTAAATGGTATAATCGGACGTAAGTCGGACGTTGATGGGATAAAATTACATGACATAATGCTTTTCTAACTAATAACAATTTATTTCTAAATAAACAAATAATATATATAATAATTAACAGTTTCTTGAAACGTTTTCGATAAAATGACATTCGATTTAAAGTTTGTCGGTAAAACCAGGGATACTCCTGACCCCATTCAGTACATTACATAATTTCCATGATAACTGTAAGTGTGTAGATACTATCAAACTTTATATCTGTGCTATCAACCATTGAGGAGTTCCTTCAAGAAGAGACGACCCTGGCTGCAGCATCAACTGGTATGTATCACTTAAACGCCTTCTCGTTGAAATTGAACAATTATTATGCAAAGTTTTGTATTTGTCCTATCAACCATTGAGGAGTTCCCTCCGGCGGAGGCGAGCCTGGCTGGACCACCAGGATTTTACGACCAGATTGTCGTTTTGTCATCAGATTTAAGTGTGCCAAATTACCAACCGAACTGACTACCTACTGGATGTGGGTCACATACTATTTAACTGGACAAGTTAAATAAAGGCTAGTAATAAATAAGTTTTTGTTAAAAAAATAATAAAACACTTGCAGGGTGGTAGGACCTTGTGCAAGGTCCGCTCGGATTGCTACCACCATCTTGCTCGCTAATCCTGCCGTGGAGCAGCAGTGCTTGCACTGTTGTGTTTCGGCGCGGAGAGTAAGACAGCCGGTGAAATTACTGGCACTTGAGGTATTCCAACTTAGTCTTCTAGGTTGGCAACGCATCTGCAATACCCCTGGTGTTGCAGATGTTTATGGGCGGTGCTGATCTCTTACCACCAGGAGACCCACTTGCTCGTTTGCCTTCCAGACGAATAAAAAAAAAACGGGCTTTTTTGTTGACTGTACATTACGTTGACTCTACTTGCATTGTCACCCAAACTACATCTGCGTACCAATTTCAAGTCGATACCATTAACCGTTGAAGAGTTCCGTCCTGCGGTGACGATACTGGTCGGACCACCAAAATTTAACTAGCAGATGAGGTAATGTATCGTCACCGGGCATACATAATAATGCTTTATTACTAATGAGTAGGTATGCTACATTTTAAGTCCGCTCCGCTCCGATTAGGCCTTAGCGCCGCTCACTAAAAGGCTTGGCTCTACCATAAGTACCAATTTTTTTTTATGACACACTTATTTGCGGCAACGCATATTTTTTTAAAGATTTGTTACGTAAATGGTGCATATTCATATTGTTAACAACACTACTACTATTGTTATTAGTTGAGTTTGCCTTGAAGAGATCGCTCGCTTGAACGACAAGGCAGCCTATTGCATACCTTACAATTTTTCTCTATGTGTACCTGATTCTGTATCGCTTACCTACTATTTTAGGTATCCATACTAATATTATAAATGCGAAAGTATGTTTGTCTGTTTGTTTGTCCGTCTTTCACGCCGTAACGGAGCGACGGATCGACGTGATTTTTGGCATAGAGATAGTTTATGGGCCCGAGAGTGACATAGGCTAGTTTTTATCCCTGGAAAATGCACAGTTCCCGAAGGAACAGCGCGCGATAACCAAATACCACACGGGCGGAGCCGCGGGCAAAAGCTGGTAGATACAATAAAGAGTCATTGTTCATTCAACGGATTTTAGAAAAAATCTCAGTCACATCAAAATATCATCAGTGCTATGTGCAGACGACAGAATTTGACAGAAAAGTGCAGTTTTGTCCTCTACTCGTGTAAACATTTTGATACAGGCCTAGTCACAAATGCGGGCATTCGGCAGCTTAATTTTTTTCACCAAAAGATCTCGTACAATTTTTTTTAAGTTTTGTTTTTTACTTCGATTTTATTTTTCATTATAATTTGACAATTTAAGTAGTAAAAAATCAGTGTTGTTATCATATTCATGTCACATGCATGTTGCGGGATTATTTTTAAAAATGGTTCGGTAGAGTCGTTTTTTAGGGTTCCGTACCCAAAGGGTGCCTACGGGACCCTATTACTGAGACTCCGCTGTCTGTCTGTCTGTCTGTCTGTCCGTCCGTCTGTCACAGGGCTCTATCTCTTAAGCCGTAAAAGTTAGACACTTGAAATTTTCACAGATTATGTATTACTGTGGCCGCTATAACAACAAATACTAAAAATAAAATAAAGTTACAAATTACAGGGGGTCGTCAAACAAGAAACGTGTTTTTTTTTAGCGTTTTTTGGTTGCTAGGCATTATTATCCGTTGCTAAGGCGGCCGAGTAAGTATGCCGTTTGAATATTTACCTTTAGGTTTCTGGCCGCGCGCTGCCTTGCGGGGGCAAAGGTTTCAGAAGCAAACAGCCAGAACCAAAGAGGTTGAATTCAAATGGTTTTTTATTCGAAATACTTGCACAAGTGCTTACATTTCGGCGATATTTTTAATTATAAATCATAAATCATTGATTTGCATAAAAACATGGTACTTATTTTGTGGTAAGAAAGAAAGAGAAGCTTTTTTTTAGCTTGCCCTGTTTGTTTATTTATTTATTTATCATTTTTTTGGGTCAGATCTTGGAAGCTAAATTTCATCCACTTCTAATGGTCTGATTGACTTGAAATTTGGCATACTTATGTAAATTTGGAGACAATATAATAATCTGGTAGTGACATCTTGGTGGTCCTGCCAGGATCGCCTCCGCAGGAGGGAACTCCTCAATAGTTAATAGTACCGACTTGAAATTTGGTATAAATAATTATGTAGTTTAGATGACAATGCAAGTACAGTCAACAAAAAGTACATTCGGCAAAAAAAGCTTGCATTAAAAATTAAATTTTAACAAAAACTTATTACAAGCATTATATTTATTTGCAGTGTAATGTAACTAGGTATATTTGCTCGGGTGGAATCTTTCAACTCAAATTTGAAGTGGATATCTTCAACCGATTGAGCTGAAATTTTACACGCATGTATAAATCTGATGCTAATGCAATATTATTATGTCATAGAGTTGATCTGATGATAAAACTACCGGGTGACCATAGGAACTCTTGTGATAAACGACACGACCGCATCGAGTTTGGACTCCTCGTTTGATTCGTTTTGACGAGTACGGTAACCAGGGACAAAAAGTACCGCCAGCAAAAAACCTTGTATTAGATTTTTTTTAGAAAAAAATATTACTGAACTATTTGTTTTTAAAACATTGTACGGAGGTGCGGAACCCTTCATGCGCGAGTCGCTCGCACTCGCACTTGACCGATTTTTATGGCTTAACTACTATATTTTAAACCTGTTCGTATTAAACATAACCTTTTATTGAGAGTAAAATGTTTGTTATATTTTATGCAAGAAAACTCATTTTCTTCTTCTGGATCGTCGTGCTTTCTTTTTTCTCTCTTTCTCTACCTACCTCTTCCTCTGACAAAGGAGGCAACGCTCAAATTATATCGGCTAGAAAATTTTGCGCCTGCTCTGCATGACCATGAGACTAGACGAAAATTTAATGGACTTTTTCGCATATCAAGTTATTTTGTTTCACTTATTTTTTTTTTGTGGCATTATTTTTAGAAATGTTTCGGTAGAGTCGTTTTTTTATGGCTTACTTATTTGAAACCTGTTCGTGCGAAACATAATCTTTTATTGAGAGTACCATGTTTGTTACCATTTATGCACTAAACCTCATTTTCTCCACCTGGGTCTTTCTATCTTCCCGTCTTGTTTCTCATTTCCCTCTCCCTCATTCTATGAGAAAGAATGGCGACGCTCTTATTTTATCGGCTGGAAATTTTTACACCTGTTTTAAATCGCTAACGTTCTGAGGTAGAACTTTCTCACCAGTTTGTGTTTATCATTGAAACACATCCACCTACCCATCATATTTATTGTGAAATGGCAAACGTCTGCCTAGCCGTATAAAACAGAACGGTAATGTTTCAGTGTTGATACAGGCATACGTGCGGGCCAAACTGATAATGACTCTCTTTCCCATTTTGTTTAATTCAACCATGAATGTGACCGATTGGTCGCTGGTTATACGTCCTGACTCAATGGCATACAATTTTCAGGGTGGTGAAGTGTGAAATGTTCACTTCGCGTCCTTAGATGTTACTTGTGCTTGGACGAGTACTTTCTTGAATGAAAAAATATACTTGTACATTGCTCTAACTAAATGCCCTAAATGCACACTTTCTTGGATACATAAAAAAATATAAGAATTTATCCCCGTTGTAGATAATGATCAAGAAAAATCGTCATCATTTGCAACGAAAAATTAGAGCTGTTTAGAGGCATTCTATAGAGGTAAGCGACCCAGCTCTTGTTACAGAGAGCCCATTCTGTCTATACTGCAGGATACGGCGCGCACATGATTATAGAAACTCACAATAAAAGATTATTTTTAATACGAACAGGTTTAAAATCAGTAAGCCATAACAAAACGGCTCTACCGAACCATTTCTAAAAAATAATGCCATAGGACATGGGACAATAATACTGATTAAGTATCTACTACTCACATTCATCAAATCAAAATGAAAAATAAAACGAAAGCGATTAAAAAAAACTTGGAATGTGAAATACTCAATTTAATTTTCATCTAAACACACCGTTTGCGAAAAAAAAACAGAACAGTTCCATCGGTCGACGCGATAAATCGAGACAATCGACCTAGATATGGTCGCAGACAATCTTCTATCACATCACAAACAAATTATAATAACAAATAAATTATAATAATAAATGTCATAGCACTAACATTTTAAACAATACAAACTAACAGATTTCAAAATCGGTTGGCTTAAAATACAACGACTACCGATATATTTCTCAAAATAATACAGTTCAATACATGTAACATAAATTAAAGAAGATTTTTTATGAATACAATGACTATTATCTAATATCACTTGCATAATAACAAACATTAAAAAAAAAAACTTATTGCTAGATTGTACCAGCGTTGCCGCAAAAAGTGTATGAGTAGGACATGATGTTTTTTAGCAAATATTTTTTTTTTATTTCTCACTTTTTAGTGCTTCGTAGCCAAAGTGCATCTCACAACGATTCCATCAAGCCCAAACACATAAGTTACGTTGTTTTATAACAGAGTTCCGTTGCCTACCTTCTGGCTTCAGCACCATTATTTAATATCACTTGCATAATAACAAACATTAAAAAAAAAACTTATTGCTAGATTGTACCAGCGTTGCCGCAAAAAGTGTATGAGTAGGACATGATGTTTTTTAGCAAATATATTTTTTTTATTTCTCACTTTTTAGTGCTTCGTAGCCAAAGTGCATCTCACAACGATTCCATCAAGCCCAAACACATAAGTTACGTTGTTTTATAACAGAGTTCCGTTGCCTACCTTCTGGCTTCAGCACCAGATCAGTTCGAAAGAATCATTAACTTAAAGCTTCTTCTTACTCGCTTATCTAGGTATGTTAATCATGATCGTTTGTAGACGAGCGAGCATTACTTAGCTTCGACGAGTTCCATTGGTCACCTATGGTCTTCTTCATTAGGTCCAGGTTACCAAATGATACACTCTGGATGTAAATGCTCATCTTAATGCTAAAAATGCCAAAATCGCCACAGGTGTGCTTATAAAATTTGAGGTTTGCCCTTGATTTCCCTAGGATCCTCAGATCTTGACTTGGTGACAATGGGACCACCTCAGAAGAATACCCTTTCGAATAAAAAAAGAATTTTGAAAATCGGGCCACAATTGACTGAGTAATCGGCGAAAATACATAAAAAAAAATACAAACATTGGAACATAGAACCTCCTCCTTTTTTTGAAGTCGGTTAAAAATAAATTTCATTTCATTTCAAAGCCGAACCTTTAGTTATCGGGCGTTGTGACCTATACAGAGCCTTGAATTATTGGTGTTATTGGTTAAAAAAATGTATATACATATAATAATTATTATTATTTATTTATTTGCATAGAATATGGTTACATAATATGGATGTCATAGGTGTACAGTTTGATGTCCAGGCATATTCTGCTGCACATGCAACATACAAATATAGAATACTAGCTTTTGCCCGCGGCTTCGCTCGCGTTAAATTTGGGGTACACAGATTTACTTTCTACGATCTTTATTTTCGTGTTTTAATTGATTTTTCGGAGGATTATATTTGCAAATTTTCGAATTCAAAAATCATTTTGAAGCCATGTTTCACATCTTCAGGTCAGGGGTGTAATTTTAGAAAACCTTGCTTAGAATTCCCGTGGGATAGGAATAAGTGAATTCAATAGAAAACCACACTGTCCGCGATTGAATTTAAACAGGCCTCTATTATTAGAATTATTTAGGGTATCGATTTTTAAAAAGCATTCACTAATAGATTTTTTTTTAGATCAGCTCAGTTGTTTCAGAGATTACACCCAATAAACAAAGAAACAGACAATGTTTAAAAAGACAAAAATCCTTACTATGTGCACTTCTATGATCCTTTATCCACTTACTTGCATGTGTACAAAATCCAGGTCTGTAAAATCCGTAGCTTAAGCTATGCGCTGTCTGTCAGTCAGTCAGCATGTCACGGTGTTTTTTCGTAGCAAATCTAATCTATCTATCTATCTAACCTTCCATCATCACCTCACCTGAATAACCTGAAAGAATATAACTATCGGTCTATACATACCTATAATCATATTAAAAAAAATCCTCAACTCCTAAAGAAAATATATGAAATTAAACGTAATGCGTGACTACAAAATTTGAGGGTTGCCCTCGATTTCCCCATGATCCCGTCACTAGATCCTTATTTGGTGACAATGGACCACTTCGGGAGCATACTCATTCAAATAAAAAAATATTTTTTTAAATAAATAAGAAGGAAAAAGAAAAATCCCGATTTTCCAGTTCCCGTAATAATTTTTGGGAAATTCTCTCTCAACGCTGCCCTACACTCCCCAAGGAATCCACTTCCCAAATTTCAGCTTTCTACGACCAGTAAAACGAAAAATCCCGTTTTTCCCGTTGCCGTTTTTAAGTCCTCTCTCAATGCTCCTCTACACTTTCCAAGCAATTTGCATACCGATTTTCAGCTTTCTGCGTCCAATAAAACGAAAAATCCCGTTTTTTCTCGTCCCCTTCAGAATATTGGGAAATTCCCTTACACCGCTCCCATCAGAATTTCGGGAAATTCTTTTGTAGTGCTCCCCTACAACCCCCAAGGGAACCTAAATGCTAAATTTCAGTTTTCTACGACCATTAAAACGAAAAATCCATCCCATTGAACTGAATATAAATCCCCGTTTTTTCCCTTTCCCGTGGGAATTTCCAAAAATCCTTAAAATGATTTTTAACTATTATAATCACCTATTTCTATGTCAAATTTGAAGAATCTAGTAATTAATTGTTCATGGAATTCCGTTGAACTGAATATATAAATCCTGTTTTTTCCTTATCCCGTGGAAATTTCCAAAAATCCTGAAATTAATGTTTTAAGTAATGTAATAATCTACTTGTGTATCAAATTTGAAGCGTCTAGTTATTATAGTTACTGAGATAGGGTCATTCCGAATCGAGTATATAAATCCTGATTTTTCCCGATCCCGTGTGAATTTCCAAAAATCCTTCCTTACTGGATGCCTGCATTGTATAAGCTATATATGTGCAAAATTTCAAGTCTCTAGGTCCAGTGGTTTGGGCTGTGCGTTGATATATCAGTCAGTCAGTCAGTCAGGACTTTAAATTTTATATATATAGATGGTTAGATCTATGTCAAAATACCATATACGGGACTTATCAAGTTATTTTTACACAAGTAATATCAGTCTACTCGTGACCACGGCAACTGTAACGTTGCCGAAACGTCGAGGTAAATATTACTTGTGTCAAAATAGCGTGATAAGTCCCGTATATGGTATTTTGACTATGAATGAGAATCACGAAAGTTTAAAACGTTATATTGGCTCTATGTGTTTAGAACTGCATACGAGTAAGATTCGTTTTGTTCACGTTGATCTTTAAATTATTACTCTCCAGACATAACACTGAGTAGACAACAATACTGGTTCCGTCTGTCAAATGCTGTCGTCTGCACGTAGCACTGATGATATTCTGATGTGGCTGAAAATTCTTCTAAAATCTGTAAACGTTCGTATGCCATACGAATACGTATGCGACTCTGACCAAGCTCTACTTAATATTAAGGGTGTCACGTTAAAGACGAGCCTTTTAGTTAGCGGGCGTTGTGGCCTACACAGAGCCTTGAAGCAAAAACTCCGAAAGACATTATGTAGAGCTGTACATATTGTGCTATCTAGTATAAATCCGTTGCCAGTTATTTATTACGAGTAGACCAAAGTTCAACAGGTATTTTAGGATCACTAGGTGCCATATATTTTGTATGCACGGGATCTTTGGTGAAAAAAAAAAAAGATGCCGAATGGAGAACTTTGCCCGCACGTATGCCTGTATCAACACTGAAACATTACCGTTCTGTTTTATACGGCTAGGCAGACGTGTGCCATTTCACAATAAATATGATTGGTAGGTGGATGTGTTTCAATAATAAACACAAACTGGTGAGAAAGTTCTACCTCAGAACGTTAGCGATTTAAAACAGGTGTAAAATTTTCCAGCCGATAATATAAGAGCGTCGCCATTCTTTCTCATAGAATGAGGGAGAGGGAAATGAGAAACAAGACGGGAAGATAGAAAGACCCAGGTGGAGAAAATGAGGTTTAGTGCATAAATGGTAACAAACATGGTACTCTCAATAAATAATAAATAGAAATAGAAAACGTTTATTCACACATTTCACAAATTACATAAATAAATACACAAAATAAACAAGTATAAAGAAATTACATTATTTGTGAAATCGCGAAACGGTCTCAGCTCAGCATAGTGTTGGCCGTAGAGGCCAACGCTGGTCTTCCGCTGTGACCGCTTGTCGACTTCACGGAAGCCGACAAATTCAAATAAAAAGACACAAACAGAAAGTAATATAATATTAACAATAATTAAAACAAGCAGAACACAAGACCAGACAAAAGAAACGTGTACAGTATAATAATAAATTATAAACAAAACAGTAAAAGAGTCGACACACCACTCAACCGTCCATAGAGCATAGACCACAGACGTCGATATGCACAATCTGCCAATTGTCATGTCATATCCTCATCTGTGGCCTATGCCGAATGTCAGTGTCACTGAACAGAACTGGTTACTGCTGTAATAAAAGATTGTTTCACAGTAACAGGTTTCAAATAAGTAAGCCATAAAAAAACGACTCTACCGAAACATTAAATTTCTAAAAACAATGCCACAAAAAAAAAAGTGAAACAAAATAACGTCCATTAAATTTTCGTCTAGTCTCATGGTCATGCAGAGCAGGCGCAAAATTTTCTAGCCGATATAATTTGAGCGTTGCCTCCTTTGTCAGAGGAAGGGTAGGTAGAGAAAGAGAGAAAAAAGAAAGCACGCCGATCCAGAAGAAGAAAATGAGTTTTCTTGCATAAAATATAACAAACATTTTACTCTCAATAAAAGGTTATGTTTAATACGAACAGGTTTAAAATATAGTAGTTAAGCCATAAAAAACGACTCTACCGAACCATTTTTAAAAATAATCCCGCAACATGCATGTGACATGAATATGATAACAACACTAATTTTTTACTACTTAAATTGTCAAATTATAATGAAAAATAAAATCGAAGTAAAAACAAAACTTAAAAAAAATTGTACGAGATCTTTTGGTGAAAAAAATTAAGCTGCCGAATGCCCGCATTTGTGACTAGGCCTGTATCAAAATGTTTACACGAGTAGAGGACAAAACTGCACTTTTCTGTCAAATTCTGTCGTCTGCACATAGCACTGATGATATTTTGATGTGACTGAGATTTTTTCTAAAATCCGTTGAATGAACAATGACTCTTTATTGTATCTACCAGCTTTTGCCCGCGGCTCCGCCCGCGTAGTATTCGGTTATCGCGCGCTGTTCCTTCGGGAACTGTGCATTTTCCAGGGATAAAAACTAGCCTATGTCACTCTCGGGCCCATAAACTATCTCTATGCCAAAAATCACGTCGATCCGTCGCTCCGTTACGGCGTGAAAGACGGACAAACAAACAAACAGACAAACATACTTTCGCATTTATAATATTAGTATGGATACCTAAAATAGTAGGTAAGCGATACAGAATCAGGTACACATAGAGAAAAATTGTAAGGTATGCAATAGGCTGCCTTGTCGTTCAAGCGAGCGATCTCTTCAAGGCAAACTCAACTAATAACAATAGTAGTAGTGTTGTTAACAATATGAATATGCACCATTTACGTAACAAATCTTAAAAAAAATATGCGTTGCCGCAAATAAGTGTGTTATAAAAAAAAAATGGTACTTATGGTACTTATGGTAGAGCCAAGCCTTTTAGTGTGCGGCGCTAAGGTCTAATCGGAGCGGAGCGGACTTAAAATATAGCATACCTACTCATTAGTAATAAAGCATTATTATGTATGCCCGGTGACGATACATTACCTCATCTGCTAGTTAAATTTTGGTGGTCCGACCAGTATCGTCACCGCAGGACGGAACTCTTCAACGGTTAATGGTATCGACTTGAAATTGGTACGCAGATGTAGTTTGGGTGACAATGCAAGTAGAGTCAACGTAATGTACAGTCAACAAAAAAGCCCGTTTTTTTTTTTATTCTTCTGGAAGGCAAACGAGCAAGTGGGTCTCCTGGTGGTAAGAGATCAGCACCGCCCATAAACATCTGCAACACCAGGGGTATTGCAGATGCGTTGCCAACCTAGAAGACTAAGTTGGAATACCTCAAGTGCCAGTAATTTCACCGGCTGTCTTACTCTCCGCGCCGAAACACAACAGTGCAAGCACTGCTGCTCTACGGCAGGATTAGCGAGCAAGATGGTGGTAGCAATCCGAGCGGACCTTGCACAAGGTCCTACCACCTGCAAGCGTTTTATTATTTTTTTAACAAAAACTTATTTATTACTAGCCTTTATTTAACTTGTCCAGTTAAATAGTATGTGACCCACATCCAGTAGGTAGTCAGTTCGGTTGGTAATTTGGCACACTTAAATCTGATGACAAAACGACAATCTGGTCGTAAAATCCTGGTGGTCCAGCCAGGCTCGCCTCCGCCGGAGGGAACTCCTCAATGGTTGATAGGACAAATACAAAACTTTGCATAATAATTGTTCAATTTCAACGAGAAGGCGTTTAAGTGATACATACCAGTTGATGCTGCAGCCAGGGTCGTCTCTTCTTGAAGGAACTCCTCAATGGTTGATAGCACAGATATAAAGTTTGATAGTATCTACACACTTACAGTTATCATGGAAATTATGTAATGTACTGAATGGGGTCAGGAGTATCCCTGGTTTTACCGACAAACTTTATATCGAATGTCATTTTATCGAAAACGTTTCAAGAAACTGTTAATTATTATATATATTATTTGTTTATTTAGAAATAAATTGTTATTAGTTAGAAAAGCATTATGTCATGTAATTTTATCCCATCAACGTCCGACTTACGTCCGATTATACCATTTAAATATTTAAGATTTAATGTTACTTTCAGCTTGTTTGTTTTCATCATAACAAAATGTTATTTATCAACCAAAAGGAACATTAATTCTCGTAATATCGTTTGGTGTTATTTTGTTTCGTGATCAGTTAATTCCAATTTTTTTACCCACAACGCAAAAAGAGGGGTATTATAAGTTTGAACGCTATGTGTGTCTGTCTGTGGCACTGTAGCTCATAGGTAAATGGATGAACCGATTTGAATGCGGTTGTTTTATTTGAAATCAGGTTTTCTAGCGATGTGTTTTAGACATGTATCATGACAATCGGTTTAGCCGTTTTTGAGATATTGAAATTTGAAGTGATATAGTCGGGGGTTGTCTAAATTTTTGTTGGTTAGGTTACGTTATATGATTTAAAAGGCAAACTGTTCAGGGAATATTATTTGGCAGATAGATGATTCGTTATGTATAAATTTGAAATGGCAGAATTACTAAAAAACGATGTTAATTTGTTCAAAATTTCATTACAACAAACACAGAAGGGTAAACTTATAATCTAACCAGATACCCCCCACACATAAACTATTTGCTAACAGAAAAATAGGTTAGGTTAGAGCTGCGATAATTACATAATATATAAATAAAATAGGTTAGATTAGAACTGCGACCTTACCAGAATCTAACTCCTATTAGAAAAGTAGTTTAAGTTAAGTTAAAATAGAACTCCTACCAGAAAAGTACTTAGGTTAGGTTAGAACTGCGACCTTCGCAGAATCGAACTGTTACCAGTTTGCAGCAAACGCGAGCAATACTTTAGCACAATCTGTCGTTTTTTTTTATTCCAATAAAATAGCACTTTTTGATTTGCGATTTTCAGAAATAAATATATGGATATCAAAAACGGGTTGCGGCACAACCCAGTACTAGTTGAGCACAAACTGACACGAAGTTGAAAAAAAAATCAAAAAACGCGGTATTTTTTTTTTTAACAATGTTTTGTAAGTGGTGAATAAATAAATATATTTATTTATTTTAAGAACACAAATAGTCATACATTAATGAGATATTGAAATATAGTTTTAAGTATAAGGTAGCACAAGCTTAACATAACCTGGCACATACGTATTTTTTAGAAATTCAAATTCAAATTCAAAAACGTTTATTCTTGACACCGAGTCCATTTAAAAAAAAAGTACCATGAGAGGAAACATTCCTTTATTTTTAAAATTGAACAAAACTGCATTCCAAAATTTTCTAATCGTCCCTTGTCTCACCCGGGAATCGAACCAACTAAAAATAAAAAAATAAAAACTCGCTATTTTATTATACAAATCAATAGGCTTTGTTCAAAATAAAAATTGCCTTATAAACATCTGGGGTTTGTTTGCCCCGCGTTGCATAAAAAAATACGTTCCATTTTTAGGGTTCCGTAGCCAAAATGGCAAAAACGGAACCCTTTTAATTTCGCCATGTCTGTCTGTCTATCCGACCGCGGCTTGGCTGAGGAACTATCATTGCTAGAAAGCTGTAAGTTTTCACGAACATAATAGGTATATGTAAGCCGCGCATATTACTATCCATACTTCCATACTCATATTATAAATGTGAAAGCGTGTTTGTATGTTTGTGTGTTTGTCCGTCTTTTACGCCGTAACGAAGCGACGGATCGACGTGATACATTGGCTACTTTTTATCCGGGAAAAATGCACAGTTCCCGAGGGAACAGCGCGCGATATACGAATACTACGCGGGCGGAGCCGCGGGCAAAAGCTAGTATGTACATATATGTATGTGCGTGATGGCCTAGTAGTTTGACCTATCGCCTCTAAAGCACACCCCGGCTCGCACCTCTGAGTTTTCGAAATTCATGTGCGGAATTTCATTTGAAACTTACCACGAGCTTTGCGGTGAAGGAAACCATCGTCATGAAACCCACACAAACATGAGAAGCCATTCAATGGTGCGTGTGAAGCTCCCAATTCTCATTCTTAGAGGAGGCCTGTGCTCAACAGTGGGACGTTTATAGGCTGGTATGATATATGTAAGCTAAGCCGACAAAATGGTAACCAATCTTTTCGCTTCAGTGATTTGTTTGCAACAAAATATTCAACTTTAAAGTGCAAATTTTCATAAAAATCGAGCGTCCCCCCCCCCCCCCCCCCCTCCTCTAAAATCCAAACCGGTGGGTGGAAACATTTCAAAAAATTCAAGATGGTAGTAAGTATATCAAATTACAAGGAAAACTATAACGGTTAAGTTTTCTTGAGAATTATAGGTAGTTTAAGAGTAAACAGCAGCCTAAGGTATAAAATATACCTAAACTTGAAACATTTCGTACAAAATACGAAATACCTAGAAAAATATTACTTACTAGCTTATGCCCGCGACTACGTCTTCGCGGACCTAGGTTATCGCGCGGTGGCGCTCTCTACCGAAATAAAAAGTATTCTATGTTGATCCTTGGGGCTTAAACTATCTCTATACCAAATTTCATCAAAATCGGTTCAGTAAAGGGTAACAGACAGACAGACAGACAGAGTTACTTTCGCATTTATAATATTGGTAGGGATTTTTTTCGTAATGGCTACGGAGCCCTATTTCGGGCGTGTCCGACACGCTCTTGGCCGGTTTTAAACTTTTCGTCTGTACGCGTATAAGAAATAATTATTTTAGATAGATCAGATTAGATCTTAGATTTATTATTACCATTTGGAGATTTTTTTATAGAAGCCTGTCTATATAGCGTTTTTTTTTTTCTTCAAAATTTGCAATAATAATATGTCGATTTTCTGAAAAATTTAAAGAGATATCAAAAAACGGATTGCGGCACAAGTCAGTCCTACCTAAGCACAAACTGGCACAACGCTGAAAAAACTGATTTTCCAAAATGGCGGTGCTGAGATTACTTTTTTTTATTTCCAATTATCTCTGAAACTATTGATGATATCGAGAAACAGTGTTCGGCACAAGTGAGCACAAGTCTAGCACAAACTAGCAGATTATATATATTTTTAGATTTTTGGAAATGGCGGTGCCAAGATGTTTGTTGTTTCGCGTTTTTTTTTAAACTATAAGCGATATCGATAAACTGATTACAGCACAAGTCTAGCACAACCTAGCACATACGTAATTTTTTTGACACCGAGTCCATTTTATGACGTGGACTCTCGTCTACATTATTATTTGTGTTTTAAAAAATCTGTGTCATATCAGAATATGATGTTGCAGCAAGTGCGAATTTAGGAACAATATATAGCGATTTTACTTTTTTTTTAAATATATCTTTTTTTCCTCTTTGATTTGCGATTTTCTGAGAAATTTAAAGAAATATCAAAAACAGATTGCGGCACAAGTCAGTAAGTACTACCTAAGCAAAGCACAAACTGGCACAACGTTGAAAAAATTGATTTTCCAAAATGGCGTTGCTGAGATTATTTTTGAATTTGAATTTGAATTTTGAATTCATTTTATTATTTTCCATTTTTCATTTTCGGTTTTTTAAAATGGCGATGCTAAGACGTTTTTTTTGTTTTTCGTTTTTTTACGAAACTATAAGCGATATCGAAAAACTGATAACAGCACAAGCTAGCACAAGTCTAGCACAACCTAGCACATTCGTAATTTTTTGAAATTTTTACACCGAGTCCATTTTATGACATATACTCTCGTCTACATTATGATATGTGTTTTGAAAAAATCTGTGTGTCATATGAGAATATGGTGTACAGCACGTGCGAGCACAACTTAAGAACAATATATAGAATTTTTTTTTTTTCAAAATTTTCAAAAATATGTCGCTTTCTACATTTTTTGATTTACGATTTTCTCAAAAATTTAAAGAGATATCAAAAAACGGATTGCGGCACAAGTCAGTCCTACCTAAGTACAAACTGGCACAATGTTGAAAAAATTGACTTTTCAAAATGGCGGTGCTGAGATTTTTTTTTAATTTGCAATTATCTCTGAAATTATTGATGCTATCGAAAAACAGTTTTCGGCACAAGTGAGCACAAGTCTAGCACAAACTAGCAGAGTATATATTTTTTCGATTTTTCAAAATGGCGGTGCTGAGACGTTTTTTTGTTTTTCGTTTTTTAAGGAAACTATAAGCGATATCGAAAAACTGATAACAGCACAAGCTAGCACAAGTCTAGCACAACCTAGCAAAACCTTTTTTTTTTAATTTGGACAAAGTGGCGGTGCTAGCTCAAAAAAAAGTTTTTTTGAAATATTTTTTCCGTTAACTGGAATTTTCAAAAATGGATAGCAGCACAAGCTAGCACAACCCTAGCACAACCTAGCACAACCATTTGTTTTTCGAATTTCCAAAATGGCGGTGCTAACTTCACTCACATATGAAAGTGGACGGTTTCAGTCAACGGCTATTTATATTTCATCGATAAAGTTCAATAAAATTTAGTTTAATTGGTTTTGAAAGTTATTTTTTTATATATTTCTAATTTAATTAGTTTTGCTAGCTTCTAATAATAGTTAAGACAACTGTAAAATTACAAAATTACTTAAAGTGTTGAACCATCACGATTACAATTAAAAGTCAAAAACGGCACGACTAGTTTCGATCTTGTCGGAAGATTTTTTTTATAGGTGAGCGCGTTCACTACGGTGTTGCGCCCGCGGCACTGCCGCGCGGCTCGTTTTGTATACTTAAAAAAAATTATAAATATTTTCCAAAAATAAAGAAACTAGTTGGACCGTTTCGGACTTGTAATAATGAGTTGAACCATTTGAAGTGGATTTATAAGGTAGGTTCCAAGTGACACACGGAGATAGATTAACACTTCTTTTATTAATTAAATCACAAAATAATGAGGAGCTACTTTGACAGCGACGTTCCCGGCTCGGCAATACTTCCGTCTTTATTCCGAACACCATTTATCAAATGTGTCTCACGAGAGCTTTAGTCTTTGCTTTAGTAATATAAAAACGACTTTATATATTTTGTTTTTAAATAATGACTTCCTACGATTTTCTTTTGGCGTACTCGTATTACTCTTGACGAAAAAAAAGGCAATAAAGCCCTTTCCGTACTGATTGGTTGTGGATTTGCTTTTAATTTTGAAATACACCGTCCTATTCTAATTCAAGCACAGCAAAATGGAACTCAACACTCCGGTTTAGTAATCCAGTGAATTACATGCATCTTTTCATCATCTATTTGATCCCATTTGAACTTCGTGTCTCAAATAGTTGATGACTCGCCAATCGGAACAGAATGGAAACAATGGCCAATACATACCAAATACATTTTAGCATCTAGGTTAAGTGTGCTCCCGATACTCAGTAAAGGTCAGTTTTCCTTAGCACCAAACATTTTTTTTAAATCATTTCGTGGTAGGGAAGAAAAAAGTGTCCACTAGATGTGTGTATTTAAGATAATGAGTATAGCCTAGACTAATATAGATTAAACGTGCGTTCATCGAATAATAAAATCATCGACATAGCTCGAAGAATATGCATGCTGAAGTGTCAATGGGCGGGCTACATCGCTTGAAGAACAAAACTATTGGGGGAGAAAATTCCTCGAGTGGCGACCACGAACCGGAAGATGAATTGTCGGCATGCCTCCTACTAGGTGGAATGACGATATCGCAAGAGTTACGGATAACCTGTGCATGCAAGTGGCGAGTTTTGTCTTTTATGGTAGCCATTTGTGGCGTTCTAAAGAGGCCTTTATTCAACAGTGGACCTCCTTTGGCTGATGATGATAAATGTGTTATTCCAGAATTATAGTTCCGGGCATAACATCCGCCTAGAGAGAGGTTCAAAGTCAAAAGGAAAAAGTCAAAATATCTTTATTCAATTTAGGCTACAATAAGCACCTATGAATGTCTAAAAAATTTTGCCATCGGTTCGGAAAAACCTCTGTCGAAAATAATACGACAAACGACTCAACGAGGTAAGCAGATATATCTAAATCTGCAATATTATTAAATGATATATATATCACAAGTTTTTACCACGACTTTATTTTTAACACAGTAGATTCGCTATTTGATTTCTTTTGTATTAAACAGGGATGTCAATCAATCAAATATATCCAGCTCTTTTGGCGTCAAAGAGAAACAAACAAACACATTCACTTTTAAAATATTGGTAGGATTTTTAACGCTTGAATGATTTGAAAGACTTTTCCTTACCGTTTCAAAACGCCCGCAATACTAAATTCAATTTCACAGGTCCCATACTCACGTGCTAGCAAATTTAAATTTCTATTTGTATTCAATTGTGTTGTGAATAAACACAAATAATACCGATAACTGTGGCGTATCAGGAGATCAGACACGTTTTAGATTGTTGCATTTTTGAAAACAATATCCAATTGTTCGTGACTTTTTAGTAACTACAGAAGAACAAAATATTGACACAAAAATGATCAAAAACATGTTTTCCTAATGACAAATGAAAATGACAGGTTATAATGATATCCATACTAATATTATAAATGCGAAAGTGTTTTTCTGTGTTTGTCCGTCTTTCACGCCGTAATGGAGTGACGGATCGACGTGATTTTTATGGTGATAGTTCATGGTCCCGAGAGTAACATAGGTTACTTTTTATCCCGGAAAAATGAACCAATTAAAAATTAAAACGGCTTCGCGCTCGCTCGGACAGTAAATATATGATCCAGACATCATCAAAACATAGTCTTTTGGGTACATAAATCATTCTTGTTTATTTTTATACCTTGAGACCTAATCGACCGTCATTTAAACTCTTAAAAGCAGCACGCAACGGTTCCATTTCAAATTAGCAGAACAAACGTCGGTGCATATGCAATTTGTTTCCATTTCTTAAATTTCAATGCTGGCCGGCTGCCAAATGATCGACACGGTTTGGCGGGAAGCCAGATAGATGAATGGCAAAAAAAGGAAAAAAAAAACTATTTATGTGGGTAATGTGACATTCCCCATTTGCGTAATTGAATGCTTTGGCTCGTCATCAGGTCGAGGCACGTCACAGAACAGTCGCTGAGGTCTGTAGATATGTATTAGGCTGCCAGCCATTGGAGCGGAATGAGGCAGCGGAGCGGTGAGCGAGATAAAAATCCACCAATAGAATAGCATTATTTAATTATCATATTAGACAAAGCTCCGCGTAGGGGGCGACACTAGGACAAACCCATGATAACGTCGGTTTTCTTTATATTTTGTCGCCATGACAGATCATGACCAAAGAGTATAGTACCTATAGAAATCATGATAATATTTATTAGTAACAGATAACATTATTATTTTACATCGATAGATAGATAGATTAGATAGATAGATAGATAGATTTATTTATTACCTTTTGAAAAAATACATTATAAATACATGTCAGTTAATTACAAGAAATTCACAAAAGGATCGTCAAAAGTATACAAAAAATAAATCTTATTACAATCAATTGTCAGCCAAATAAAAATAATAAATAGAATTTAAAATGTCAAATTAGAGTTCAATTCAATAATAATAATTAAAATCAAAAAAATATACTTAAATCTAAGTCAAATTTATGCAATAGGAATAATGAATAAAATGTACAAGAAAATAATTAAAATGTCAAAATCAATAAAATTAACTATAAAATAAAAATTTACTTCACAAAACTGTGAAAAATGTCAACAAAACAAAAAGTACAAAACAAGGTACATAAAAACAAAAATAAAACATAATATGTCAACATAAAATCTCACTGTACTCTTTTAAAGAATACAATGACTTGTCTAAAAGAAGTTTTTTTAGTTTGCGTCCAAATGTCTCATCCGAACATTCATTTTTTATGTCCGCGGGTAGCCGTTCATAAAGCCTAGGGCCCAAGACGCGCGGGTTTTTGTCAAGCAGCGCCAACCGCCGAGGCTATGTAGCTCCGCACACTCTCAACTCCGCTCCGCATTACTTTCTCGCTCCGCTCCGCTCCGTAGCTCCGTGCCTACGCATTACTTTCTTGCTCTGCTTCGCCATCTAGCTCCGCGCAATACAATTGTTTAAAGTATAATCAATGGTAAAAAATAAATTTTAGGGCGAGATAATACTATTTTGGTACATTTGACATTACTCTTGATACACATTGTCAATTAATTCAGATTTTTTGTTAATTTAATACGTACTAACGTATGACTATGCAATGCTATAGCTAAATATGTTGAATTTGTGCCTATGGATAGAAAATCTGCAACTCCGCTCCGGATTACCCCCTCGCTCTGCTCCGCTGCCTCACTCCAGTGGACAGACACCCCTACTCTATAAAGTTTACACTGAACTGCAATACTTTAGTGCCATTTAAATTAGACGTAAGGCATGTTTAAAGCACAACTTTACTGGATGTATAATTAAATCAATGCATTAAAACTTCTTTTTTACATTTACGGCGATTCAAGAATGCGTATTGAGCAAAAACCTTGTAATAATTTTGTTAGCTTTTCACACCAAAACGACTGGACAGTTTTAAATAAAAGTTTGTATGAAGATAGCTGAATTCGTTCTGATATTCTCACGGAATTATGAAATTCTGAAACCTCGATCGCTATTCCTGAGAAATGAAATTTAGTAAGAATCTCATACCTATACCTAGTATAAATTAAGGACGCTAGGGGAAATCCTAAGGGTACTTATTTATTTAGCGAAGCTCCAAAGTTAAAATTCAACTACCAGATCTAATGTTTTTTTTTTATTGTCTAGTAAAATTTAATATTTGTCGCTAAGTTAAGAGCGTTTATAAATATCTGCTGAGCTGGCAACGTAGCATTTTTGATAGTTTTTCTCGATTATTCCATAAAAATTTAATGAAAATTAAAAATGTAGTCTAATAGAACCCTTCTTAATTCATCAGTCAATGTGTCTACTCCAATAATTATTCGTTATGAACTTTAATTTTCTTTAAAAACCGTTAATTAATATTAATTCGTTTTTAAACAATATAAGAGTCTATCACAAATAATTATTGGAGTAGACACATTAACTTATATATTAAGAAGAGTTCTATGAGACCACATTTTTAATTTTCATTAAATTTTTATGGAATAACCGAGAAAAATTGTCAAAAATGCTACGTTGCTAGCTCAGCAGATAATAGTACATTACTGTAGAGGCCGGGAAGTAGAAGGTTGCCGGTCAAGCAAATATAGGGATGCGAGGCTGGCAACACTGGCAACCCCACGTTCCGGCCGAGGCTTGTATGATGCTTTTCTCAAACATGACATGAAATAAAATAAAAAAACGAGTCCCGCAGAGCGCGCGTTCAAACAAAAGACGGTCACATTGCCGGCCAGCGGCCTGCAAAGTTGTATGAAATCTCTTTGCAGGCCGCTAGAGTGACCGCCCGCAGGGTGCCGATACTTCTCGGCCTATTATTTGTAACGTCAATATTTCATGTCATGTTTGAGAAAACGCTCTTAAGAGGCCTCCATCGTACCAAACTGTCATCGCATTTTAGTGTCATAACTCACCACGCGGCGTCGTTACTATCGCCGCTCGTAAACGTCAGACTTCAAAGTTCGCGGAACTATTATGAGAATTTTGTTATAGTCGTAATTGTGACGTGATTTTTTACGATAGAATTGAATCTTGCGCTATTGTAACGTTTTTATTATCTGAATAATGTAATTAACTAGTTGCCGCCCTGGCTTTGCACGCTATATAGTTAAATGATATTATATATCCATACTAATATTATAAATCCGAAAGTGTGTTTGTGTGTTTGTGTGTTTGTATGTTTGTATGTTTGTCCCTCTTTCACGCCGTAACGGAGCGACGGATCGACGTGATTTTTGGCATAGAGATAGTTTATGGGCCCGAGAGTGACATAGGCTACTTTTTATCCCGGGAAAATGCACAGTTCCCGAGCGAACAGCGCGCGATAACCGAATACCACGCGGGCGGAGCCGCGGGCAAAAGCTAGTATTATCTATAATTTTAAGCATTTCATTATAAAGAAAGATGTTAAGTTGATAATTATCTATCCTGGCTATGCTAAGCGTGTATTTCAATTTAATATAGGTAATAAAAATACATTTATTCACAACAACACAAGACACAACAATTAATATCACAAAAAGACTAAGTACACAAAGAATACAGTACTTATGTCATTGCGGTGCATTGTCTCTATCAAAAAACTCGTAAAACTGAAAATCAATTAAAAATAGTTAAAAATAGTCGCTACGTGTGAGGCGAGGCATTTAATAAAGAACTTACAGATAATAATGACTTCAGCTTTTAATTGGAAATGGCTTTAGAGCCGTTTGATTTGCTCGTTAAACTGATCGTTGTGTGCCCCACACACGTTGCAAACCTAGCATAAACCCAGATGGGATCTCCAAACAACGGAGGGAAATTGCACTCGTACAAAACCGCAGACTCTTCTGCTCTTTTTTAATCTCCTGTTACTGATTTTGACCCGACTGCCCGAAGAAGAGTTATTTGACCCCTAGCGCAATAGGGGAGAGGGTATAACTTTGACACTAAAGTATATCTGTCTTTCTGTCTGTTTGTCTGTGACATTGTAGTTGAAAAAAAAATATATAATTTTCTACCGGTCTGCAGTCGGTGTCTCAGCACGAGCCAGCAGGAGTGGAACTATAATCGTCTACCTCACCTACAACTATAAGAGTAAATGGCTTGAATTACTCCTGCTAGCTCGTGCTGAGGCACCGACTGCAGACCGGTAGAAAATTATAATTTTTTTTTTCAACTACAATGTCACAGACAAACAGACAGAAAGACAGGATATACTTTGGTGTCAAAGTTATACCCTCTCCCCTATTGCGCTAGGGGTCAAATAACTCTTCTTCGGGCAGACTGGTAGAAAATTATTTTCGTGGTTTTTTGTAGTCGGTTCTATTTTTTGTTATAATTTTTCTTTTCACGCTTTTTTTGTAAAAGTCTATTTAAGATACAATAGTTTATTAAATTTTACGTACAAGTTCCATGTAAATTTTTACTGATCGCTATCGCTGCCATGTGGTCAAAATGTCGAGGTTATAACGATATTTAAGTGATGAAGTCCTGCATCTGTATTATTATGAGTGGACCTCGTGAAAGTTCAAAGCTTACAAAAAGCTTAATTTTATAAAAAAAATCACACCTACATTACATTTTTTTCTTTTAATATCCAAGCTTTGATAGATTCCAAAGTCATAGGCATAGAAGTTCGAAGGCCAAAGCTCACTCTAGATCATTACGGCCAGCTAGAAAAGTCACATTATCTTAGTTCTCGCATTAAAATTTTTGAACTTCACCCAACAGACTTTTCAGATAAATCAATAGTGAATAATGATGTATGTAATGTCTTGTTAATTGTTGATAAATTAATTTCCCATACGGAGACGCTTCAAGAATATTGCCAACGATATAGGTCGGCCGCAGCTGTTCACAATAACTCCACATCTCTAAGATTATCGAACCATTATAATGTAGTCTTACAAGATTAATTAATTGCTGTACATTTGCTTTCAATTTGTAGAAGAATGGCATAACTACCGTAGATTAGCTACCCAAATTTGAATTTCAATGGTATTGTAATTCAATTTGAAATGGTACAACTGATATTTTGAGTTGTGTTAGTTTTTTGTAGAAAGATTTCTGTCTAGTGTACTTGACGACGGACTCTTAATTGGCAGTAAAAGTTCTAAGAAAATTTCAGTAACATATTGTTTTTGTTGAGTCATTGGGTTAGTGCCTATATTTAAATTGATTGTAGCAACTCGTAGATACTCAGTTTTAACAATATAAAAAAAATCGGTTGTCTGTATTTTGTTATTGACTGTATCTGCATTGCCATCCAAACTAAATATCCAGCAACCGCAAATGACACATTATCTTTTATTCTTCGTGTTGTCTATGTATGTAATACCTTGTAATAATTATGTCTTGTGTGGTTGTGAATAATAGTACATTACTGCAGAGGCCACGAAGTAAGGGATTGATGGACGAGTTTGGGGCAGACAAGTAAACCCAGTCCAGGTATCCCTGTTCTTGCGGAGGTTCGTATAGTGCTTTTCTCAAACAATGTGAGAAAATATTCCATCCATCTATCCATCCATTTTCATACATTCCTTATGGCTTAGGTCAAGAAGTAATGTAGGGAGCCATCAATGAGAAACTTCATGTCTCCATTTCGTGACATTAACGCATACATTTCTGAACATGTTTGAGATTTTTTTTTCTTTTTTTTTCTTGAAATATCAATCTGATCTCTATTAGTGGGGATAATTCAACTGGTAAGAGATAACTCAAACAATCACTCACTATAACAGAAAATAAACATACCAATAATAGTTTATAAATATGTATAGGTAGAGTCATTCACGATGACGCGTGCCGTGGTTCTTATTACAATGCCATTAATATCGAAAATACAATCTGAAAATATAGATGCACAGTAAAACCAGAAAAATAAGACCAGCGCTGGGAATCCAACCCAAGTTCTCGGCATTCCGTGCCGCGTGCTATACCGCTACACCACCGTTGGTTTTTCTTTGCATCTATATTTTCAGTTTGTATTTTCGATATAGGTTTTACGGGATGACCGTAAAAGTAACAAAATTTTGGAATTGAATAAAAATACAAAAAGATTCCAAAAAAACAATCTTAATGTCGTTAATGTCTAATTTTGACAAAATCACTCGTCTTCGTGGATGGCACTAGGTATAAATAGGTACAAGCAAAATTGCTACCTTTGTTTACGTACCCTACCAATATTCTAATTATACTGTATTACACCCCTCGATAAATGTGATTCTGAAATGAAATTCAATATTCTAGTAACATAAAGGGTCTTGTTTAGTAAATGGATTCACGCCAACTAATTGACGTCCTTTGAGACGGATTATTATCATATACGAACTACATGGATGAAAATTGGAAATCTTCCTATACGACCGTATATGTAGAATCAAAAGGCTTTAAAGATAAAAGCGTAAGCTTGACAATGAAATAGTTCTCTATTTTTTTATTATTTCCGTTAACTTTAACAGATAGTTTAGTTCATTGAGAAAAACTACCTGATGATCTGACTTCTAGTAGCATGGTGTGTTGCTCTGAGGATGAACTATGATTGAGTTCGAAACGGTCTGTGTAATTTGTGTAGGTATGTTTTACAGTGCGGAGGTAGAGGAGCTATGTATATAAGACATAAGGTCGCGGGTGAACATACTAATTGTTTTTAGTTCGAACTACCTGGTAATTAAGTTTTTAGCCAAACAGGTTTTTTAGAGATAAGTAATCATTCTACGGGAAAATTTTCTACATTGTAAAATAAATGCATAAAACACGCCATTTTGAACCGAAACATTTATATGCGCCCGAGCCGCAGGCGAGAGACGATAGTTAATTCGAGGGCAAAATTAATTTTATGAGTTAGGTAGATTCTGCTTTTCATTTCGATTGCAAGAAAATAACCAGCAACACTGCCAATAAAGGTTTTCTTAAAACCTTGTATTTTTCATGTACCTATTGCTATATTATATATGTTATTCATTCATATTTTTCTTTATAAACTTTCAATGTTTGTGGCTGTTGGCATCTGTTAGCCTTGGTTTTAAACGAATATTTTACTTTATGCGCTTGAGCATAAAAAGCTATTTTATGCAGCCTAAATCTAGAATAAATAGAACGTCACAAGCATGAGAAGTGGATAGTAATCGTCTATTGGGGGTTTTTTCCTTTGCACACCGCTACGCTTCCATATTCCTGGTGTATTCATATCGTTAGGATGTGCTTTAACCCTTTTGTATGCGTGAAGTACAATAAGATCTACATTCTAGCCTCCACTGTCTCATATTATTCCAATTAAAAAATATATAATAGGCTAAAAATTTTTTCGCAGGACTGATGGCCGATGGGGTCAAAAGGTTCTCGAATGGCGCCCGCGGACCGAGAGACGAGCTGTCGGTAGGCCTCCAACAAGATGGAGCGACGACCTGGTTAAGATTGCGGGATCGCGGTGGATGCGAAAAGCACAAGACCAGTCTGAGTGAAGAGCCTTGGGGGAGGCCTATGTCCAGCAGTGGACGTCTTTCGGCTGACATGATGATGATGAAAATTTTGTACCCGTCAGTGTCTTAAGAATACAAAGGGTTTATTTAGGCCAATTGGAGTGAAAGCGCGCAAAATCTGACTAATCATCTTCTTTGGTATACTATATACGTTCCACTACACCGCGCATGGGCCTTCTTCCAAAATGACAGAGCTTAATGTAGTTCCCATGTAATCCCAGTGCGTTTGGGAACTTCCCACACAAACCATTAAATTACGTCACAGGTTTTCCTTCGCAGAAAAGCTTACGGTAAATTCCAAATGTAATTTCACACATAAATTAAATACCGAAGCTTCAATACCCGTAAAGTCATGGGTCAAATCACTAGGCTATTACGGTTTTTCTTTTCATCCCATCACATTACGCAGGTCACCGACATAGCCAAGCGAATTATCTCGTAAAAGTAGCAGAGGGCCATATAGTATAGAGAATAGATAGCCGTGGAGGCCGAAGAGTTCTCGAAGCGTAGGATAATACCAACGAGATGGACGGATGATCTGGTTAAAGCCGCGGATTCACGGTGGATGCAGGCCGTTTTCAACTGAAGCAACTGGGGGTAGGGAGGAGAAGCCTATGACAAGTGGAAGTCCTACGGCCGATATGATGATGATGAATCACATGATGATGTTTCGTCTCGTTCTAAAACGGTCGCGCAGATAGCGACGAACTTACCTATTAAAACCAAGAGGATTTTCACGTCTCAGTCAATTGTCACAGACGCTTTAAAAGCCGATGATTCACTCAACCCCAGACAATGGGTAACGACTAGAGCACCTGCCGTCAATAACTCGCACGCACGAATTAGACAGACGTGAATGTCCTAAAACTAAACGGGAAAAACGCGTAGATGTAATTTACTGTTTCAGGTAGATACGACGATGAGGGTTCACTAATGTCTAACCTAATTTTTTTTTTCAAATGATCCGTTTCAAAAATATTTCATTTGGGCAGATGCATTTTATTCTGGAACTGTAAATGTTCCACGAGTTTTATAACATTAACTCAACTTATAGGGTTTCTCAACTCAATGATCTTGAAATAAATTCTGAATAGGTAGTAGCAAAATAAACCTGTACAAATATATTTTTGGCGGAATGAAAGGATACCGACGACGAGCATGCATGGAGGTAGAAGACGGCCCCACACATCTGCTGGGATGTACTGGAGTGGCGAACTACAGCGATCATCTTGGATCACCGGGGATGCTCTAGCCACTCACTTGCTTTTGGTAACTAGAGTTACCTGTCAACGCTCTTATTTGTTATATTAATAGAGTTTAACTCAAGATTCGAAGCAAGTGAGGGGCTATAAAGTCGTCAGCAACGTGGAAGGTCTGCTAGGCTTCCTCCAGGACTTATTCTGGCACGAAACCGGGTGACCGGGTGGCTAAGTGGTTAGAGAACCTGACTACGAAGCTTGAGGTCCCGGGTTCGAATCCCGGCCGGGGCAGATATTTGTATGAATAATACGAATATTTGTTCTCGGGTCTTGGATGTTTAATATGTATTTAAGTATTTATTTATCTATATAAGTATGTTTATCCGTTGCCTAGTACCCATAGTACAAGCTTTGCTTAGTTTGGGACTAGGTCAATTGGTGTCAAGTGTTTAGTTTAGTTTAGTTCAGTTTATTTATTCACTCAACATAACAATTTACATTATATAAATACATTAATGTCAACTTATATAAGAATTTTATGCTGAGATCGTCAAAACTTATAAAAATAAACAAAGATAAAAAATAATCAATAAAATACAATGTCAAAATAAATTAAATTTGTCCACATGGGGAAGTTGTCAAAAAATGAAATATTAAATTATGTTAATGAAAAGTACAAAAAAATATAACTTTAAATAAATGTCTCAAATAGCATAGTATATTTACCAATATTTAAATAATGTCAAGAAAAGATTATGTCCGAAAACTCACTTACAGAGTACAGAGGGTTATCCATCAAAAGGTTTTTCACCCGGCGTCCAAATAAATGCCTCTTCACTCAGATCTTTTATTTCGGCGGGCAGACGTTCGTAATAGGTAGGCCCTACAACTCGTGGATTCTTTCCTGAAAGTGCCATGCGACGTGGGACTGTCCTAAGGCGTCCTGTGGTACGCAAGGTTTTACCTTGAACATTTACATTTAGTGTCCCATGATATTTATTAATTTATTTATTTAAACAGGTGCAGATAAACACTGAGCTGCGGAAATCAGCCCGTTTGTTTTTTATCTAGGTAGGTACATTTTATAACTATCTAACACAATTTTGTTCGTAAATTTGTTAAAGTATTTTTTTGTTATATCAGATACTAGCTTTTGCCCACAACTTCGTTCGCGAAATCAGTAAATTAATGACTTTAGTAAAGAAGTTGACACACAAACAAATATCAAACATGTCTAAAAACTGCAAAGACCAAGACGAGCCAGAGCCACTTAGTAACAAAAATCTCGCAAAATTTTCGGAAAATCCTTTCTTAGTGCACCTCTACGACCTTCAAAGAATATGTCTAGCAAATTTCAAGTAGCTTTAGTAGTTTCATTTGTGCTGTACCTCTAAAACATTTTCATAAATTTAAACTGCCCTCGAGTATACGTAAGTATGTAATAAAACCGTACAAATTTTTTGCCGCTCTTCTAATCGCATCCACAATTTAAATACATCTACAGAGTATTAACATTCGCGGTCGGCGTGCTCTCGGAGCTATATAAATTTACATCCTGAGCGGCCCCGTTTGCCATTAGCGTGAAGAATGTCCAACTATTTACGATCACGTCTTTTCTTTAACAGTTTATTTAACGCGCTATAATATCTGCTGTATTTCTAAAAACTGTCTAAAGCCAATTTACACCTGGAAGAAAAATCGCATAAGTTTCATTTCATTGCGGCGCTCGATTGACCTGTTCAAACTCGTTCGCATTTCGGCCTCGCAATGTAATGTGATTGGCAATTTTTTTCTTGCAATCCTAATCTAAGCTTCAGGGCCTTCGCTAGATGACGACAGCGCGGCTGGTCGGGTTCGCACGGAGCGGTTGTAAGCCTATTGAAAAGTATTTTCAGCAGCGCTCACATAGCGCTGTTACATTTAGATTATGATTTCATGTACAATATCTTTTTTTACACCAAATAAATTTATTCTATTCTATTCTAATCTATTAACTGCATGCGTTACGTGCGACAGATATTGCCCATGCGCCGGCTCCGTGCACCCGCGCCTGCAAGCGTAGGATCTCAGATTTGATCGATTTAGGGCTACGTAGGGCCAAAGTGAATTGGCTGTTACTCTGTAAGCTACAATTTCGGCCTCAACTGCTTTTACTAACCGGTGAGATGAAGGTATATTACTGGCCTGGTTAGTTTTAAATATAGTCAAGCAATAGATTCAAGAGTATATTAGATGTTAATGTCAGATGTGTTGTTATGATGAACTCTGATTGATTTCGAAGCACGTCAGCGTAGTGTGGTGGTGGTGATAGTTGTGTTTGTGTGTGTGTGTGTGTGTGTGTTTTTACAGTGCGGAGGCGGAGGAACTGCATGAACACACATTTGTTGCATAAACGTAGCTATAGTAAATTCTCTGGTAAACAAAGTAATTGCACGCAATAAACCGTTTGATTTCATAGATTTCATCAAAAAATAGGACTTTGAGAATGTGATAAAATTTCAATTATATACCAGGTTAACTTGTACGAGTAAGTAGAATCAGTGGTATAATACAAAAGCACTCTTTTAATCGACTATAAAAGAAAGGAAACAATAAAAATGCCTTCATAAATTAAATGGTTTCGAGATGGTTTCACGTGGTGCTAATGATAGGATTAGGCGGGAGCGAGTAGCGGAGACTCATCTCAAGGGTATCAGCGACTTAAGAACTTAAATAAAAAGCTAAACCTAAAAAGCTTTTTAGTTAAATTCTGAAGTCGCTGATAACATAGATTGACATTGAAGACGAACTGTTAAATATGATTTTTGGCTTGGCTCAGACAGTCAATGACAGACAAATATTATATTGTAATTTGTGCATTGTTTATTTTGTTCTAATAAATGAAAATGCGTTTATAGTGTGAAACAGCGGTTAGCACTTTCAACTGGCTGGGTTCTATAAGCCTGATATTCTATACTAACAGATTTACTTAGTAGGAATATAAAATATGGTCCGAGCTAATAGCGCGAGGTATCTGACTATAGGCAAACCGCTTAACTGAGTCCTCGCCTGCGCGGCACAGGGGCGCGGGGGTAGGACGAGAAAGGGGAGTGAAGGCGGTGCGGGCGGCGAGCGTGAATAACGAGATACACAAGTGGCGAAACGTGCACTAGACAGTTCTAAAGATATGTGACGTCATGTTGGTTAACGAATGGTTTTTTCTGATTGCGGCAGAAGGAGGGTTTTGAGTTATAGTTAAAACTAATTTTCTTGACCGAATCGAGTAAGGTACTGGTAGGAAGTTCCGGACAAGATAAAGAATTTGGACTATACGACACAATACTACAATAATATGTACCTATGTCTATTTTTTGAAAGTCGTTTTTTTTCATTCAACTTAAAATTGCTGTTTTTTTTTCTAAAGTATTCGTATACGTTAAAAACCATTTGTTTGCACTGACTATTAATTTTATGTCCGAAGATATATCGACTCATCTTATCTCGTGTGTACCTCTCACAAAGCGTCCGTAGCCATTAGCACTTGCGATCGCTAGCCGCGGCGCGACCGGTATGAGCTGTGCGCTAAGAAGCGCCTGCCGCTCACACCTCTTTCACTCCCCTTTCTCGTCCTACCCCCGCGCCCCTGTACCGCGCAGGCGAGGACTCAGTTAGGCGGTTTATCTATAAAAAACCGCCGCTCACAAAATTACCAGAAAGTTTATGATGTAGTCTTGCAAAATAAAAGACATGTCAATAGGGATGACGACTGAGTTAAAAATATATTACTATCATTCTATTTAGTCCGACAGTTAGATTATGGAAAAATATGGGACACTTATTTTTTGGTTTATCTATTTTTTTAAAATTGACAAAGGTATAGAACATCAAATTTCCGGGGTGGGGTCTTGTGACGTCACTATAAGGTAAAAATCGTAACATATAATGACGTCACTCGAAACTTCTAAGCACTGTATCCTCGTCATTTTTTGTTTAGAAATAGAAATAGAAATATTTTTATTCATGCTTCGCACATAAAATAGAACAAAAGAAAAGAAAAAAATATGTGCACAATATTTTTCAATTATCCACCTAATGGACTAAACAGTTATTTTAGTCGTCTAGCCTATTAATAGCCAAGAGATTGGACAAATCACCGACATCAGTTCTAGAAATAAATAAAAACGAAACTGATTGCATATGCATGCCTCATAAAGTAAATACACGATGACGGTGCACGCATAGTGTTAGAGGAGTACAATGACATACCTACTCGACATTTTTTTTTAAGTTTTTTCTTTATTCTTTATGCTAATTGAACTCGCGGCTGCCTGTGAATTGTGGCACTACATTAAAAGTAACCCACAGCAGACGGCCGCGGTGCGTCTAGCGATTTGATGAATAGCCATGCGTGCGCGAGACAAGCGAATATGGAGGTATTCTGAGTCATTTCAGTGTTTGAACAGTGTTATACAAGGTGTTATTTTGGATTTCCGTTAACTTTAAGAGCCATACAATACAATGGCACTTTATTAAACACCATAAGGTAATGAGCAGTACAGTAACTCTAATGTCATTTGGCGAAAAAGCAAACCACCAGGGCCGCAGGGCCCAGTTTCTCTCATTTTTTTATACAATTTATGAGAAAAAACTAGTTATAATATTAGTATATTATAATACTTTAAGAAACAGAGTCCAAATATTTTCTATCACAGAACTGAGCCGTTACCGGAAGTCAAGAAAAATACGTCGTGTATTTACAGTAAACAATTGTGAAACAGAATATATTCATATTCATATTAATTTTTATTAAAAATTAAAAATTGTATATCATGTGTTATTGAAGAACGGACAGCAACGACCACGTCGTCTAGACATTGGCGCACGTTTCACGCTTTACTCGAATAGTTTACAATTATTAACATGATCCACATTATTATTTACTATCAGCTCCTAAAATAACCTAACCTCATCTACGAGTAGGTACTACAAAGGTAGCATCAAGTAAGGAAGCGATACTTAAAGAAACGTATTTAATAAGCAATAATGATTGAATTATTACCAAAAATCCACCGAAAAGTAACAGCTTTTACCTGAAAAAGAAAATAAAAACATCATTACTCTGAAATAAACTCGAAATTACAGCACCATAAAATAAGACTTACGAATACTTGCACAATACCGAGCGTATTTAATTATTTGACGATTAAGAAGGCAATAAATGAACTCGAATGAATGAGGCAGGAAAATTACAACTTTTGGCTTCTGTGTTGCCAGAAAAATGTTGGACATTATGAGCAAATATTTAATGGAAATTTGGTCCATCATTATCATCTTCATCATCACCCGGATGACGTCAACTGAACAAAGACCTCCCCTTTAGAACGCCGCAATGAATGACAACTTGTCACTTTCATGCGTACGCGAGGGAATTCCGCAAAAACAACAAAATCCAACGAGATGGACAAACTTGGTTAAAGCCACGGGTTCACGTTGGATGCATCCCGCTTCCAACCGAAACAACTGGAGATCTATGGGGGTTATTGTCCAGCTATGAACGTCCTTTGGCTGATATTATGATGACAATGGTAGAGACGATGACTAAAACCACATGATAGCCCAGATTTGCCTGTCAGAAAATAAGTAATCTCTAGCTCTGGGATCTTGGACCATCACCATGGTACCAAATATCTCATCATGTCAGCCGAAAGACGTCCACTGCTGGACATAGGCCTCCCCCAAGGCTCTCCACTCAGACCGGTCTTGTGCTTTTCGCATCCACCGCGATCCTGCGATCTTAACCAGGTTGTCGCTCCATCTTGTTGGTGGCCTACCGACAGCTCGTCCAGTCCTCCCGGTCCGTGGACGCCATTCGAGAACCTTTTGACCCCATCGGCCATTAGTCCTGCGAGCAATGTGCCCCGCCCACTGCCACTTCACTTTCGCAATTCTTCGGGCTATATCACCAAATATCTATTAACTAACAATGCAGGCAATAAAACCGTTAAAATACCGTTTCAAATTAAACATCATTATTACGACACCGTTCTAAATCGAGATGCATTGAGTAGCTTTTGGCACAACTCGTGACACGCCCCGAGACAATAGCAGACCAACGGTTGACGAGTAACGCCTACCAATCCTCCCCCAATTCTTTTATGTCTTTGGCCTTTTTAATAAATACAAATAAATGTCACTTGACACCAATTTTGACCTGGTGCCAAAGTAAGCAAAGCTTGTTTAATGGGTACCATACTAGGCAACGGATAAATATACTTAAATACTTAGATAGATACATAAAAAAATATTTTAAACACTCCAGACTTCAAAAACAAACATTGGTTTATACATGGCATTATCTCCCCCGACCAGAAATTAAACCCGGGACCTCATGCTTTTGATTTTAGTGCCGTTTACTCCGCTCATCTGTTTCCATTGGAGAATCTCTAGTAATGGAAATAGCACATTGTGCTGTGCAAAAATAGGTGAATGAAGCGTTTCTATTGGTTTATGGAAAACACATTCCTCGCAACACATACTCGTACATCTCTGGTAGGAACGCAACCTGATTCTCTAGTCAAAGTCGCAACACTCCGGGCGGTGAACGGGTCATCAGTTGAGGATAGGAGTGAATCTTCATGTTGATTTTCTTGTGAAAATAGTGTGGCAGTTCCCCTGGCTTTTCTCACCGCAGTGCCAGCGTTCAGAGTTCGTATTAGCAATAGAGGATGCTGCCCACACTCATATCAGGTCGCGGAGTCACCTCTTATGACATACTTGGGAAGAGATGGGTGCATTCTATTCTGAAACAGGGTACAGCATGGACCATGTACACAAATATTTCTAAAACTAACCTAAAATAAATACGATCATAAAGTTCACAGCTCATTATAACCACCCGGTATCCGATCAGCACCGCCTAGCCTCGAGTCAAAGACAAAGTCAAAATATCTTTATTCACTTATAAATGTCAAAAAAAAACTACCACCGGTTCAGAAAAACCGAGCTGTTAGTATTTTTCGTTTGGATTTTGTATGGGTATGCGCTCACTAAATCAACTCCATCGGATCGCCGCACCCGCGAGGTTATCACGCGCGGACGGCAAGTGGACCACTCGGTGTCAGCCCGCTGCTCGCCGCGCTAGTGACTACTAGGAAATTCGTGAACCACGCGAGTTTCACTCGTTGTCAACGTGGCGTCCACCCGTGGACTACTGTCGACAACGAGTGGACGCCGAAAACCGAGGCGGTGCTGGTCAGGTGCCGGGTGGCTCTAATGAGCTGTGACCTTAAGCCATCAAGTACTTCAAATAACAATTCTCATTATTACAAAGGAAGGGATCGTGTGAAATGGAATGAAATTAAATTAAATGAAATATTTATTTGCCGGAATATGTTCTTGCATAAGGTCTTACGGGTAGCTATCATCAGGAACAGTATTCAGTCGATATAAAGAATCAACATGCCAATTTCTAATTACAAAGGTAGCGAAAATCAATAAAATAAGGAAATGTTTGTGTACCTATGTCTGTTTAATGTAGTTATTTATTTTGTACCTATAAATTACGTGAGTGTTTTGTTAGTCTAGCTAGTAACAGAGACGCTTTGGTTGTATACTGTAAGTCTTTATTATGAATAAATAAATAAATAAATAAAAGTTTAAATTCAAAATGATCTTAACACTATACAAAGAGTGATCTTGTAGCCATTCAGTCAGACTTGTTTTAAATTATAATCCACCATGCATGCAACACTTTCAACTCGCAACGTCGTATTTTGTGAGCGTCAAAATCTCTCCATTTTACCCTCAATTACTTTAAAATGTCGCTGAAATCTTGAAAACTCTTTCTATTCGGTTTCTTAGAGCCCTAATGAGACTCCGCTCTTTGGTAACCCTTCCACTGCTAAGACTTGGCGCTGAGCCAACATCACCTGTTGCCAACGGTTTAACACGTCCCATACAGAATAATTATTGGCTGACAATAACCTTTCTAATTTATGGAGACGTTAAAAATACTGTCGTTTTGGTAATGCACTAAAGAATTTGTAAGTGATTTTTTTAATTTATTGGGGGTAGTTATTATGTCTTTTAGAAATGTAGATTTACTTGTTACAACAGATGACAGTGGCATGATGCCGTAATAACTCGACTCACACAGGGTTGCCTAAATTAACTTGTCCCCCGCACCAGCGCTGAAAGCAGGGGGGGGGGGGGTTTCCTACTTCAAAATGATTTCGGTCATTGTAATTGGTTTGACGACCATATAAGCTATAACTATAAGTATAAGCTTTAGTGGTTAGAGAACCTAACTACGAAACTTGAAGTCCTGAGTTTGATTCCCGTATCGGGGCAGATATTTGCATGAAAAATATGAATGTTTGTTCCAGGGTCTTGGGTGTTTAAAATGTTTTAATTAAGTATATATTTATCTATATAATTATGTCTATATAAGTAAAAAATACAAAAATACTCCAAAAACCAATCATACAATATTGTGTACATAATAATATACTGACTGCGAGGTGTCGTTGAATTAAGATTTTACCTTCTCTTACTCGAATTGCCAAGCGAAGAACTTAGAGCTCCACGGTATATGGTAAACAATTTCATAAATTTTTGGTGATTAAGTATGTTATACAAAATGGATTCCTGTAGAAGTGGCTACATCAGCTAAAGATGGCCAAGGCCATTGTCCATTTGAGCCTTTGCTATATCGCGGATGTACGGCTTCTGTTCAGGAATTCGCACACGTACCGCATAAATCCAACAAAGCCTTACCATGGAGCTGGGAGAGGGAGGGATGATGGAAACAACACTTGCCGTTGTTATGAAAGTTTTGTCCTGTAAAAATTAGCCTTGTGTAAGATATCTCATGTTAAGAATAATACGAAATTTGGTATGTACCTAGATAGCTGGACATCTGAAATAACACATAGGTTACTTTGTATCCCGATATTCCCACAGTGTAGGGATAAAATCTCGAAATAACAACCGCTGGATTTATAATCATGAAATTTAGCATGCGTGTTTTAATTTAACGTCAATGAATATCATAATGTGATTTTCGGGAATTCCCACGGGAATTTAATGAAATCCCGGAATTTCAAATCAACTGCTGTAAGGATTTGATTATTTACGCGTGCGAAGCCGCGGGTAAACACTAGTAAGGTATATTTTTTCAAAGAAGCGCTGATATATTTAAGAGGCTACTCTCCATGTCTTTCCTACGTCATGGCCAGTAAAAGCGTGCTACAAGCTGCGCTGGCGATCCTTTCCATTTCTATTATTCAGTGTCCATAGGACCCGGCAAAACATTACTGAGTGGGATAATGTTTCAGTCTGGGCCGCTGCCAAGAGAAAGCTATGTATGGGGTTTCGTCTAGATCTGTGTGAATGAAATGCTAGGGTATGGGTTTTTAGGCAATGCGTACCAAGGAAAGAAAGAAAGAAAGATTTATTTGAAACACACAATGCAACAACAGTTTTACAGGAATTACTTAACTTAATAGTAGGTCAGTATATTACTAACTATTACAGTTTTGACTGCGGTCTCAAAAAGGAGTCCACTCAGCATGTGTCGCCGCAGATAGTGCAACGACGCTGATTTAAGGGCAACCTTAACTCTATGAATGTCGCTGCAGTATCTGTCTGTCAGTCACAGGGTTGTGTTTCAAATTTATATATTGGCTGTAGTTTCTAGCTAGCTTTTGCCTGCGGCTCCGCCCGCGTGGAATTCGGTCGCGCGCTGTTCCCTCGGGAACTGTGCATTTTTTCAGGATAAAAAATAGCCTATGTCAATCTCGGGCCCATAAACTATATCTATGCCAAAAATCACGTCGATCCGTCGCTCCGTTACGGCGTGAAAGACGGACAAACACACAAACATACAAACACACTTTCGCAATTATAATATTAGTATGGATTATGAGAAATTCAGGAGTCGTCTCATCCTATTGGTATGAAGATTGATTTTTGGAGTCTTTTTGTATTTTTTATTTCATCACCAAATTTTGTTACTTTTACGGCCATCCCGTAAAACCTAAACTTACCAATAGAAAAATACAAACTGAAACATAGATGCACAGAAAAACCAGAAAAAGAAACCAGCGCTGGGAATCGAACCCAGGTCCACGGCATTCCGTGCCGCGCGCTAGTGTCGCTACTTAAGTGACTAAATAAGAAACACAAGCTGAGATATGTGGTGCATAGGAGGAATTCGTGTCTGTACTTTTGTTCAGTGGTAGTGTAGCAGTATAGCACGCGGCACGCAATGCCGAGGGCCTGCTTCGATTTCCAGCGCTGGTCTATTTTTCTGGTTTTTCTGTGCATCTATGTTTCAGTTTGTATTTTCCTATTGGTATGTTTAGACTTTTCCAAGAAATAATCTTATTTCGTCTAAAAAGCTCGTTTGAGTCGTAAACTGTCCAGTAAATGGATGTTTATGTCCTAGCCTTCAGAGGCTAGGACCAGAGATAGATCTCAATCTAGTGTTTACAGCTTTCTAGCTTTCTTTTCTTCGTCAGTACTTGAAAAAAAAGTCGGATTCACGCAACGAGGATTCCGTACAGATATGAAACTGAACTGACATAGATAGACAGAGATAAATAACCTAGCCAATAAAAAGTCGAAAAATCCTCGACTTTGTCACTTCAAAGTTTAATATTTCAAAGACGGCTAAACCGATTTTGGACCATTGCTAGAAAACCTGATTTCAAATAAAAAAACCGCATTCGAATCAGTCCACGTTTAAGAGCTATGGCGCCACAGACAGACACACATAGCGGTCAAACTTACCTATAACATTCCTCTTTTTGCGTTGGGGGTTAAAAATGAAGACATTCAGACTTTTCTAATTTTCTAGTTTCTAGAACAACTAAAAGAACCTAAGTGTTTTGTAATTTGCAGCGCATTGGTATCAACTATCGACTGTAATGCTGCAAATAATCATTGACAAATAAAGAAATGAACACGCTACATATTAGAAGTAGTCAAAATAAAGACAACAACAATAAAGACTTCGAGGAAAGTTAATAAACAACGCATAACAAAAGAAACATAACCTAATTAACGTATAAAAGGAGTCTTTTGTGTATGTAACAGCGGAGTCCATTTTGATACCTTTTGGCCGTAATCAAAGAAGACTATCACAAAGGGCTGAGAGAGGGTTGCGGTAACGAATGACTTGCAACCACAGATATAGATTACACTAGATTACGCAAATGCATCTACTTCGCGTGTTTGAACCCCGACCTAACGTCGGTGTTGGCCCCATACAAAGACTGACCGCTAACTGACTCATGCATGACTAGTGACTGACTCGAACCCCACGGCGCGGGCGGGTGACGCATTTGAATCAATTTTGCGCGGACATCGGGGAATCCACATCGCTAATTCGCTCTTGAGACGTCACTAGATATAAAAAAACATGGTTGGTTTTCATACAGATTAAGGTGTTTGCGTTATCTAATGTAATCTATATCTGTGTTTGCAACCCCGTTCATTCCTAGAATCAAGCAACAAATTATTCTAGATTTTCAATACATTATAATCATCATCATTATCATAGCTGTAGCACGTCTACTTATAACTCTCCAGTACCTGTCTACCATTATTTGAGTGTCTAACGCCAAAGAAACGTATAAGTTTATATTCCTATTGTCAACTTCGATTACCATTTGGCAGCGTTTCTTGATCCATTCAGTATCCTTTCAATATCGCGTCAGCACCAATTTTCTATCTAAAAAACAACGTACCTGTGTCCTCGCTGTTATATGTTTATTTCGGATTAAATGAATAGGCACTGGTTTTCCGTTGGAACAAAAGTATAATCCAAAATCACATATCAAAAATCCATAGACAATTAAAAATATTAAAACTAAATTACTGCAAAAAGGTGTTCAATCTTGCACAATGTTTAAATCTATCTACCATATTGTTTTCCTATTAGATGCTCTTTAGCGGAAAACGAATTCAGATTCTGTACAGGTGAAAAACTTGAGAAAGAACCTTCTTGCATCTAGAGTACTGATACGGCATTTATGTAAATGTTTTCTAACTTGGAAAGTCAACTTATTTATCGGTACCATGTAAAACAGGTGGTGGGGAGAGCCGATCACAGCGCTCGCTACCGCTGAAAATGAAGCCAATGGCGCTGGCACGAGCTGTCAAAGAGTACGATTTTGCAATGAACATATATTGATTTTAAGATAAATACTGTCTTTGTTTGTTCTCAGGTCTAATGGATATTTAATATTATTATGCATTTGAGTATGTATTTTATAAATTGTCGTTTATCCGTTGCCTAGTATCCGTAGTACAAGCTTTGCTTAGTTTGGGACTGGTAAGTGTTCCATGATATTTATTTATTTTTTAATTATTCATCAAATCAAAACCTTTAAAAATAAAGTTTTGTAAAAAAAAAATCTTTGATATGAGTTTTTCTTGCCAAGTGATTGCATTGTTTATTATCCAACGTAAGTTATATGATAAAGATATCAAATATCCAGTCTCTCCAACCACTGGAAGTAGATTAAATTCGTCTTCCGAAATGTAATTTTGCCCCGTTCTTAAACTTTACGTAATAACACACACACACACAAACATCACGCCTGTGTTCCCAAATGGGGTAGGCAGAGCATAAAAAACGTGACCGCTTCGGAGCCACTTTTAGCAATTAAAGGTTTTAAGTTTGACAAAAACGGCACAATAGTTATAGGTTGCTAGCCTGTCGCCTACGGTATACCTTAACCTATATCCTTTGTCGCCTCTTACGACATCCACGGAGGAAATGGACAGGTGTTATTCTAACCCGACACCACACGGGATACGTAATAAAATCATATAAAAAAATATCCGCGTAAGGTTTCATAAAGATACAATTTGCATAACACAAATTAAATTAATCAAATCAATTTGTCAAACCCAGGCAAAATCAATCAAGAAACTCTCCCAATTTATTTGGCACCAAACCAATTAAAGGAAGCCATTAAATACCCGCCATATTGGATAGCAATTCTGAAAAGAGTTGCCTTGTTTACAACGAAACATGAAATAAATTCTTGTTCATTTATCAAGTTTCTGGCCGTTTTCAAATTTAGGGTGAGCGGGTATTTATTAGGCAATCGTACCATCTTACTCGTAGTCCACGGTTTCACTTACCATCAGATCAGGTATGATTGTAGTGAAACGCAAGCCTATTTCGCATTTATATTGTTTTCACTTCTCATGCTCATAAAATTTTACTTTAGTCTGCATATCGGGCCTAAAGCTCCTCATTAATCTCTAGGGATTAAACTTTTTTGTTTACGTTAGAAACACCTAAACAGCCAATCACGGTGTTTGTGAATGGAGGATTATTGCAATTTTCAGTGATTGTGACAATACCAATACCTAGACAATTTTTAGAGCGTGGAAATGACCCCAAAATATTTCAAAGACACGATTTAATTTCGTAATGCAATACAATAAGGGTTTAAATAATTTAAAATTTTGAAACTGTTGGATCATTTAAAGCGCCACATTACAAAAAAAAACAAAAGAAAAGAATAAACCGCGAAACATTTTTTCTAGCTATCCATTAATTGTTTTGAGCGTACGTTTTAAAAAAGTAATAATATAATTTTGAACAGAACGTTGTTTTTTCCTCGCATTCAAAGTAAAAAGTAGTGTTTAACGCGAGACTCAACAATCATGGCTATAGTAAAGTTCGAGTGTCATTAGCCGTCGGGTGGCTAAGCATCTCATGTTTCCGTTTTAGTCCCTTGTTAAACAATCCGCTATTTTCTGCCCGGGAATCTACGCAAACCAAAATAAGACATCGCTCCTTTACCGTTTTCTCCTACAGCCGTCATAGGAAAACAAATTGATATTAATAATAAATTAGTCCTTTCTTACATCATTTATACAGGATTTTTTAGATACGTATTGACGTTGTCAACATCATGATTGGTTTTTTGGAATCTTTTTGTATTTTTTATTTCAATTCCAAATTTTTTACATTTACGGTCATCGCGTGCAACCTAAATTGAAAATACAAACCGAAACATAGATGGTCACCGCTTAAGTAACAAAGTAAAAAGCTGAGATATGTGATGCATAGGGAAAAATTCGTGTCTGTGCCGTTGACCAGCAGTGGTGTAGCGGTACAGCACGCGGCACGGAATGCCGAGGACCTGGGTTCGATTCCCAGTGTTGGTCTTATTTTTCTGGTTTATCTGTGCATCTATGTTTCGGTTTGTATTTTCAATTTAGGTTTCACGGGATGACCGTAAAAGTAAAAAATTTGGAATTGAAATAATAAATACAAAAAGATTCCAAAAAACCAATCATAATTTGATTGCTTAATAGCGACATCTCTTGTCCGGCTGAACGGTTAGTTCCGAAGGAGATATTGAAGGCTTCTCGTTGAGAGTTAGACAATATAGATGGCGCTAGGTCACTGCTTAAGTGACAAAGTAACAAGCTGAGATATGTGATGCATAGGGAAAAATTCGTGTCTGTGCCGTTGACCAGCAGTGGTGTAGCGGTATAGCACGCGGCACGGAATGCCGAGGACCTGGGTTCGATTCCCAGTGTTGGTCTTATTTTTCTGGTTTTTCTGTGCATCTATGTTTCGGTTTGTATTTTCAAGTTGTCAACATCCTTATAAAGTATTACAAATGTTTATTCAAGTTTTACATCACGTAAAAAATTAAGTACATAAGCAGATTTTACGACAGTGGCAGCAATCCTTACCACAAAGCTGTTTAAATGAAGGCATCGTAACAAAAAGCTTTCTCGGCGCGCTATTTATTATGTATATTTGTTAGAGCTTTATTGTCACGTCAATAAAAGCTTTAAGAAATTATTAATGCTTGAAGTATACAGGGTGGTACCAAACGATGTGCTGGTTGATACTTAAACAGGTCGTAGTTCTGTTCATGTCGTTTTTTTTTGAATTTTATACTGTAGGTTTTAAGTATTTTATTTTGAAAAAAATGTCTTTCTGCCAAGTTTATTGCAGCGCATTCTTTTTGGCAATGATGGTCTTTCCGAAAGCTATGGCAGTGTAAAAAAAGACGTTTCAAAGTCTCTATTGCAATCTATTCACTGAATTTGAATTTGAAATTGGTTGCTTAAACTGATCAACCTTTTCCAAGGAACATAGATTGAAAAACTAAAAAAAATCAGACTACCATACAAAATGTATCGGTTAGCTGCCAAACTTACTATGGAAAGGCGAAACAATAATCTGTTTTTCGATCTATGTTCCTTGGAGAAAGTTGTTCAGTTTAAGCAACACTATCAGTATCACCTGTTTAAGTATCAACACATAATTTGGTACCATCCTCTATATAATCTTTAGCTTTACTGAATAAAACAGCCCTGATGTCAAAAGCCCAAAGATCGAATCAGCTGATTGGTTGACGTCATACATCTATTGGCATAGTGAATGAGAACAAACAAATAGTGATGGAACGAAGTTGTACAAGTGGTATTTATGAGCTAGATCAATGCTAATTTTGTCTGGGTGGGAGTGTAGTAGACAAACACAATGCCTTTATAGAATACCAGTCTTTCCTTGCGGCTTTGCTTGCATTTACATCTGGCAATTTGATTGCGGGATTTTACTTATTTTTTATTCCTGAAGATTTCGTGATTTGCGTTGCATGAACAATTTGAACATCAAGCAACGTCGGCCAAAACTTCATGTATAATGAAATAGAACCAGATAACTCACGGCACGAGTTTAGCTCGACATGTTTCAGGCTAATTCGTAGCTTAGTGGTAGTTTAATGTCCAAAATTATGTATACTTGACTTGAACGGTCGAGATTTCAGGATTTAACATGCTACATCATGCTACATGTAGGAATATTGGGATAAAAAATAGTGAATGTGTTATTTCATAGATCTAGCTATAGGTATATGTTGGAGGCTGATCGTAAAATCTGCCAGATCACGAAATTCCTAGGCATATGGTGAAATAGCGATATTTCGTGATAAGCCTACAAGTTGGCCAGACATATCAACTCTAAACAAAATCCGATCTGCTGTTTTGGTGTGAAATACTGACAAGGAAATTAACATGGCTTAATTCTTTGTTTTAATTTTAATCTCAACTTTACGTGAACGGTCGTAAGTAAAGAAAGTACCGTAAAGTATTAAAAAAGTACCGTAAAGGTTTTACTGTAAGGCTTTTTCGACTAAAAAGTTCGGTCTAAATTATGGACAAGCTTCACTCAAAAATGACACTTCACAAGACCAGCGCAGCGTCAAGTCAAAAACGATTTTGTACACTTTTTTTGGTTTACAATCATTTACAAATATTTCGGTAAACATATACATCGCCAGATGAATATACTAGATCTGCCCGTTGAAATTGGAATATTTATATTCTCGTATTTAGATACGAAATCAAAGATCAGTGCGTACAGCATTTTTGAGTTGAGAGAATTTTACGCGCCATGTCTTCTGAGGAAGTTGGATATATCGCGAAGTTCAGTGGCTTCTATGAAGACATTAACCCTAGATATATTTCAAGACTTTGCGGCAAATATACAAGAACTAAATCTAAGCGGTATAGCAGATCTCACAGTTGACCAACTCGTAAATCACATACAACGATGTACCAACTTAAAAAAGCTGGATGTAACATTCACCAGCATATATTTATCAGACTTGGCTGACATCTGTACAGAACACTTAAAAAACATCAGTATTAATTTCTTCAAATGGCCCAGAAAGAATAAGTGTGATGACGTGTGGAAGAAAAGCTTAGATGTTTTTAAGCGTCAACAGTTTGAATACGTACATTTTGTTGTATTTGAGTTCTTCGATTCAGATTCTCCGCTTGTATTCATGAAAGATGTGCCTAGAACTAAGTATCTGAAGATAACAGTAGCTGATAATTACAGAGATTTGTGGGAAATTGATGAGGAAGATATACCCTCTGATGTCGAAGGCCCTATTGATGTAAATTTCACAAAGCTATTTTACATATTTCGCGACTGCCGCGTCACTCATAAATCATCTAGAAGCTTAAGAGGAGTGTCGAATTTGGATTTCAAACAAATAGAATACATTTTTATTATGTATTTAGAAAAAATATACATCTACGTATCCCCTATGTTCAGCAGAATATTTGCGTTGAATTGCACGGATCTACAAATAGAAATATGCACTTTTTTACCTCTCGATTTCTTACTAGATGGAAATATTATATTTAAAGCGTGGAACAAGTCGATCACAGACTTTAATGATGTTTTTTTCGAAAGTTTATTAAAAGAATTAGCCGATTATTTTCCTACTTACATGTGTATGCATAAAAGGTTAGAAATGAAAGTAACCGAAGCACCCAGTAACTGGTATTGCATCGATTCCTGTGAAGGTTTCGAGAGAGTTTTAGATAATCTACCAGAAAAAGTCACATTAACCGACTTTTGTAGAAGAGAAGGTACTGTCCTACGATGCAATCGCCCCATAACGTTGGTATCAGAATCGAAAACGTTGAAAAACATAACTTATTTAAGACTAAGCAACATTTGTTTGAAAGAGGATTTCTTCGCTACTCTTTTTGTGCAATGCAAAAATCTATATACCCTTGATGTTTACATCGAGAAGCGCGGTCGTTTGGGCACTTATCGGGGCTCGTCTCTGTCCTTATCCAATTCAATATATCTGACAAAGAGCCTTAAGAATATAAAACTGACATCAGAAGACATAGAATACGAGATGATCTTTGCTTCTCTGTGCCAGTGTCCGACGTTGGAAAATATTCATATATGTGAGTATGAGCGTACGCTAGCGGATAATGAGATAGACGTGCAAAACATCTTGTTACTTATAGAGAAATGTAACGATCTGTACAGTTTGTTTATTGAGGCGGACATGTCCCCCGAGAGCCTGACTGTACTTATGGCTCCTTTAAGAGCTGCTGCGCAGAATCTCCGGCGAGACCACTTATGTATCGAAGTGTGCGACTGCTATGGAGGTTGGAACCCTTTCGCTGACGTCTTTAACCCTAGTCCTTTACATATATTAGACTGATTGTGTACTTTTTTGGAAATATTTATATCTGTTTACCTAATTAAATAAAGATTTGTATGAAACACTATTTTAATGGAAATTTTAGCACATAGCTTTTAAACCGTACTGCGGCATTTAGAGATTTCAATTTAAAAATCAAACGGCAATCAATCAAATCGGTCCACCTCTACCCACTGCTGGGTAACGGCCTCTTAGATACTTTCACGCCGCTTTGCCCGGTCCTGTGCTAGTCTCATCCACAGTTTACTTACCAACTGACTAACCCAATCTTGCCTACCACTCCATATACCTTTTAATAATAATGTATGTATAATTATCTAGCAATTTACCAATTTTTTATGAAATTTTAACATTAATAAGTTTTTGGTAAAAATTTCATTTTTAATACAAGCTTTCTCTCCCGACTGTACTTTTTGTTGACTGTACTTGCATTGCCACTCAAACTACATTTCCATACCAGATTTCAAGTCGATGCCATTAACCGCTAAAGAGTCCCTTCCTGCGGAGACGATCCTGGCCGGACTACCAGGATGTGACTACCAGATTATTATATTGTCACGCAATTTATACAAGTTTGTTTGATTGATTGATTGATTGATTAAAACTTTATTTTTACCATACCACAAAAAACAATATCGAACTATACATAGGTAGGTATTACCAAATTTAAAGTCTATCCTCCTACTGGAAAGTAGTCGAATTTAACGTGCAAGATTTGACTACAGACAGACCGACAGACAAAGGGACAGGTGAAACTAAATAAAAGCTTGTAAAATTAACGATTTAAATAATATGAAAAATTGTTATCGCATTTGCACATTGCCAGGCTAAAACATTTTTCGTGCGTTAAAAATCAGAAAGATTTTTTTAAGTCCGATATGCACCTATACTCTTACATGTATTCAAACCTCCTTTATATTAACATATGTCAACAAAGACCTACGTCTTATATCAACCCTTAAACAATCCATTAATTACTTAGGCAACGTAAATATCACAAGCTCTTTTACATTTTTGCTTCATACGCAAAGGGATTCTTTCAGAGCACCTAAAAAATAAATTACAGCCGCGACATTCTAAATTGCTGCGCGTTCTCCCTACTTTCAACCTTATTTTTAACAAATAGGGGTGGTTGTTGAGACGAAGAGATACCGTCGACAAACGCTCATAATACGAGGTGGAATATAATCAAGTTAATGAGGTAGCGTCGGTTGCGAAAGTCTCGACTGACGTGATGCCAACAAAAGGTTTGGCGTTGTAATTTGAACGAAATGGATTTGCTTTTTAAATCGTGGTAATTGGAGTTTTTGGAAGCGTTGGTTAGTGGTCACTTTGTGTACTGCCAGTTGCAGGCAGTATAGGATTCCGTGCTAGGGTAAATAAGTTACAGTTGATTGTACTAGCATTTTATTGAATCAGGCGTTGCGGAGGTCCATATCAATGAAGCAAAAAAATAATTTTCACTTCTCATGCTCGTAAAGTTCGTGTTTATGCTGGATTAAGGCGACATAAAATGACTTTTTATGCTCTAGTGCATAAAGTAAAATTTTCTTCTAAGACCACGGCAATCAGGGTGTCAACATCCACATAAAAAAAAGTTTCTACATGTATTTTTTTCATTTTTTATTTATATGAAAAGAAAAATCGATCAAAATTAATCAATAAAACTTAAAAAAATTAGTAGTAAATAATGAAAAATAAAAGATACATAGTAAGTGAAAAATTATTTCCACTGCTACTATTTCATTTCCTCTCGCAATCTAAGTGAAAAGCAGAGTGTACAACTCGAGCATTAAACTCATTTTCCCCTCGACGTGTCTATCCACCCTTGCCGTGCCGGCTCGGGCGGCTATGTGAACGTCATGAGTAAAATGGCTGATTGTACAATCTACTATTGCTGACCCGCGATCTTACGATACCTACGTCTGTATTTAAGTAACAAAATAAATGTGAGTTCGTGCAGCTTCTCCGCCTCCACACACGGACGTTGAACTTTAACTGGCTATATCTTCACTATTTTTAGGGCTCCGTAGCCAAATGGCAAAAAACGGAACCGTTATGGATTCGTCATGTCTGTCAGTCTGTCTGTCCGTCCGTATGTAACAGCCACTTTTATCCGAAACTATATATTAAGAACTATCAACACAATACCCGTGTGGTGTCGGGATAGAATTACACCTCTCTATTTCTTCCGTGGATGTCGTAAGAGGCGACTGATGATATAGGTTAAGGTATACCATAGGCGACAGGCTAGCAACCTGTCACTATAGTACCGTTTTTTTCAAACTTAAAACCTAAAATTGCTAAAAGTGGCTCCTAAGCGATAACGTTTCGTGAGCTCTACCTACCTCATTTTGGAATACAGGTGTGATGTTTGTATGTATTGTACGTATATAAGAACTAGATATAGATATTCTGTGAACCGATTTAAGATTTTCAGACAAAAATAGAAAACAAAAATTTAGCGGTTCCCCATAGGTACTTAAAACTGAAACTCAAAAATTATGTTCATAAAACCCATACAATGTGGGTTATCTATGGATAGGTCTTCAAAAATAATATTTAGAAGAACTTTTACATTATGTTACTTGCTGCTACGGAACCCTTCATGGGCGAGTCCGACTCACACTTGGCCGCTTTTAGTACACCTTTTTAGTAAGCCTATTGGTTGTTAAAAGGTACATTGTAAGAAATCAGGCAACTCCAATTTCTATACACCTTTTGTGCCTTTATAGGAAATGTCGCCCGTTATTTTTGCTAGTCAGTACATAATCCAGTAAGCTGGTTACAGCTACGAGGTACAAATTGGTTCGCTTATAGAAAATCTACAAAATCCAGTCGCAAAATGACGGTCGCTTCACACTGGAATAACAATTTTAGACCTTATGAATTTAAGTTTAAGGTGTAAATTAAAGGTGTTTTCGAAGTAGTTGCAAGCCTTTTTGGTAAGTTAATTCTATGTGAACGTTTACAGGATTTGCACTTGGTGTTCAAATTGTTCCTTTGACAGCAATTGGATTTAAAGCTGAATGAAGTTTGCGAACATTTTGTTCGCACAAGTCTGAGCTTAATTCTATTAGGCACTTCCTTATTCTTAACGACAATGTTAGTTAAAAAGAAACAATGTTAGTTAAACTTGGATAAAAGTCAAAGTCAAAGTCAAAGTCAAAATCTCTTTATTCAATTTAGGCTACAATAAGCACTTATGAACGTCAAAAAATTTACCACCGGTTCGGAAAAAACCTCCGTTGAGAAGAATCCGGCAAGAAACACGAAGTATTTTTTTTTAAAGATTCACAAAATTTATAAATTATATCTATATATACTATTATTTAACACAATTTTAATTTTAACATAGTAGGTTCGCAATTTGAAGGGATCGCTAATGCGGATCGGAATTATTTCCAAACATCCCTGTCCATGATATAATCATTAACTTTATAATAAGCCTTAGATATTAACGTCTTCTTGACAGTAGATTTAAATTTTGTATCAGTTTCTTTAGTAATATATTTTGGAATTTTATTATAAAAACGTATGCAATTTCCCAAAAACGACTTTTTGGTTTTAGCCAGTCTGTAAGATGGAACTTTAAGCTTCCCTGTGTTTCTAGTAGCCTTTGGCTTATCGACGTTAGTGGGAAAATCACATATGTTCTTCCTAACGTACATGATTATTTCAAAAACATAAAGCGACGGCAGGGTTAGGATACCAGTTTCCTTAAAAAAAGATAGTTTGATTAAGAGAAGTTTCCCTGCCGGCGGCGCGGCTGCGTTAGGTATTCGTTTGGGATATTGCTGTCTTTATCGCTCGTGATATAAGCGCTCGCAGCCGTCCCCCCATGCACATCCCCTCCCGCTTCTCCACTTCCCGCTAATGTATATCGAGATAGCTGTAGGCTTTGAAGATTTGGGCAGTTGAATTTTGGGTTTCGTTGTCCTCATATTATACGAAAAGTATAGCACAGAAATCAATGATATTTTGCAATCAAGATCTTCATTATATTTTCTATGCCTGTGGTTTTTAGATTTGTGTAGAAATACTTTAATAGTCTGTAATTCTCGTGCAAAGTTGACATCTTTTTTTTTGTCGACATTTTTGATCTCCTGTAATTCTGACATTACACATTTATATAAAAATCTGAAAAACCACAGGCATAGATAATTACGTCTAGTCCATACTTACAAAATTTCATCTACTTCTGTTGCCTAGTTTTTAAATGAGACCGAGACTACGTTTGTGAGGAGAATGGAACGAAGAGACTTCTTTTAAGTATGAAACCGATGGGGAGTGGGGAGCAACAAAAAAGGGTCACAAGCACTCGGCAGAGCCTAACGGGAGAATGGATGCGCCTCTCTCGGCTTTCCTACAAACAGCTGAAACAAAACTCTGCGGGTAGACAGAAGCCTCGAATATAATCCTATATTTTCGCACGTAGAAAAAATATCCAACAGAGAACATGTTCTTACCACTAAATATACTTATTCATGTACCCGCCAAACACGTACAAGCAATGAAAAGGCTTGTTTCACGAAAACAAATATAAGATCTTTCGTAACCGTTTAAACTATATGGAACTGAGAGAATGTGCTATGAATTTAAATGCTGCTGGAACTGGAAAGCTTATATTTAAAAAGAATTCATTGGTTAAAATACACGCCTTATCCGAGCATGTGCATATTAATTTTGTACAGGATTTTTTTACAAAAAGAACATGAGAATAGTAATTATTTCGGCCAGTTTATTTTATCTGTCTTGGTTTTTATGTGATAGAATTGTTAAGCACAGTTTTTTAAATAAAATTTGCACAGATACATTTCAATTAACCTGCACGAGTTACTTTTGGTACAGATACCGGTGTTCGTTACTAGTTTTGTGTTTTTTAGCTGTAATGTTTATGAACAAAATACCAATTTTATGGATATTGTAGGAAGCATACCAGTTAAAGAGAAAGAGTTTTAGTAAGTATTGTTAAAATAAAAATAAAAATGAAAATTAAAACAAAACAAAAATAAACAAAATAAAATCAACTTAAATGTACCTATACTAAACCTACAAACTAAAACCTAACCTGCATATTATTTTTTTACTGAACAAGCTTAGTCAAAATACTCTGAACAAATACTCCGGATTAGCTGTCGCCCATACTTCGCCTGCAAAGAATTATTCGTTAATCGCATACATTATTATTTAGTATCCTATTATTTATTCTTTATCGAATAAGACATGCAAAATTCTATGGCAATCAGGTCAATATTTAAGGCGTGAAAGCGGAAGAAACAAACTTACTTTAGCAATCCTAATAATAAACATTTAAGAAGGGTTAACTTGAAAACATCATGTCTATTCAGATACTTCCAAGGGAGTCTTTGCATACAGCGTTTTTTAAACGCACTATAGACGCGCGTTTGTATTGAAACAAACGCGATATGCACGTGAGTTACATAACTCTATAACAGGTTTATGGAAGAAAAAAGCAGTTCAAAGGGTCTAAACCGTTGTTTAAAACAGTTATTTACTATAATACAAACTGTATAAACGACACGGGCTGCATTGGTGCCTGTACTCATGCCTGTGCACATCGCGGTTCATAGAAGCAATACAACTCACGATTGCAAGTATAAAACAGACAGACTATGTATCCATACACACACAAAGCAGGATTTAACAGATATAGTTAATAGGATTTAAATATTTAAGGATTGAAATGTCAAAAACGGAAATATGTATTTTATTTTTTATTGTATATTCTTGTACTCAATATGGTTGCGGCCACCCTTGCCAGAAGGGCCGGGCTGAAAATCAGCGCTGGGCTTATCTTCAGCACATGCTGAGCCCGGTACCTATTGCCAAAATTAGTTTTAGTTTTTGTTTTTCTTTTTCTTTTTTTATGTACCTAATTTAACTAGCATGGCAATAAAGTTTATTATTATTATTATTATAATATACTAAGCGGCACAAAATTTGGCCCACTCTTCATACCTTACCTATTTTGCCGCTCAAACACAGCGGTTAAAGACCCCAGTGAAACTTCTTCAAAACCATTTATGAACTCATTCCACTATAATTTCAAGAGTCTCACGAAATCCACCGTCACCGGACAGGAAACGTGTTGCCAAGTCGGATGCGACGACAAATAACTTCCGGTTAGCCGTACGTACTTACGGCGACAACCTTATTTAGTGCTGGTGGCGAAAAACGGAACTAATCGTATATAGAGCTAGCTGATCTAAATCGATAGACGGTAGCGCCACGGCTGCGTAAAATATACGTTTGTCGCGGAATATTTACTACTGGTTATAAATAGAAAATGGCCGTTATTTAAGGAAAATCGGTGACGTTTTTCGTGGTATGATTTAGTGGTCAGTTTTATTGGTCAAGGTTTGGATTATGAGATTAGTTCGATGATTTATTTAATGGAGAAACTCGGTGAGAGTTTATTTCAAAGGATCTGCCGTCTGTTTGAGATGTTCTACATTAGTGTTGCCTGCTTCAAGACGTTCAAATAAAAGATTAATTTTCACATATATCAAGCAAATACGCTACATCCTGGGAAAAAGCGTAACTGTACGATACCATACATACATAGAAAGCATGTTAAGTAAGGTTCTCAATCGTCTGCCCGAATTTCATATGCCCGAATGTATCGTTTTCTAGAATTTTTATTTGACAATACTATATAATACAATAACTCTTTATTGCACACCAACATATAGCAAAAAATTACAGAAAACAGGTATATACACAGAGACTGACATAGGTAAATTAATTTTGAAATAGTAATGCATTCTGCATTCTATATGATAACATTAAAAAATCCTGAAAACACCCCGGTTCTATATATTTTATGGCAAATGTTGGTATGGTAAGTGAAATTCGGGCAAGTAAAGGTAAACGGTTAAGTAAATGTAGGCAGATATAGTTCAGTTTAGTTGTACCGTTGCACCGTTCAGTAACTTTACCCCATTAAATGACAATAAAGTATTTCATTAGAGAAAAAAAACCTACAATAGGTGGCTTGGTCACCTCCCGCAGCCTGCCGCCGCCCTCCCCACCTCATGTCCCCCTTTGCCCCTGAGGTAAATATGCCCCTGATTTTGGGCTATATATTTGCTAGCCACCAGGCGTGATCCTGGGACGTTGCGAGAATTGTCTTGCCTATTAAGGCACCTTTATGCGAAGTGATAGCATTTATTCAAGTCTCTCTGATACCATCCTCAAACTCGCCAGCATCCGACCATTATTGTAAAAGTACCGCACGGTATTGGAAATTCCTGTGCTCTTTGTGTAATACGAAACAGTACGCGGTACGAAATCCCATTTATCTTAGTGGTGAATAGTTCTGGATTTAGTCTATTGGCCGGTGCCAAAGGTATGGGAATAAACCGGGGAAGTGCTTTTAGTGGCTAAAGAGAAGCGGGAAGTGGCAAAATCAATCGAGCGTCGTGTAATCATGAAATTGTAAAAAAGCGTATGTGATTGGTTAAAAGAAATGAGCCAATCACAAGCGGGACTTTGACGTTAAGTGGTCTTTTCGATACTAACCCAATCTAGCAGTATTTCGCTTGTCAAGACCTATTATTTTGTCTTATTTTGTTTTTAATCTAGGTATTTCATCATAGACTTTAGTGTTCATGTCTTACTTAGCAGTTGCCATCTAAGCAAATAATTTTGGAGAATTCTTATTCACACAATATATACCTTCATTTACACAACGTGTCACTCACAGTTATCGGCTGGTGATTATAGAGCATAATCTTAAGGTTCGCTTGTTGGTGAGTATTGTATTGTATACCTAACTCTTTAGTGTACAGTCAAGTGTAAAAATATGTACTTATTCAAAGTTTCAAAAATATGGACCACAGACTTATTCTGACGCAATAAGGCCGTAGTAACATATTTTTGAGTGGTTCGAATAGATACTTATATTTGCACTTGACTGTACTAAAACATATTAAAATTATAGTTAACAAGAGAAAGAGATGTACAAATGCGAACGAATCTACACACCGCCCGTATATCCATACTTACACTCCAATAGTAGGTATTATCATTCAGTAGTAGGTAACAGCACGTAGTAAATTATCTACTAGCGATCGCATAAGCGGTTTCAATCCGCTCCGCCTATCACCCTGACGTGCCTTCGAAACAGCGCTGTCATGTCACAATGTCCCAAATGCGCGTGCGCCGGTTTGTTCCGAAGATTTATTTTGAACCGTGCGAAATCGCGATCTTTGATGTGCGACCTATAACTGCGCGGGAGGCGGGTCGGTGAACCCGTGATATGAGTTGCTATGGAAGTATTTGTACTGATGATAAAAAAGTTGGTTATCTGGCTTGACACAATTTCTGATTAGTTATAAAATATCAATTAATATTAAATCTGCGAAAGTAGCCTTGTGGCGGTTTGTCTGTGCATTACGTGCGTTTACGTTTTAACCGCTGAATCGATTTGAATGGATTTTGGTATGGAGTCTGAGACACTTTAGAATGAGCATTGTTTTTGTAAGTAGCGATAAACGAATTACTTATTCGCAGACAGAGGGAAACAATTAGTATAAAAAAGTCGTGAGATACTGAATAGTTATTATAACCTAACCAACAAAAAATTGTAAAACCCCGACTTTGTCACTTTAAAGTTCAATATTTTGATAAAACATGTCTAGTCTAAGAACCATCGCTAAAAAACCTTTCAACGAAAAGAAACCGCATTCAAATTGGTCCACGCGTTTAAGAGCTAGGGTGCCACAGACAGACACACATATAGCGGTTAAACTTATAACACCCCTTTTTGCGTTGGGGGTTAAAAATAGACACGGGTCACTCACGTCTTTTCAGCAGAGCGAAGCGTAACTTCAAAAAACGCTCTTGCTGCAAAATACGACAAAAAGTAGTCCATTTCAACTATGTATATTTCTACTAGCTTTTGCCCGCGGCTCCGCCCGCGTGGTATTCGGTTATCGCGCGCTGTTCCCTTGGGAACTGAGCATTTTTCCGGGATAAAAAGTAGCCTATGTCACTCTCGGGCCCATAAACTATCTCTATGCCAAAAATCACGTCGATCCGTCGTTCCGTTATGACGTGAAAGACGGACAAACATACAAACACACTTTCGCATTTATAATATTAGTATGGATTAGGGCACACTGATATTTAAAAGCCTACACGAAATTTTCAACGAGACATAAAAACATCAAGAAACATTGCCAAGAAATCGTTTCTTACAGTCGGGTTTGTCAACGATCTTTATCGCTGTTGTTGAATAAGTTTCTTTGAATGTGCAAGATTGCGTGTTAACAATGCTAACTAAAGTTTCTGAACCAGACTATAGTCAAGTACCATGTCTAAAGCAAAATAAACTATTTCATTTCATTTCATTTCATTTCAAGTTCAGACTTTCAAGAAAAACCGCGCAAAATTGAATAAAATATTAAAAGGCACTCGATTGCGTTTACTTTTACTTGCCCGAATTCCACTTGCTATACCAACGTTTGCCATAAAATATAACGCATCTGCAATACCACTGGTGTTGCAGATATTTATGGGCGGTGGTGGTGGGTGGTAGTGGAATCAAAACCTACAGGGTACTTCCTGTGAACTCAGAATCTTGAAATTTGGTACAGTCAAGGGCAAAGATATCGATACGGCCAAAGTTGCAAAAATATGTTTATACGGCCTTAATGTTAAGTGCATAAAGTCGTGTATACATATTTTTGTAACTTTGGCTGTGTCAATATCTTTGCCCTTGAATGTACGAAGGTAGCTATTTATAACACAACCAACTAGAAAAGTCTGAAAATCTTGATTTTTTTGTCTGTCTGTAAATATCAACGACCTAATAATCTGACCCCACGCTGTGTAGATTTTGCTTAAGAATAGGGCTCTGCATACACTGGTTCTCGTTTACTAACCTATAAATGTGTACGGAACTCTCGGTGCGCGAGTCTGACTCACACTTGCCCGGTTTTTCTAAGTTAAGAAAGTCTTTTTAGCCATCGAGGCGTCTCGCGTTTCAAGTTATTAGTTCTGTTCTTAGCACATATGTAGGTATGTAAATTAGCCAAATGGAACCAAACTCACGCGCACAAATATTTGACGCCACATGTAGCCGCCATCCGTGTGTTTGCACGCGCCGCCTGCTAATGAAAACAGCTGTTTGTTTCGATATCTATTAAAATGTGTTGACAAGTGGTTATGAGGTTTTGCTTCTGTTATGCTCTTATGGACGCTGAAATAAGTGTCCCTTAAAATTTCAGTTTTAATACAAGCTTTTTTGCTGACTATACACAGGTTTGTTTGTTATCCAACTTATGCTATCGTACTCATACCAAATTTCAAATTAATCTAACCAAATGCAACCGGGTCAAAATTAACTTGCAGGATTTGATTTAAGAAACCGGCCAAGGGCGTGTCGGACACGCCCGAAATAGGGTTCCGTAGCCATCACGAAAAATCAAGTAATGTTTTTCTAAGGATTTCGTATTTTGTATGGAATATTCCAAGTTTAGGCATTTTATACCTTAGGCTGCTATTTACTCCTAAACTACTAATAATTCTCAAGATAACTTAACCGTTATAGTTTTATAGTTTTCCTTATCCTGAATTTTTTCAAATTTTGCCACCCACACAAAAAAAGCTTGTATTAAAAATTTAATTTTTAACAAAACTTTTCATGTTAGCATCTGAGTTAAGGTCTATCTTACACTCGATACTACTTTGAAATATAAGCAACTGTTTACGAGTGACTTTTCCACAATCAAATAAACCAGAAACATCCATATTTGTAGGTGAACGATGGAAATAAAAGCTAATTCTACAAACCACAGCGCTATGTTTAGTTTAGACGTTTTCTTCTAATGCCATGTATAGAAACATACACATACAAAACTTAATAAGAATAGAGTGCAAGTGATGATATCCAGCGATAATATTTTTCATACGAAAGAAATGACCGTTATAAAAGCGGTTACTATGATAAAAAAATGAAGTGTACAATACTACTCAAAAGAAAAGAGCAGGTACAGTCAAGCTCATTAATTTGTAAGCAAAAATTTGATCAAAAATATCTGAACACGATTCTATTGTTAACGGCGTTGAAGCGTCTTTAAAATATTTTTGATCACATTTGTGCTCACAAATTTATAAACTCGACTGCACGTGAGTGTCATTGGTAAAACGAAAATACTAATTAAGTATAATTGTTTGTTACACTCTTTGTCTAAACCTGGTTTTATTAATACAAAACATTTATATTACAAGTGCTTTTCATTTAGTTCAATTATCTATTTTTTCGCGGTTTTTTCGATTTTTGATAAAGTTGCGTTCGGCGCTCGAGGTCACAAACTTGGATTATTCATTAGGCCAACATCATAAACAAGTCTGCAAAAATTCAGAACTACCGGATTTGATGCATACTGCCCCCATAATTTCAGGCGACAAAGTTACTGGATTAAATGTGTAGACAAGGAAAACGTATTTTTGACTTCATTTTACCGATGAAACTCTAGTGGGCCTCATTTTCTTTAGACAAGGTGTATATATTATTACTATTGACGCAACAGACCTCTGTTTCTGTTTCCGCAACTGCGGAAGTTCCGTGCGCTTTTTAAAATTAGTTTACGCTTCTGTTTTCGCAACTTTTATAACGGAAATATAATCAGAAGTTTACGACGGTGGGTTGAAATGGCTTTTCATAAAATATAATTTACTTACCATTTCTTAATAAAATACAAATATTCTTTAATACCAATACCAAATGCTGAACATTAATTTAATTTTATTTTGCAATATTATTGCCTTCTATTTATAATCTAGGTTTGGTGTGTATTTGATATTTAATTAAAAACGTATGTAAAAAAGGTTTTTTTTTTCATAGTATTTACACTTCCGTTTCTGAAACCGTTTTTGTTTCTGCTGTGACGTCCAGATAAACAATTACCCCCCTAGCTGCAGTCGGTTCCATGTGCTGGCAATACCTTAAACATCTGCACACCGGCGCGTGGAACTGCGCGGTGTATTCAAAGTGATTTGAATTGCTCAGAAGGCAGTCTACATGCAGAGCCTCACTCCTTCCGGCGGCGCGGTTTCCTTTTTGATATTATTTTATTATACGTTCGTGTGCCCCTAAGTTACTTTTTATTTCATCATCGAAGCCTCAGGAGGCGCACCTACACTGCTAAAATTTACTTTTGACATTTGTTTTCGTTTCTGGGTCCTAGGCTGCGCTTGCCGATCCGCGGTCTCCATTCGACAATTTTGCATCCCGGACAGCCATCTCACATAAGATGTACGTCAATATATAGTTACGTTACAGCCATTTTTTGCCATAAAGCATTTTTTGCAGGTGGTAGGACCTTGTGCAAGGTCCGCCCGGATTGCTACCACCATCTTGCTCGCTAATCCTGCCGTGAAGCAGCAGTGCTTGCACTGTTGTGTTTCGGCGCGGAGAGCAAGACAGCCGGTGAAATTACTGGCACTTGAGGTATTCCAACTTAGGCCTCTAGGTTGGCAACGCATCTGCAATACCCTTGGTGTTGGAGATTTTTATGGGCGGTGGTGATCTCTTACCACCAGGAGACCCACTTGCTCGTTTGCCATCCAGTCGTATAAAAAAAAAAAAAAGTTTTGAATTATCAGGTCGTATAAATACTTAGTTATTAATTCCGAGCAACTAGACAATTCCATGTAATACTAGTATATTAACAGCGTCTGCGTAGGTCCATAAGAGCTGTTAACTACTGACTTCCCTTGCTTTGTACCACAGCTACCTTCAAGCCAAGTTCGCCGGGACTAAGATTTGTGGTCGAAAAACTTTGTCCATTAAGGCCCGCTGGCCATCACGCCAGCAACTTCGCCACAATGTATATTCTTTAAAACTTCAGAGGGTTAAATGTTTAGGCCATTTTTAGGCCGTGACTTTGTAATCTATTTTATCCGAGCTTTGCTTGCGTAAAACATTCACATGAATCAGATGGAAACCATTCAGATTGCAAATACAAACTGAAATATAAATGCACAGAAAAACCAGAAAAATAAGACCAGCGCTGGGAATCGAAACTAAGTCTTCGGCATTGCGTGCCGCGTGCTATACCGCTACACCACCACTGGACAGTGGTACAGACACAAATTTCTCCTATGCACCACATATCTATCTCAGCTGGTTTGTTTCCTAAATAGGAAACTAGCGAAACTAGCAACATCTATGCTGTAGCCCTCATCGAGAAGCTTCCAGAACTTTCATTGGAACTAACCGTTCACCCGGACAAGAGATGTCGTTATTAAGCAATCAAATTAACTAAGATTAGTTTTTGGCATCTTTTTGTATTTTTTATTTCAATTCCCAACGTTCTGTTACTTTTACGGGATGACCGTAAAAGTCACAGAAAGTTGGAGTTGAAATAAAAAATACACAAAGATTCCAAAAACCAATCTTCATTCAGATTGCGTTATTTACTTTACAGGGTTCCATATCATTAAACTATAAAAAATTGAAACTTGCGATAGCTGTACTTTTATGCAACAAATTTATGTTTTCATGCAGCTCCACCTTCACGCTGTAAGAATAAGAATACAACTATCACCATCACCACACCACGTTGACGCGTTTCGAACTCAACCAGAGTTCATCGTCAGAGCAACACAACCGTTCACCATGCTAACAGATCTTAAAGTAGGTTTGTGTTATTTCTGTGCTCTTACGGCGTGGAGGTGAAGGAATTTGTAGCACAGACGTACTTATCGTAAAGTCGCAGGTAAGCCAAGAAATCGTTTATAGCTCATTACATTTAAGTTCCTCAAGAGTGCCCCCTCCCACCCCCTTAAAAGGCATTCTCTTAAGGCAAAGCCATTTTCAACTTACTGTTAATCATCATAAAAAGCTTCCCACATCAATTAACAGCAACGGCAGCTGCCCGATAAATCACAAAGTCGAGTAAACAATTAATACGGTTAGCGCGATTTGGAACAAAAAGTACTGCCATTAATTAGGAACGTAGGGTCCGAAACACTGCACCGGCTGAATACGGAAGAGGGGCACAGTGAATATGCAGTAGGTATGTCTGGAACCAATTACACACCGAAAATCGCACTAGACGTTACTGCAATCACAACATTTTCAGATTTGGAACGCTAAAATGACGGCTAGGAATAATAATTTTTTTAAATTAAATCAAATAATGTTTGATTCAAAGACTACACACTTCATTAGGTACGTTATTTTATTTATCAAGAAAAGCCTACATAGATTTTTTTTTGTAAATACCTACGCAAATACAAAAACAAATGATAAATTGACTGTAAATTAAATGACCTATATACTATATGATCTATGGGTATGTGTAGGTTAGCTATTTGCTCGTGAAGCGGAAGAGAAATCATGCATAGCTATGTAAAAAAATAACCTATTCAAAAATACATCGACGAAAATGGGGCCAGCTTTTTTTAATTCGTTAAGCTTTAAAAAAACAATAGTCCCTACTAATAATATTATAAACGCGAAAGTAACTGTCTGTCTATCTGTCTGTCTGTATGTTACGCTTAAAGGTAGTTAGTTTGGACGCCAAGGATCAACATAGGATACCTTTTATTCCGGTAGAGGGCGCCACCGCGCGGTTTCCTAGACCTAGATAAGCTAGTTATGAATATAATCGGAGCAGCGGTAAACAGCAAACGGTATCGTTTTGTCGATGCATAGTGGGCGACTGTTGTTTTTAAATAATATCTGTGAATTATATACTGTTTCATACTGTGGCGGAACATAGCTGCCAAGTCGGTAACGGATGCTAAAGCGATTGTTGGATTGCTGTTGTTGTACAACTTGGCTCATTAATCTAACGAGTAGTTGTGCCCGTAACACGCTTTTTGAATATTCGAAGCATGTAGTGCCTTTAAATAGCGAGCATACTACTAGCATTATAAAAGTTATAGGTGTCCATGGGATGCGGTGATTACTTGTTATCAGGGTAACTGTATTATAACGAAAATATAAGTCGCCTTGGTATTAAACATTTCAGGGAAAAAAATTATAACAAAAAATGAACCGACTACAAAAAACTTTGAAAATAATGTTCTCCAAGTTTCACGGCGAAGCCGCGGGCAAAAGCTAGTATTAATATAACTAATACTGTAGAATCAAAAATTCACCCAGTATAACTTATTTCACGCCAGCGAATTCAGAGTGAAAACCAGCGCCAATATTGAAACCGTCCTTCCACCTACGGTATGTTAATAATTCGATAGCCGACCCGTCGATCGCAAACTACAAACAACCCTCAACTACTGGCCCGCATGTCCCTTTGACATGTGAAGTTAAATATAACATTCAATACCTAAGTTCGGAGCTACGCCCTTTACTCACAACTTATGACAGCGGAGTTGGTTTGTGAAAATAGACGCTATGTACAGAAAAGTAAGGCAAACTCATACTACTAACTTATATGTGTGTATATTTTTTAACGATACAATAACAAGGGCTTGTTTCACTAATGTGTGTTAATTTCTTGTTATTGTTGGAGACAGATATCTACCTATTTGTTTTTTTTTATCAAACTGATATGTCCAAGTTTGATAAGCTAAGCTGTGGGTGTAAATATGGTGTCAATACTTTAAATTTGTAAAGTTTGTTTTACTAACATTCCTGGGACTTGTGTTTGTTTTTCAAGCATCCTAATTAACCCACGTATCATGAGTGTTGATATTCACTTGAAGTTTCAGCCACTTTTCAGCATTGTATGTACCTAATTTGAGAATCATATTGCATTGTTAAGTCACTGGTGTGGTAGTCAACTGTTTTTTACTTAGCTTGTAGCTTGTCCCACTGCTGGGCAAAAGCCTCTCCTTTTCGCTTCCACTCGTCCCTACTTTTGGCAGAATCTTGTGAGTGTGGCTGGAAACGGTGCAAATCATCCATCATAACAGTTTTATTCTTTTGATTCAATAGCACAACTACGTCAGTAATTTAATAGATGAATTATAAACATCGAAACACAAACCGGATAAATGAGTGATTTGTTAAAGTTACCAAAATTTTTCATTTTTAAATCAGGCAAAACATATATCGACGTAGTTTACATCGGAGTTACTACACATGATAAAACCAATGTGTACTAAAGCGACGATATTTGCCCATCGTAAACCTTAATGTTCGGGCGGTTTGTTGGCAGATTGGACTGGCTGTGCTATAAATAAGCTATTACTCTGGCTATACAAGTTACGCCTACGGTGCATGTTAAACAAAATAGGTACGAAGGATGGTTTAGCTCGTCGTTTCTTTCTGACGTTACATATACATTGTATTATATTACACATTTACGTTATAATATAAGGTTGGATAGATCGACTAAATTATAATTAACGCGAGTCTTTTTACATTAAGCAGTTTTTCACATTTTTTTCTGTGGCTGTAAATATCAGATATTCTACAAAATGTTCATGTAATAAGAATTGCTAAGAAATATTTTTTGGGGTTATTGTCCACGTTGTATAAAGAACAGCATCATCATGTCAGCCGAAAGGCGTCCACTGCTGGACATAGGCTTCTCCCAAGGCTCTCCACTCAGACCGGTCTTGTGCTCTCCGCATCCACCGCGATCCCAGTACCCTTAGTGTAAGTTTTCGGTTACAAAATACGTTTCGATCGCGTTCGCGTTAAAATCTCAATTTGTATGGAAACACAAACAGCGCCGCTAGCTGAAAGTTTGCGCAACAACTTTTGTGAGTGTAGCTTTGCTAATAATAATAATGATTCATTTATTTATTCAGACAACAAAGATCCATACATTAATAGTAATTTACTTATAACTATGTTAGTATACATATTGGGCAAGTGATAGTGTGCTAAGTAAACTATTTCTTCCGTGTATCGTAACGAAAACGGGTGACGACGCTGCACCGTGGACATGTGGCGGCTACGTATCGACGATTGAACGCTTAATTTACGTGTTCGAATAGTTAACGAATGTTTTGTGAAAACGCCACACTAGAGGCACAGGTCGTTGCTCCATCTTATTAGAGGCCTATCGACAGCTCGTCTCCCGCTCCGTGGACGGCATTCGAGAACCTTTTGACGCCATCTTTATGAAGAATTGGGCATACAACTTCATTTTCTAGATGTGGTTGACATTACGGAAATTTACATGCGGAAATCTCGACAAGAATCCATACTAATATTATAAATGCGAAAGTGTGTTTGTATGTTTGTGTGTTTGTCCGTATTTCCGTCGATCCGTGGCTTCGTTACGGCGTGATTTTTGGCATAGAGATAGTTTATGGGCCCGAGAGTGGCATAGGCAGCTTTTTACCCCGAAAAAATACGCAGTTTCCGAGGGAACAGCGCGCGATTACCGAATACCACGCGGGCAGAGCCGCGGGCAAAGGCTAGTATTGGAATAAACAGAAGTGTTACTCCTAAGATCCAGCTATTTACATACAGAATTTCATCCAATTCCGTCGAGCCGATTTAGTGCGTCGCACAAACGTAGTTGTCTCACATCTGTGGTCGAGGATTAGCAAGATAAAATGTTCATCAAAATGAAAGACACTGGAGTCTCCGCCCTGCGTCTTTGGTACACCCTAAAAATGTATTTTTCTATAGTTTTTATTTCATCCTGGTTAAGATCGCGAGATCGCGGTGGATGCGAGAAGCACAAGATCGGTCTGAGTGGAGAGCCTTGGGGGAGGCCTATGTCCAGCAGTGGACGTCTTTCGGCTGACATGACGATGATAGTTTTTATTTTAAGCTCGAACACAATAGCAACTAAATTAAAAATGCTAAAACTAATAAAAATGTACACAAGCCTTCAGCAGGCGGGTTAACTTCATTGCCAGCAGAGAGTTACTTTATAGCAGCTTGCTTGCAATTTGCTCAGTATTGCCATGGTGTAATAATAACAGTGAATAAGAGTAACTCGTGACTTCCGAATTTTTGTGCAAAATTATATTAGAAATTTTTCATGACTTTCAGGGTGAAGGAAAACATCGTGAGGAAACCTGCACAAATTGGGAAGGAATACAATGTGGTGTGTAGTTCTTAATCTGCACTGGGCCCGCGTGGGAACTACAGCTCTTTCCTATCCGTAAGAGGATGCTTCCTGCAGTGGGACATTACATTATGTCGGCCGGAATTATGATGATAACAATGATGACGAATAGAAAATGACAGTTCTTGGATAAGGACTACGTAGAAAGGGCACATGTAAGAAATGAAATCCATTGATGCCGTCATCTAACTCGGTAAAGGAAAACATCGTGAGGAAACCCACATAAACCTGCGAAAGAATTCAATAGTAATAAAACTGTGTAGTATATCTTTGTAGCGGTCCGAGGGTCACCAACGGTGCTGGCTGAAAATCAGCGCTGGGGTGCTTATTATTAATGCTTCAGCATTATGCTGAGCCAGTGTCCGATTCACAAAAGTGTTATCTATTTGTACTGTATATGTATAATAATAAATGTATTTTCTTTCTTTTTTTCAATAGAGTGTGTGAAGATCCCTATCCGCACTGGGCTTGCGTTGGAACTACGGCACTACTCTCAATGAACTAAAAAAAAATCAAGGAAATTCTTTTAATTCATTGATATGGACCTCCGCAAAGTAACGCCGATTCAATAAAACTAACTCTCTCATTCTAAGAAAAGGCCTGTGTTCAGCAGTAGCACTAAAGGCTGAGATGATGATAATGACTTTGATTCCAAATTTGACAGAACTTGTGCATTCGAAAGGTTAGAAAGGTTTTTGAAATTCACACGGCATTATTAATGTATGCTTGTCGCGTTATAAACATAGTAACAGTACGGGCAAGTGTGCTACGACATTCATTTGCCCGTAGACTGTCTACGGCGTAGTACTTAATCGTAGCGGTCGTAGACCCTTCGCGGGCCTACGTACCTACGAAATTATAGGTAGAGCCTTTCCACGCGGCTTCGCTTGCAAGAAACATTAGGAAACAGTTGGATTGAAGTTTTGTGATGGTCTCATGCTCACACACATGTACAAGCATAACTCTTTCCGAGTTATCCCTACTAATATTATAAATGCGAAAGTAACTCTGTCTATCTGTCTGTCTGTTACGCTTTCACGTCGAAACCGCTGAACCGATTTTGATGAAATTGGGTATAGAGATAGTTTAAGGCCCAAGGACCAACATAGGATAGTTTTTATTCCGGTAGAGGGCGCCACCGCATTATAACTGAGGTCCGCGCAGACGAAGTCGCGGGCATAAGCTAGTAATGATATAAGGTCGGGTCAGGAGTACTCTAAACCGACGTGCATGCATGAAAAGATTGATGAATGTAGAGGAAGCGAGAGTTGTATGCCAGAATCGTAGCAAGTGGAAGGATGTAGTCTCTGCCTATCCCGTTGGGAAAGAGGCGTGATTTTATGTATGTGTACGTATGTACGAGTATAATGATATTGTTAATAATTTTTTCCTTTTCTTTATAAAAATATGAAGTTTGTGAGTTAGAATACAACTTGTTTTTTTTAATAGTGTTTAACAGAGTATTTTGACACCTAAAAAAAGCTATTGTGCCCTAGTGGTGGTTTGACCTATCGCCTAACTAAACAAAGGGTCGTGGGTTGAAACCGTGGCTCGGACTTCTGACTTTTTCGAAATTTATGTGCGGAATTAAATTTGAATGAAAAATTACCTGCACAAAGCCTGCGAAGCAATTCAATGGTGCGTGTGAAGTTCCTAATCCGCACAGGCGTGGGAACTTTGGCTCAAGCCCTCTTGTTCTGAGAGGAGGCCTGTGCCCAGCTGTGGGACGTATATAGGCTGGGATGATGATGATAATGACGATTTTGACACCTGATGCTTCTCTTGTCGGGTTTGTGGACGACCATGTTGTTCTCATGTCGGTCTAGTCAGCTACGAAAGACGTACTCGTATTACACAGTACTTAAAGATAGGCCTTACATTTAATGAAAAATGAGCCTGATGCAATAAAGCTTTATGTCATACGCTGATATATATGAAACGAGCACAATACTATCGCATATTACGTGCAAGTGCTCTCCATTTCAATTTTACTGTTATTACTTTACCCACGCACGTCTCATTCACTCAATCCATTTGAAAACATTTTTTGCCAGCCTTTTTCGAGGAATTTATACTGATTAAACCGCATTATATTCGTACAAAGGTTGCTATCAAAACGCGAAAATAACAAAAATACAATTTAATCATTCAATGATCTAAAAACGCGGATACTTTAGTAAAGTTCAACATATAACAGTTCTGGCGCAATTTGATTATTTCATCGTGGTTTGTTATTAGGAAAAACAACGTGCCTTTTCAATTCAATTTCCAATTAATTGAGTTTTATGATAGTTATCTATACTAATATTATAAATGTGAAAGTGTGTGTTTGTATATTTGGGCCAGAGAGTGACATAAGCTACTTTTCCCGAGGGAACAACGCGCGATAACCTAATTCTACGCATGGGAAGCCGCGGGCAAAAGCTAGTATTTAATAAAAGTGAGTCTCAAAGGTAGTTTCATGTTCAAAAATAAAATTCTTTAGATCATACAGTTTATTTTCTGCGTGCACTTGACATACTCATAATACATAACTTCAAAGAAGTACTTTTCGCCCAGAAACCTTTCACCTTTCAAACACATTCCTGTACAGAAAAAATCCCTTTGTTTCATTAGAACTTGATTTTCTTGCCTTTTTACCCGACTGCAAAGAGATTATGTTTTTTATATCCTTTTGAGACCTGACTTTTCAAAGAGACTTCTTTACTCAAGACCTAGACATGGTTTACCAGCTTTGTTATTTTGGGCATTTTTAAGATTATTTTTTCAAAACCAAAAGGTTACATAAAAAAAAGTAAAGTGTTAAGTGCTAACCCAGGACTAACTTTTACCAGTTGTAGTTTTCTCTCTGTATACCTGTTTTCTGTATCGACCTACCATTTTTTGTGTACAATAAAGAGTCATTGTATTGTATTGTATTGTTATTGTATTGTAAGTAGTGTCAAAATTTATATTATGGGAATCGCACAGGATTAAAGCTTAAAAATGTTAACCGTGGACATTGCCAGTTGCCAAGTCTACCGGTTATGAAATCTTTTTAGGGCGTTCATCACACAATGCAAATAAAGACGAACATATCTTTTTAGGTGTTCCCATAGGAATATATTTTATATGTATTTATATATATTTATTTAATTCCACAGTTACGTGTAAGCCGCGAGTAAGAACTAGTTATTTCATAATGACCTTAGTATTTACCAGGGAAAATTTACTTAAGGAATAGAAATTCATAAGTTCATATCACAGTGTAGACGAGGCATGTACAAAGTTTAAATAAAGAGTTTGTATATAATTTTGCAATAAAATTGGAAAGCAGCGCGGGAAGAAAACAAAATCTTTGGAGTGTAAATTAGTAAAATAAAAATAACTTTCTGATAATAATGCAAAATTAAACATGATGCCTTATTGCCTAACGTTTCTGACACTCGCGATCGCAATAAAATGACGGCTTTTGTATGCGAAATATGTCATTTGATTGCGATCACGAGCGTCAAAAACATATTAGGCAATACGGCCTCTGGAGTGCGGACAAGGAGTATGACAGGACTTCTTTATTCTTCTTTATTTTTTTGTTTTCTTCTTGCGCTGCTTGCATTCCAATTTTATTAGTGGCCAATTGCTAGACAGCGTAGGTATACAAACACTTTATTTAAACTTTGTACATGCGTTATCTACACACAGTATAGCAGTAGTATTTAAACTGTTGTCTGTGTGTGTAGAATAAAGAATCGCCTCTACTGCTAAGAGAATAAGAGTGTTTGTGAATCATTTTGAGCTACATCGCTCATTCACCTCTGCTGTAAACTGTGCAGTCACGGGAACTAAAGGACTGGAACTTTTTCACAGTAAATTTCACGATAATGTCTTTGGCAGTCAACATACTATTTGCAGCGTAAAGTTTCCACGCTCGTACGCCATTCAGCTTCTACCGACTGTACTTAGTTTCTTGTTTCCAGTAAAAATCTTTAAACGAAACGACTTGTTGTTAGTTCTCTAAAATTTACATCTCAACCCTCTTACATAAGGAATGTAAAGTCGAGGACATATCTATACAGCCGCAGCGTCAAATAAATGTATCATCATCATCATCATCATCATCAGCCGGAAGACGTCCACTGCTGGACAAAGGCCTCTCCCTTAGAACGCCACAAAAATAAAAATAAATAAACAAATATAAATGTATAGACCTTATGGTTAGTGACATAAAGGTGTAGTATTTGGGCGACCAAGCTTCTCTCGGTGATAAACGTTTTCCCAGAGATAAGACCAAGCTAGATCGTTTTTTCATCCCCGAAAATCCCCATATGTACCTACTAAATTTCATCGAAATCGCTGGAGCCGTTTTGCTCCAACGTATTAGATAAATAGAGATAGATATTTTAGACGTCTTGACGTACATAATATTTATGATCTTGACTATAGTTAAGGGACAGACCGAGCACAAACTTTGTATATGCAAAACTCTGTCTAAAAGTGTTAAGTAAGCGTTGAATAAGTAGCTCAAAACTAGGTAAGAGGGTACATTTTCAAGCAGTTTTATAACGATTTAACACAGTATAATCACTCAATAATGTTTCTAATGTCACGAAAAAAGAATCACCGCTCACGTTTTCTAACATCAGATACTTTAGGATAATATTTACTAAATTATTTCAGACACTACTTCTCTACTTAACATCAATCTGGAGTTATTTGGTACTGTTATTAAACGCTTAAGGCTATCTAGTTTTACAACTTTCCCACTCTAATATAAAATAAATAAATAAATAAATATCACGGGACAATTCACACCAATTGACCTAGTCCCAAAGTAAGCTTAGCAAAGCTTGTGTTATGGACACTAGGCAACGGATAAACATACTTATATAGATAAATATATACTTAAATACATATTAAACAGCCAAGACCCGAGAACATACATTCGTATTATTCATACAAATATCTGCCCCGGCCGGGATTCGAACCCGGGACCTCAAGCTTCGTAGTCAGGTTCTCTAACCACTTAGCCATCCGGTCGTCAAAAATATATAATCCTTCAATATATTATCCTTCTCTCTACAATCCATAACCTTACACTTGTCAACTTCAAAAGTAAAGCTTCATAGTAATATCAATCTTAACACGCCTTGCCTAAGTCGATATTACAATCCAACTGTGATCGAATGCATATGTTTTAAACTACAGGCTGATTATTAAATGAAACGAGTCATATTTACTGCCCGAGATATGTTGGTGATAAAAACTACAGGGTGTTTATATAAACTCACCTGTGTAAACACTGTTGCACTTGTCACGTATAACTCGCGATCGATATGACGCCACGCGTGCGTCTAGCCTCGGGGTCGGGTAGCGACTGAGGGCGGAACACCCTGTAGGGGTTGTATTTGTAAAGTTGAAAATAAAGCGCAGGCTGCTCATTGTTTTTGTTTGGATTTGAGGGTATTTGTGAAATTTAATTGCAATTTATGGGAATGTAAAGCTCGAACTATATTTTTAGGAGTGTTTTTTTTTCGACTGGATGGCAAACGAGCATGTGGGCCTCCTGATGGTAAGAGATCACACCGCCCATAGACACCTGCAACACCAGGGCGATTGCAGATGCATTGCCAACCTAGAGGCCCAAGATGGGATACCTCAAGTGCCAGTAATTTCACCGGCTATCTTACTCTCCACGCCGAAACACAACATTGCAAGCACTGCTGCTTCACGGCAAAAAAAAAAAAGAAAAAAAAAATAGCAAAAGAATAAAATAGAATAGAATTAAAATAGATAGATAGAATAGATTGAAATAGATAGAATTGGCAAAAGATTAGCGAGCAAGATGGTGGTAGCAATCCGAGAGGACATTGCACAAATGCACAAGGTCCTACCACCTGCAAAAACCTTACACGTTGTTTGTGTATCAACGCGTGTCTACAGAGTTTAAGCCGAACACCCTGTATATGTACCAAGGTACATCTACAGTGCATACAATATGACTGGTTAGATCATTTCCCCAAAATCGTAATTTCTTTGTAGCAAAATTTCCGTTCTCAGACATTGAGTGTATACAATGTAGTGTTTTGAGAGCTTTATAAGTGTAATTGTTGATTGATTTATTTGTTCAAGCACTCATTAGTCTTAAACTCCATTTCAATATAATCTGACAATCCTGTAGACACTTCCAGCCTACTAATATGAACACCGGGCTGCCTAAGGCTTTATGATGTGTCTATTATTCTTTTTTGATTCTTTTAATGATAATCACAACAACAGGGACATTATATAATCAAGTGTGCCCACGTTAGGGTGTCTTAAATGTGTAGAAAATTGTCAGATTCTATTGAAATGAAACTTTAGATACAAATATGATACTAGTGCAGACTAAACAAAGCTAAAAACAATGTTAGCTAACTTTACAGTGTAATAACGTAAAATTACACCTTTACATAATGTAGATTGTCATAAATTTAATTTACAGCACAGCCTAATTGCACTCCCGTTTCTAAAAAGCAGGTTACACAGGAAACAACCAAAGTGAAGTGTAAGGAAAGTAACAGCGTAATATAGCCTTTATTTCATCCTCTTAAAGCCCAAGTCAAATTTTTGATACATGAACATCAAACTTTATGTCATTTGGGCCAATCAAGTTTTTTACTGACACTATGCTTGGTTTGGATAGGTATTTAAAATAATGTAAACAAAAGAACGTCAATTGGTGTCTTAAATGGTGAAATTCCCCCCTTAAAATATCTAAATATTTACATTTTTGTATAGAAATACACTAGTCTAGTTTATATTTATACCAATAGATAAGTAAAATGTTTAAAATCCTATAATGTACCAAATTTGGCAGCTGAAGTTTGTTTACATTTATTTAACTACCTAAACGTTTCAAGTATAATCTATACGCGACATTTTTCAAACAATTGGAGGTTTTTGTAAGTAAACATGTTTTTTCGGTAATTTAATAGATTGTGTACTCGAATACATGCCATCCTAAGTAAGTTCAACCTTCTTCTTCTTGGTCGTCACACTCTTGGCAGAGTGGTCGTGGTCGTCACATCAGGGGTAGTGGCAAGCTTCACAATCCGTCGCCATTCCTCCCGTACTGCAGCCCTTCTCGAACACTCGTACAGTGGACCGTTAATTGCAGCTTTAACTTGGTCCGTCCAACGCATTGGTGACCTGCCGCGTGCTCTCGTGCCTTCAACCTTCCCTTGAACCACCAGCCGACCCGAAGTTCAACCTATTAAACAGTTAAAGTACGTATTGGAAGTACGATTTTACTGTAACGCCGGAGACAATTCTGGCAACGCAGGAGACGCCCAAAGTGTCGGTAAAATAGTTGATTGGCTCATTTATGATAGAGTTTGATGTTCAAATTACAATACGTCCTTTATAAAAGACTCTGGGCGATAGGAAGTTATCAAGAATTAGCTGTTGCTCGCGACTATGCCCGCGTAGAATTCGTTAATCTTTATCCCGCGGGAACTATGAAATTTTCTGGGATAAAAACTATCCTGTCCTTCCCCGGGACTCAAGTTATCTGTATACCGAATTTAATGTCTTTCAATGTAGACAACCAAATTTGAAGTGTGTGGTTATTGATCGGGTACTTTGACTGCTAGTTAAATAAATAGGTGAAGTGCCAGTCGGTCACACGCTCTGAGGGTTTTGTTCAAAAGAAAAGCCTGAAAAACGGACCACAACGAAGTGAATATTTAACCCATATAGGCCCAGAACTATTTTTAGTCTCCAAGATCTTTTTTTCATTCGTTAGATGTCTCAGATAAGCGTTTTCGTTTGCAAATTCGCGGGTTTTTCGCACGGTTCAAAAACTATTCACTGGGCGTACATGGGTGGACTTATAATACTTATTAATAACATTGTAAACAATATAGCATTTATATTGTTTACAATGTTATTAATTTAAGTAATCCATAATTAATAATTTCATAATTTCAATGTGTTTCTGACGATCCCTTCAGGAGAACCAGTCCTATTTTAATTGTTTTCATTCACATATTGACATGCTTAGAATTTTAGGTATTTTATTAATTATTGCTAATCTTATTACTTTTGACGATATCAAGACAAATTCTCATAAATAACTGACATTTATGTACTTAAATTATAATGTAATGATGTATTGAATGAATAAATAAACTAAACTAAACATTTTAAAATATAATTCTCATTTATGTTTGATCACGCGCGTCTAGGACGATTTACACGGGTTTTAGTTTCGAGGCTCTAAAATATCCTAATTTTACCTTAATTCCGTTGCCAACATCACGTAAGATAAACTATCAATGTAATAACCATTATGAAACTATCAAATAATGCTTAGGAACCACAGCTGTTTCCAAAACTATGTGCGCCAAAAGGAAGTAAGAACCTCTGAAGTGTGATTTACTTACGACCTTTTGCTGCAGAAGGAGTATGATTCACGGTCAGTCGGTTAGGGAAAATAATTTCACTTTGTTTGTTGCCCCCCAGAGGTGAGGGAGGGGCTATAAGTCTGGGCGGCTTTGCATTGCAGGCAGTCTAATATTAGGTAGGTAAATTGTGAAGCCGGATAGATGTAGAGGGCAAACATGGACCAAGCGAGGGTTGGGTATTTTATAGACACAAAGCAAGAAGAGAGATAATTATTTTTGAGAAGCCGTGTGAAGTATGAACTATGGCCTCTCAAGCATAGCGCGTCGGTTCAAAACAACACATTTGGTAACACCTGCCCCCTGTACCACAAGTTAAAAGTGCTACATCATCATCATCACATATTGAAGAGCTAGGCTCTTGTCGGGGGAGTAATTTCCAGCTTATTTTGTATTCTGCTCTTCCCTTTATTTCTTTATATAATGAAACATTACGACCGGATGGCTAACTGATTAGAGAACCTGACTACGAAGCTTGAGGTCCCGGGTTTGATTCCCGACCGTGGCAGATATTTATGTGAATAACACGAATGTTTGTTCTCGAGTTTTGAATGTTTAATATGTATTTAAGTATGTATTTATCTATATAGGTCAATTGTTTTTATTTTTTTGTTTTTTATTCGACTGGAAGGCAAACGAGCAAGTGGGTCTCCTGGTGTTAAGAGATCACCACCGCCCATAAACATCTGCAACACCAGGGGTATTGCAGATGCGTTGCCAACCTAGAGGCTTAAGTTGGAATACCTCAAGTGCCAGTAATTTCACCGGCTGTCTTACTCTCCGCGCCGAAACACAACAGTGCCAGCACTGCTGCTTCACGGCAGGATTAGCGAGCAAGATGGTGGTAGCAATCCGGGCGGACCTTGCACAAGGTCCTACCACCTGCAAAGTGCAACTGCTGGTGTCAAGTATTTAACTTTTGTGGTACAAGGCCCTGTAGCTTGTGAAGTTTATTTATTTATTTATTTATTGTACACACACTTCCATCTATCATTACAGGCTTGACCTAATGCGACAGAGAAGTTCCACAAGTTGTGTTGCTCTGATGACAAACTCTGGTGCAGTACCGCTACCATAAGTTTACAGTGACCGCACTCGATAGCGACGGCGTAAATTATTTGTAGAGGGGCTGTACAATCCTCCATAAAAATAATTTAAGCCGTCGCTATCGAGTACGGTTACTGTAAACTCATGGTAGTGGTGCTGTCCAAAATACAACAGCGTAGTGTGCTGGTGGTGATAGATGGGTTGCGTATGAGCAAAGTAGTTTTTCTAGTCCATTGATATGGACTTCCGCAAACTAACCATTGATTCAATAAGTAAATGAAATTCACGAACTAACTTTTTTAATTCGACTGGTAAACAAGCAAGTGTGTCTCCTGATGGTAAGAGATCACCACCGCCCATAGACACCTGCAACATCAGGGGGATCGCAAATGCGCTGCCAACCTAGAGGCCTAAGATGGGATAACTCAAGTGCCAGTAATTTCACCGTCTGTCTTACTCTCTACGCCGAAATACAACAGAGCAAGCACTGCTGCTTCACGGCAAGATTAGCGAGCAAGATGGTGGTAGCACACCGGGCGGAACTTGCACAAGCTCCTACCGCCTGTATGCAATAGCTCTTATACAACAAGTTTATTAAAGAAATACCAACATTGCATTAGCAAGTATGACATTCAAGGCACTCCGTAAACTATTTGCCTAAGCAAGCGATGCTATCAACACGCAAGTCTGTAATAAAATTGATAAATGTACAACACGGCGTGCCTGTGCGCATGCGAGGCGCGAAATTACAGTGTTCTGTTTACGAAAATTGGAGAATTACGATCTGATAACAATTTTGTTTGGGTAAGGCCAGTGTCCTACAGTGGACGTCGTACGGTTAGACGTTGAAAAAGGTGCTTCCATACAATTTTCTGAGGAATCAGTACCTTTAGGATACTTTCAGGTGTCCTAGAAACTTGAAATTTGGCATGAACAATGACAACGACGACGACGACGCTCGGCGTCGACGTTGGTTTAACGCCTCAGCATAATGCTAAGTCAGCGACCGTTTCGCTTTTGCGGAGACACAAAATTGTGTTTTATGTTTCCTTTTTCACGTGTGTTTTCATGTTTTTTTTTCTGGCTTATTTGTGTGTAATTGTGTAAATTTTATTATATTTGTCTGTTCGGTATTAGTGAATAAATGTCTTCTTCCTTTTTTTCTTCACAATCAATAAAGAAAGTGTGAAAAACTTTAGTTTCTTTTTCTATCTTTCTTTCTATTTATTATTTCACACTGGGTAGTGGGTACATCGTCACTACTTTGAAAAAATCTCGTATCTCAAATCAATACGTGAACAAATTTGACATTTAAAACAATGTTCATAAAGTCACTCGGAAAAATCTTCGATTTTGAAATAGGTATCAGCTTTTTTCAAAGTAGTGACGACATTTTTCTTAGAAGCAGGGCTCTGCTAACACTGGATATTCAACTCATAAATACCTTCTTTATTAATAGATACTTCTTTCTTAATAGAGACGATTTATCTATAGTAAAAATATCTTAACGGGACTTATCACGCTATTTCGGACGTTGTTAGTGTTGTGTGTCGGTGTGATGCGGTGACTAATAAAAATGACCAAGTGCGGGTAGTTCGTGATACGAGTGCCGGTATTATTAGTGATCAAGTGCGGGTAGTTCGAAGAACTCGCGCTGCTAGGCGGACTTGACACCCCACACTTCAGTCTACTCGTGACCACGGCAACTGTAATGTTGCCGAAACGTCGAGGTAAATATTACTTGTGTAAAATAGCGTGATAAGTCCCGTCTTTCTTTCTTTCTTTCTTATTTATTTATTAATAAAGAAGGTATTTTGTCGATTCACTCGATCTTTTGTAGATAAAATAGCAGTAAATAGCTTTGTAGAGCCAGACAGCTTTTTGCTGCAGGCCAATGACCTTGTTTTGTGTAATTTATATCTACTAGAGTCTAAAAGCACCCTGCGTGAGCTATTGTGTATCTTAATAAGAAAAGTTTCGGTTAAAATTTTATGGAAAAGAAGTAATAGGAATTTTAATATGCATAGTCCAAAGTTAGGCACTTTTTCTGGTAGGTGAATATTCAGAAGGTTTTGGACAGTTTGAAAATTTTCATTTTTTTTTTATTCGACTGGAAGGCAAACGAGCAAGTGGGTCTATATTTTTGCCTGATGTTACCTGTAGAAGTTCCATTAACTCCGGAACTTCCAAACTTCCTTTAACTGTTTCGACATATCTACTAGATTATTGTAATAGACAGGAAGATATAGTAAATTGAAATTATCATACATTTTCTGTTGGTTGTGCTATAAGAGCTATCTTATACCGAATTTTAGGACTCTAGTACAACCGGACGCAACTAGCAAAATGATTCTATTAAGTGTTCCGTTTTTTTCTTTAGAAGTGAGGAACCCTAAAAATGAAAAGAAAGGTGTGGGCGAAAATATAAACGATAATATTTATATATCCCATATTATTCGTTCTGAGCTTTGACCTTTCCAGTACTCTCAAAGTAGTAGTAGATGAGATCCAAATCAAATTATCCAAAACTAGATGACGTCCAGTCCGTGGGTTACCAAAATAAAGTACTCCCCAAAGAGCTCTAGGCAGGAATCCTAGATAACCTAGCTTTACAGGCTTCGATGGTCTTGTAAATTGGAAATATTTGTACCAAGTTTTTACTCGTGGTTTCGCTTGGGTTAACTATAAGCTCTGCCAGTGGCGTTGAAATTCACGAGACACTAGGTAAATTGTAGTGTATTTACAAAAATACTATTCTACATAAAATAAATCAACAATAACACTTAATAATGAAGACCGATGTACCAGCATAGAAAATGGCGCGGCTTTACAAATATCAACTTTAAAAATTGCATCCGCAAAAAATACTTCAAAAGCATTGAACAGAGAACTTTCACTTTGATCCCTCTTGTCAGGAAGGAAAAGTTACTTTTCTGAATGAGAGGTGTGATTTTTTTTATTTAAATCCATACAGCTGTTTAGGTGTGACGCACGCATCGATCGCATGATCGTAAGCAAGCACATTCTTGTAGATACTAAAGTTACTAAGCTGGCTCGAGAGACAGATACAAAGTATGACCGTAAAAGTAACAAAAAATCGTAGTTGAAAAAAAAAACAAAAGATCCCAAAAACCAATCTTAAGTACAAAGTGTACATATTCTTAGGCGTTCAAATAATTTTACTACATTTTTCATTGGACTACACAAAAAGTTACTTTTGAACTGCCATATATGCACTTCTACTTAAAGAAAATGTTGAATGTAGAGGAAGCGAGAGTTGTATGCCAGAATCGTAGGAAGTGGAAGGATGTAGTCTCTGCCTACCCCGTTGGGAAAGATACGTAATCTTATGTATGTATGTTGTATGTATGTTACTTAAAGAAATTAAAGCAAGTGACGCTCCAAGCGATCGGAACTCGACCCGAGCTCGAAGCAACAACTTGAAAACTAATAATACGAGTTTTGTATCGATTTTTACAATATTTCTCGAGTTAAGTTTGTTCCACTAAGTACTGAACTAAATATAATTTAATGTTCAAAGATTAAAATGCGATTGCTTTTTTTATAGCCAATCTTCACAAAATGTGAAGACCTCTTCATGTCTACTCGTAACCCACGGCCGCTACAATGTGGCTGAAATGCTGAAATATTTCTTTGTGTCACGTAACAACGCAACGTGATCTATACATATAAAAGGCAAACCTGACTCACTGGGTTATATATCAACGCACAGCCCAAACCACTGGGCCTAGAAACTTGAAATTTGGTACAGGGGTTCCTTTTATGATGTAAGTGAGCACTAAGAAAGGATTTTTGGAAATTCTTCCCCTAAGGGGGTGAAATGGGGGGGTGAAGTTTATATGCAATTTTCTCATTTATGGACTTAGAAGTATGGAAATAGGTGTATAAGTTTTTGATCACAACTGGAAATGATCTGTTTAGGTGAAATAGATAAAATCCCTCCTAAAAGGGTAAAATGGGGGGTAAAATTTGTATAGTTTCTGGACTTAGCAGTATGAAAATTGGTATACTGACATGGTCCTGATAACAATTAAAAATGATCTGCGTAGGCAAAGTTACTTATTTCTGCACTAAAAAAATGGCTTGACACAATTTAAAATTATCCGTATGGTGTTGGCGACTTCAGTACGGGAGGGAGTTTTTTATGCAAAATGTACATCTAAAATCTGGAAATAAAATTGATATTTAATGATGTGTTAAATAAATTTGCAAATAATTATGCAGTACCTAACTTAAAAATTACTCATCGGGTTGTGCATTATAAAATCAATAATATTAAGGATGCGTAATTTATGTGTTATTATCCGTTCTTATTTATCTTTTACCCAATTTACAAAATATTATGTAAAGTGCAATTTCGAATATATACTTCGGATTCTACAGTAAGATTCGGTTCTCGCCGGAAGCATACGAAATAATTAATTTGCTCTCGCGCTTTGCATAGAACTTTTCATAAACTGGCTTCAAAACTGGTAAAAAATATTGTTTATAGCGAAGTAAGTACTATAGTAAACTGTCACCTATCGTTTACGGCAGTACTTCGCTATACACACATATATACAGATGTCACAATTATAACGGGGGTTAGTTGAAACATATGCCCTGAAAACTAAAGAATACGCGGACGAAGTCGCGGGCAAAAGCTAGTTATACTATATAATACTGATTATGTCCCGTATTGGTACATATTTTGTAAATTTCAGTATTCTAGATCTAGGATTTGGGCTGATCATTGGTATTAAGACAGTCACAAATTATCTTTTTATAAGTTTATATACAATTCCGTTTTTATGATTGTTTATACATATTATTATGTATGTAAGTTGTATCAATATTTACAAATCCAATTGAGCTGAAATTTAGATGGTCCGGCCTGATTTTCTCCGCAGAAGGGGACTCTTCAACTGCTTGTGATATGAAATCGTCTTGAAACTTGGTGCGGCTGTTTAGTTTAGATAGATAGATAAAAACTTTATTCACAAACATGCCATGACAATTTTACAAAAACAAATGATTCAAGTTGTTAAATAATCGTTTGTCATAACTAATTTTTCTCTGAATCCAATTATTGTTCAGATTGTTATAAAAAAAACCTAACCTAATTTAATATTATATTATTTTATTATTATGTATTATTATATTATTATTATTATTTATTATTTTTGTTATTATTATGTTATAGTTGTTAATTATTATTAGTTGTTAGTTTAGATGACAGAGCTAAAAAAAATACAATACAATGACTCTTTATTGTATACGAGAAATTGATAATAAGCGACACAGTAAACACAAACAGACGCACAGAACAAAGAGACAAATACAAAAATGTCATATTAAAACGATTTTTTTACAAATGTTATTAAATTTAATATTGAGCAGAAGTTAATCTAATTTAGGAACCGGAGTTGAAAAACTTCGTAGACGTAACACTGTCGCAAACGCCGCCAACTGAATTATCAGGACAGTAAACCGAATTTAGTTCTCCAGATGCTAAGTTCACTGTTGCGGAAGGCTGATGTTACATCAAGATGTTTTGTTTCATCACAAATTAAGTAAAACAAGTAGTAAGTAATTCGTTTCAAAGTATACCGTAAATGTAATTATCATCGGGACATCACCACACAAAATAAGTCAAAATTTCCTCGTTGGAAAGTGACATTATATATTCAAATAAAAAAAATACCAGCGCACATGCGTGATCATTCATGAAGACAGTGGTGCCATTATCATGATAACTAAATATGGCATAAATTCCACGGACCCAAGTGGAATCACTTTTGTAACACCGAGGCTGCTTTGAAAGTTCAAAAAAATCGACAGTAGTTTGTAAAGTTCAAACTTTTAAGCTGTAGTTGAGCCTGAGCGAACTTTGAATTTGAATTTCTCAAAGTATCGTTATTTTAATTGTTTTTCTTTTATATCTTTAGTTGAGAATTATTGCGGTTACTGTGATTTAGATAAAATCGTCATATTCAAGAGTGTAGAGAATGTTTTATAATAAGCTGATGCCCTCGGCTTCACCTCCGTTTCAGTTTTTTTAATTATGTTTACCTATCACAAACATTGTCCTGACAATAATGAACAAAACAAAAACAATATTATGTGACGTCATTCGGAAGTTATGCGTGTACATACATTTCGGCGATTGAATTTCTTTTATATATATGAGTATAGATAGATGAGGAATATTAGAGCAGATGGTTCAGTTAGTTTGAATGAATACCCGCTGTAATTTTTACGAGAAATTTACACATAAAAAATATTGTCACGCCTTTGACACTTTGACAAGGTGTCAAAGGCGTGACTATATTTAGGAATGTCCGTACATCCGTCCGTCATATCTCAAGAACTGTAATCGACAGACAGCTAAAATTCGCAGCTCTATGTAATGTATGTTTTGCTGGAAAACCTGTTTTGGTACCAGCACCAATATCTGATACAACAAATCATTCATAAACATCTCATGATACATACGACTTTATCTAAACATGTCAAAAATATACCTTTATTCTTCCGAACGAGGAATCGAGGACGTTCTGAAGAAAGGTCGGGTCAGTACTCTAAGCCGACGTGCATTTATGAAAAGATTGATGAATGTAGAGAAAGCGGGAGCTGTATGCCAGGATTTTAGCAAGTGGAAGGATGTAATCTCTGCCTACCCCGTTGGGAAAGAGCCGTGATTATGTATGTCTATGTATCTTCCGATAGCATAGTAGGTAACTTTGTAAAAGCAAACTGTGTATAACTGTGTTAAATACTAGTGATGTACCTATATAGATATCATTTATAAATATTGTGCATCTCTTTTCAAAAAAAAAAAAACAATACCTCGTTGAGTTTCTTGCAGGATTTTTCTCAACAGAGGTTTTTTCCGAACCGGTGGTAGATTTTTTTGACGTTCATAAGTGCTTGTTATAGCCTAAATTGAATAAAGAGATTTTGACTTTTGACTTTTGACAAACAATACACAAAAGCCAAATCCATTACAGTTTTACCAAGATAAAAAAAAAACGCGAAATTTTATAAAATCAGGAAGATAACTAGTAAACAACCAAACTGAAAGTTTAATTTCAACTAGCGTTCAATCATTCAAGTCGAGCTCTATCATTAATTAATTGAATTCCGAAATTTCTGGAAGATGTCCTTCTTAATTTGGCATTTGAAGGGTAGCTTGCCCTTTACCCCGATCTATTTAGGGATTTAAGTTCGAGGTTTGTGGCGAATAATTAAGCTGTCAGAACAGAGTAAATACCCTGACAGAGACAAACATTCATAATAATTGAACAGCTGTATAGCACTATACTATCATCATCCCAGCATATACGTCCCACTGCTGGGCACAGGACTCCACTCAGAATGAGAGAGTTTGGGCCGAAGTTCCCACGCGGGCCCAGTGCGGATTGAAAACTTCACACACCATTGAATTGCCTGGCAGGTTCGGAATGAATTTCAAATGTAATTTCGCAAATGAATTTCGAAAAACTCTGAGGTGTGAGCTGGGGTTTGAACCCACGATCCTCTGCTTGAGAGGCGATTGGTCCAGCCACTAGGCTTTTACTAAAATACGTTACTCGACACTTTTACTACACGTAGCGTAGGACGTTCTCTGACTCAGTGGAGCGATGATCTTGGCAGAAGGGCTGGAAGGTGTGTCCCGAATTTTTTTTTTTCATTTTCAAAAACGCAACTCACAACACATCCTCGCACATCTTTGGCGGAAACGCAAACTGAGTGGTTATGCATGTATGCAACAATATAACAAAGAAAATAACCAAAATCAAAAACTTGGACAAGTATGTATTTTTTAAAGAAAACAAAATATCCAAATTATATAGGAAATGGTGGCACTTTTACTGAAACTATAGTCACTTTTTAGAACATCCTAAGAGTCATATCTAGATACTGAGAGATTACACAAAGTATTCCCAACATAGTTCTTTAAAACACTACAAATCCTTTTAACCACTAAAACGTATTACTTGGAGACAGCAAAAGCCCCAAGAGCCGCTTATCGCTCGAGAATAAGTCCCTTTTTTCGGCTGTAGCAGACCCTGTACTACGAAGTTCAAATTCGAACTTCGGATCTTGCCATCCCGCTCACGTTTATATTATTTAACACGAGAGTGAGAGGGACGGTACGATACGAGCTTCGATTTTCGAATTTCGTAGTAGCTGCCCTGTCTAAAAAGCGGCAGCCAACATTATCGTGTCAGCCATTCTAGTTGCTGTAAAACAGAAACAAAAACGGTAGCAAAAAATACGTCAAGTGCGAGTAGGGTAGCTGTATAAATCAAAAGCTTTGTAATAATCCTTTTATAGTTTTCAGTGTTTTATTATAAAATGTCTTGCAAAGCCTAGTCAACTTTATTGTGAAAAGTTTATTTAACAACATTTCCGCATCATGGAAAAGACGAATAAAAATTATAACCCCTTCATTCGTTAAGTATGGTCATTTGAAATAAATTTCAAGTCGATACCGTTGAAGAGTTCTGTCCTGTGGAGACGTTCCTGGTTGGACTACCAGGATGTCATTACCAGATTATGTATTGTATTGTCATGCGATTTGCATAAGTATACCAAATTTCAAGTCACTCCAACCAGTGGTAGTTGGTCAAATTTAACGTGCAAGTTTTGATTACAGACAGACAGACAGACAACGGGAGAGGTAAAACTAAATAAAAGCTTGTAAAATTCAATCAGTGTTTCAAACGTATTAGCTTTTTTGTCGCATACGTATACTGAGAGACTTGGGAGACGTGGCCGACGGTACACCCTCAGTAATTCATAACAGATCGTCCACGATATTCAGGTGAAATTCCCACTCTTTTAATCACAGAATGACCATGAACTTACTCGTATACCTAACTAAAGGTTTTGTTAAGGCGGTAATTCTTGTTAGGTACTCGATTTCTCATTCGACACTCGGAATTTTCGCTAGCCAGTTGCACTTCGACGTTTGTGGAATGTACATAAATCTAAATAAATTTCAACTTGACTAAAAGTAAAAAAAAAAACACATGTAGGTAGGTATACTTGTCGAAAATAAACTGATGATAATTTTCTTTGAGCGAAAGTATGTTTCTTGAGTACAAAAAAAAATCTGCATATTACTTTAGTGAGTGACAGTTCTGAGAGTAGCGTAGGTATAAAGGCTCATAATCTTATCAAATGTTCCCAAAACTTAGGTGTAACTTAGCTCAGGTACGCTTATTTGTGTAGCCATACGGTCTCAGAGCGCAAATTTAATTAGTAGTTTCGGAGTAATGTTACCAACGAAAACTGTCGTGTCAGCGAAACTGTTTCAAACTCGCGTGAATTATATATTAAGAGACGTATATATCTGTTTAATTTATTTATAGGATGAAACACACATTTAGCAAAACACGTTGCATAAGAAATTAGGTATAACAAAATAATAACGTAGGTAGGACGTCCATTAACGAGATCGACGGACGATCTGGTTATAGCCGCAGGTTCACGGCGGATGCAGGCCGCTTCCAACCGAAGCAACTGGAGGTCTATGGGAGAGGCATGTCCAACAGTGGACGGCAGATACCATGATGATGATGATGAATTTTCTACCCGTTTGAAGTAGATGCTTTAGCACGAGCCAGCAAAAGCTATATTTCCATCTTTAGGTATGTAATGTAATGGCTTATTGTAGAAACTGGGCTTCAATAGTATATTACTGCAGAGGGCGGGAAAAGTCATTTCGTGGATGAGTATGGTTTTGAAGGACGAGGCGTAATTTCGATATTAAAGATTTGGGTCCGAATCGTATGTTTGGTTCCACATAAAATATAGCAATCAAAATAAATTAAAAGAAAAACTTATAGGATTAGTAAATATAAATATTATACATTTTTACTTTTAGTTCAAGCGGCAATTCCTAAACGCACAACATAAAAAAACTTATCTCTTTGTTGCAAAATATTTAGTAGTCCGAGAAGATAATTAAGTCTCACTACACCTTATTATGATTTGGACACAATCATTTAGGCATTAGCTAAACGCAGAAAACATTTTTTTTTAATCTCGGTGTTGTACGTGATTATTGAACAGTTGGCTGGCTGTTTGATGAATTTTCGGTCTTGGATGAAATTAAAAGTAAAAAACCTGCCCGATAATAAACACTTCCCGGACATGTCCAGGAAGTAATGTTTTTTTTTTTATTTATTATAGGATCAACGCATATAACGATGGACTTCCCGGTCGATATTTCCAACATTAATGAGAACATTTCCGAGCAAGTTGGAGAAAAAATTATTACGTTTCACAACTGAATACTGTAATTTAGTAAATTGTACGAACACACAAAATAAACTTGTTCACGTTAATAGCAATGCCATTTCTATTCCTTTTGTAACAAATTTTGTGAATATAACTAATTAAAATGAACATTCTGCAGACCTACATATTTCCGAAGTTTGATAATAAGAAAAAAAATAACAAAGCACAAAACAAGCTAAGTTGTTATTTAAAAAGTTGGAATGGCCGCATCAACTTAAGTGGCTGAAGATTAGCCAGAGTCGGCTTTTCTAATTGGGTTTTATCAAACAAGAACTTTCCTTCTGCTTCGGGACGTAAATTGTGCCCTATTTTCCCGGGAGAGCAAAACATAACTAACATGAAAAAACAGAAAGAATGTAGACAACGAAAGTCGATCAATTATAGTACCCAATTATATAATACTACAAGCTGGAAGCCACATCTTCGCCCATGTTAAAAATACACGAGGAACATTAACAATTGCCATAGAAAGTTATCATCTAAGAGATTGGCCTGTAAAAGGTCACGGTATCAAAAATACAAACTGGAACATTGATGCACAGAAAAACTAGAAAAAGAGACCTGCGATGGGAATAGAACCCAGTTCCTCAGCATGCTGCGTGCTGCGTACACCATCACTGGACAGGAGTACAGACACAATTTTAATTACGCTACTTTGTCACGAATAAATGATTTCTTTCTTTCTTTCTTTCTTTAAATTTCTCCTATCTCCTAAGCAGCTGCTTCCCGGCTTGATTCCTCCCAGCAGCACTGGTCTCTTTTTCTGGTTTTTCTGTGCTTCTATATTTCAGTTTTTATTTTGCGATATGGATTTTACGGGATGACCGTAAAAGTAACAAAATTTGGAGTTGAAATAAAAAATACTCCAAAAACAAATTTTAAAGGTCACGTTTTTAAAGCACAACGTTCGTGCAGCTAACGCCATCTATTGATTGAAGACGAAGTTGCCACGTCACCCTGATAGCTGAGACTTTTGACGTATTTGAACAGCGCCCTGTCTTCTTGTTTAAAGATAAATATCTACTCGCTGCTAAAGTCTAACAGGGCTAACAATTTCGGCTCTTCTAGACTTCAAGTGCCCGCCAAGCCCCAACGAATGTTTCTACACTCCGAAGTTTGGGTTTTAGTCAGTCAATAAGCTTTAAGCTATCCTGTGTTTCTAGTAGCCTCCAGATCATCGACGTAGGATCACATACATCTTTCCTTACATATATAATTATTTCAAATATATAAAACGACGATAGGGTTAGCATACATGTTTTATTCTTTTTAAAGATCTGCATTCCCGTGTCCCTACGTTAAAAATCGCTCTATTGTCCTTTTTGTAACAAAAAAAATGATTCCATGTCTTTAGTTCCCCATAAAATAATACCAAACGAATACGTAACAATTAATACGTAGTGTTAAGTGTAAATAACGTTGAACCACTAATTTTATACTGAGAAAACAAAAGAAAAACAACAAGTCGTCAGCGCAGTGTATCACCACTATCTGCACCACCATCAGAACACTGTTTTCCAAAACAGTGCCTATCAGATCAGGCAGTACCCCAAGAAGGCACCAGAGAACTTATCTGATACTGGCACGGCCGGAGTTCGCACTAAGATAGACATTTATTGAAATTATAGCGCCGTATCTTTTGGGACATCTTCACCCTTTTCGGTATAGAATTTAATAGGTCACAAGGTTGAGTTTTGGTATTACGGAGCGGTAGTTTCTATATTGAGAGCTGAAATAGGATTATAATGGTCTTAATACGATTTGGACATTTACGATTTTCTAATGTCTGTTAGATCCTATAAAAACAAAGAGTCCGGTGTTGACTTTGTTGTCTTTAGTTACAATAATATCACTTTAGCTAGTATAAAGATTCACACAGTAAATATATTTTTCATATTTCCTCTATAAAACACAACAAAAAGCTACCTCAGTGAATCATTACTTAGTTGTTACGATACCTACTGCAGATTCTTGTAGGTAAACAAAGTTAATAACAGGATATTTCTTCCTTGAAACAGACTTACTCAATGTTTGTGTTTATAATTAGGAAGCTATCTTCGCTGGGTCAGATTAAGTCCGACAAATTTAACGCCAGGACTTTATAAAAAGGGGTCGGGACTCGGATCGGGCCCTCCGATATCGTTCCGATGAATGAATAATATTTGTGACGAGAAATTCGACTGGACTACATTCTGATGACCGAAAATTCCAAGTTTCTTCCTTAGATAAAATAAAGAGGATTTTTTTAGATAAATACGTTTGTTAGCGACATATTTTATCAAATTCCACTATAATAACATTCACAATATATAATACACGTTATGTATAATAACTCTATGAACATAATTTAAAACATCCAATTAGTATATTTATTTTAATTAATATCACTAACACTCATATATCTGCTTAATAACATTCATTAATTTCAAATTGAGCACCTGCCTGTCTAACCAGGGTTCGTAAAACGCGAGCAAAATTCATTGAAGTGTTTGTCATAATTTTCATAATACTTCATTTCAATCGATGTTTCTCGCCAGAGTTTTTTCGCTATAGCAAGTGGCGAGTTGTCATTCATTGTAACATTTTAAGAGGGATGCCTTTGTTCAGCAGTGGACTTTTTCCGGCTGATGATGATGACGATGAACATACGGAACTGCTAGCAGAAAATAAGCGGTCGTGTTGCCCAACGCGCTAACATTCGTGATCGCATTCGCCATCTTCAACCCCCGTCTTATACCGGTGTGATAGAAAGAATTGATGAAACTATTGTGATTCCAAGAGTGTTAGACTCAGCCTTATAACATGTTTTCATCATCAAATTGATTGTGAAAAGACTCCGCTCTAATATACCATCACTTTCTCGACTGTACCAACATCATTAGCATCAGCTACATCTTTTCATTACATAATTATGAAGTTACATACGTAATGTGTATAAATCATATTGAATATGACGATTACATAGAGTCAGCTAAGCCACGCGTGAGTTAATGTTATGAAGCTTGGCAATTTTGGCATGCCATAGAGAATGGAACTGCGAGGTCACTTCGTTAGTAAACGCTTATATTTTATAGCTTATATTTTTTATTTCTTTTATTGCTTTTCATTATTTTATTCAATTCTAATATTTTGTGACATTTAATTGTTTTCTATTTTAATCTTTTGTGTATTCTTGACAATTTCAGTATAAATTCTCGTAACTTTGACATTTACAAATTATGATGTAATTTAATATTGAATGAATAAATTAATAATCTAATCTAATCTAGCCTTAGGACGAAAACGCGCTCAAGTCCTGGAAGTTGTGAGTAAAAATTAAGAAAATCTGAAACGTTATTAAGGCAACAGACACAAATTAATATATGGCGAAGTTTATAAAACAGTAAAACAATATTTTCGCTACTCAGTAACCATACTTATAAGTCAGCTTCGCCAGCTGCATTTGGTTCAGTGATACTTCTGCAAAGTAACGCTGGTACGACAAAATAAAAAAAAAATACTAGATACATTTTAAAGTCAACTCAAACTCTATATGCGTTAAATGTTGTTTTTTTTTGATACATGAAGATAGTGGAGAGTCAAAAGATTTAAGACCCCTTCCATCACTCTCTATTTACCTCCTGTTATGACACGCGATAGATATCTGACATGCCAACTGAGTTTTTTTTTTTAAATAGCTGGTACTTAACATTGCGAGTCTTAAAAAGCTACAAAGCGAAACCCGAGGCCATATTGCCTAATGTTTTTGACACTCGTGATCGCAACGCAATCAAATGACATATTTCGCATACAAAAGCTGTCATTTTATTGCGATCGCGACTGTCAGAAACGTTAGGCAATAAGGCCTCTGCTCGCTGGTAGCAAACAATTGAGCGTCGTTTGAATTTAAACCGGGCGTTTACTTGCAAAGTGAGCGATCTGTATGTTATACATTTAACCCAAGCACATCTAATAAGCAATGAAAACCGGCATTCGCATATGCGGGTGAACTTAGCATAAATCTGCTAAGGGCGCTTAATGTCAGGAACAATTTAAACAAACGCTGCGTACCGCGTTAATGTAATATTCAAAGAGCGAAACGCTAAGACTTTTTCTGGGTAATTTGTATTTATAGTCTGAGCTGAAAATGCTTCAGCTTCAGTGTTTGATTGAAGGAAAAATCAATTTCTTATACATTATGTAGATGTTATCAATACGTCAAAAATATCGGTTGCGTATTTAGTCGCATAGTTGTCGAAAATCATAACTTAATGTATGTCATAATTTTTGTTAGTGAGAACATATTTCGTAAATTCCAAAAAAATTGTTCACTAATGGGTAAGATTTGTTTTGTAAGAATTCTTCAAAGAAAAAAGAAGTATGATAAATAAACGTTACGATTTGAAAAATATTAATTAAACTTAAAATTAATCAAAAAAAGGTAATAAAAAAATGTTAACAAAGAGTGTACAAATTTAGACATTAACGATGAATAAGAATTGCAATTGCTTATTAATTTAACTTCTTGCTACTAAAACTTTTAGCATCAAAAGAATCATACGACTTAATTTCGTAACAAATTTATGACGAACATAAATTCATCATGGCAGCCTGGAGCACGGATCATGTCTGCTTTCAAACTGAAATAAAAGTCACTTTATAATTCGAAATATATAAATTAGTTTGATCCTCAGCCGTGCGTTTCAATCAATGTCCATTAGAGACATTACAAACGATTAAAAACGACATTCTAAAACGGCTTAAAGGACATTTCTAATCAGTCAAAAGCCGACTTTACTCTTGTTGTCTTAGGTTTTAAAATTAGATGGAATGAAAATGTTACATGCGTAAACTATGCGTACGGTTGCAACAGCCTGTCGTACTACGGCGTCGAATACTAGACTTCCTTAGTCTAATTCGGGATCGTCTAGATTTATTTTAGGTCGAAGCAATAATGTCCTTCAATAATATAAACATTGCAAGTAATTGTTCGTGCGTTAGTTTGCCAAATTGAAGCGCTAATAAATGTAACAGGCAAAAAGGTAGATTGGAATGATTTGCTGTCATTCGGTACAAATGGAAAATGGACAACACGAAATTATACGACAGAATAAGTAATAGTACAAGTACGGAAGGCACGATTCTTATGGCTAAACGTCACTTTTGTTGTGGTGAAGCTACTAGTATTTCTACTATTACTTATTCTGTGATATAATTTCGTGTTGTCCATTTTCCATTTATACCAAATGACACAATGCAATACAATACAAATATTCTTTATCGCTCACAAAAAACAGTACAGAGACATTACAAAAATAAATTCAGACAGACAATATTCGGTCAAAAAATCAATCAATTACTAAAAAGCGATCTCTTCCATACAACCAATTTCTAAGAAATTAATGATACTCACTCAACCATTGGAATATTAAAATCATCATGACAGGTGACCAACTCTAGACCACTAGACGTAGTTAGTAGGTTCGTTAGTTTGTAGGTTCTCCTATTTATGTTTATACTGTGTTTTTGTTGTGATGTAGTGTGTTTTTGTTGTCAATAAATGTTGTGAGTTTGAGTTTGAGTTTGTTAGTTCTTGAGTGAAGATTTTCATTTGATTGGGTTTATGCTAACCACAGACAATTACTTTTCACTAATGTAAAACCTTGTCATCTTTCTAGTAAGTAATTCTACAAATATGTATTAGGTACTAACCGTTACTCGCGACTCCGTTCGCGCTAAATTCGGTTTTCACTATCCCATGTGAACCACTCAATTTTCCGAGATAAAACTATCCTATGTCCTTTCCCGGGACTCATATTATCTAAATCGGTTCAGCGGTTTAAACGTGATCAAGTAACAAACAGACTTACAAACTTTCGCATTTATTATACGAGTATTAGTGGGATGGGATAAATATGAAAGTTTGTATGTGCGTGCGTGCGTGAGTTTGGTTCTGTACTGTAGGTACTGTACGCTACTATGATCAGATTTGGCTGAAATTTGGTATTTTTTTGGATGAAAGCTGAACTTTTGGAAAAACACAAGGGCAATTCTCGATATTCCCGCGGGATCTACGGGAAACGCTAATGAGCAATCTCATATCATCAAACGGCTGTGAATAGTGAAATTGAGTTAATTTTCTTCACTTTTCCCAGAAAAGAATTCTATCTGTATTTCATAGTCGGCTACGAAAATGTGAGACCATAAAGGTGGGATTTCAGTCAAATCGGAGTTTTCAAGTCTACATAAATCAGATACAAGATATAACCCTTTGAGCGAGTTGCGTACTACGCGTACCACGCAAGCCTTAAGCCGTCCATTCACGACCCGCCGCTTATTAATAACCCCAATAATGCGCGTATTGTAGTGAATGCTAGATTTATGACAGTTGTTGTTGGGCATTGAGAAATTAAGCAATAGAGCGGAAATGCTAAAAAATAAAATACCTCGCCAAATGGCGGCGTTTGTTGCATTCTGATTAGCTGGGACTCAAGCAGCCACTCGATATGGGCTAGCAGATGTTATGATAGATATTGATAGAGAAAATGTTTCACTGCTTAGTATTTGCATAAATAAACTAAAATAGAATGGAGAAATGTATGTTCGTGCATCGTTTCATAACGGCTGCATCTAGTTGGTTAATTATGTTCGGTTATATAATTTTACTTTTTCGCTAATTTCAGGAGAAGGTTTGTGAATTAAGGTTTTTTTTTAATTACACAAATCAACTACAATAAAATAATATTGTAGCTGTGTTGTATTGTTTTTTGTGTAATTGTTTTGCAGAGTGAAAAAATCGGACTTCCAAATCTCCGTACAAAAACCTCTTGTATTGCTTATTATGTGGTGATCAATAACCTGTCATAGTATATTATATTGTATTGCAGAAGGAGGGATTCCTTGACAGGCTAGTCGGCGCTAGTATCATGAGGTCTATTTGGTAACTTTGACGTTTGTGTCACGTTTGTGGTTGGTTAATCAACCAAATGAGCCAATCACATTCAAGACTGAAATGTCACACGGAATTCAAGATACTATATAACGCCATTTAGCGATTGGATAACCAGTACTTTACTCTACTGAGGAGTTCCTCTATGTTGTTGGGCCAACGCGCGAGCTCGTGAGGGGCGCCCTTAAACCGAATCGTTATGTCTATTGTCAGCCATTTTCTGCTCATCCGACTGTATTCTTTATAGCGTGAGAGGTGTTTCGCATGTTTATAGCGAGATTATTCGTCCCTTTCTCGCCGTTTATGTGTGAAGGGGACGCAATTTATTATGATTAACTGCAGTCTTGGCATTGATTATCTACCAATTTTTTTTTAAATACATCAAGGAAATTAAACATTCACACTTGAGTTGTACTTTTAATTAAGTAGTAAGAAAATAAGTTTTTATTTTATATGTAAATACTAGCTTTTGCCCACGGCTCCGCCCGCGTGGAATTCGGTTATCGCGCGCTGTTCCCTCGGGAACTGTGCATTTTTCCGGGATAAAAAGTAGCCTATGTCACTCTCGGTAAACTATCTCTATGCCAAAAATCACGTCGATCCGTCGCTCTGTTGCGGCGTGAAAGACGGACAAACACATAAACATACAAACACACTTTCGCATTTATAATATTAGTAAGTAAGTAAGTATGGATAACTTATAAGTATACGCTTTTTTGCTGACTATTCTTTTTGTTAATTCTAATGTCATCCCACTTCAACAGGGTGATTCGGGAGACGTACGCAGGTCAATCCTACACCCTGAGTAATTGATAAATCGATCGTTCACAATTATAAGTAAAACCCCCACACTTACCTACTTGTGAAGTGGCCATGCAGTTGTAATAATTTAATACTTCTATGTATATTCATCATGAAAAATAATACCAAAAAAAAACTTTTTCATACCAACCAGATTTAGTCGATCCATATTAATATTATAAATGCGAAAGTGTGTTTATTTGTTTGTGTGTTTGTCCGTCTTTCACGTCGTAACGGAGCGACGGATCGACATGATTTTTGGCATAGAGATAGTTTACGGGCCCGAGAGTGACATAGGCTACTTTTTTTACGAGGGAACAGCGCCCGATAACCGAATACCACGAGGGCGGAGCCGCGGGCCAAAGCTAGTAAATAAATAAAAATTTCTGTCTGGTTAAACAACATTTTTAGTTCTCCTTCTAAATTTGCATAGCAAACAGTAATTTCTGGTGTATTTATTTCACAAGAACGTCATTACATGTAATGTATCGTAAGTATACACGCACTTATGTATGAAGTCAATTTACTAACACAATTTCGACACCTTCGCCAGTTGGGTGCAGCTGCAATCTGTGTCTTAAATCTTACTATATAGAGTTGTCATTGCTAAGTACTAATCGAGATCAAAATCTGTTCCCTTCTGATAATTTCCTCTAATGAGACATACGAGGCTCAAGATTTCACAAACTTATACTTATCTAACAGAAAACATACTATGACTCTTAACAGTGTTAGGTTAGGTTGAAAATGAAATGGCTTTTATTTTTTGAACGGCATCATTGTATACGAAGTAGTTGAGATGGTGCGATTGCTAAACAATTTTGATTTTGAATCGAAATTTCGTGATCAGGTTGGATAGTGTTAATTAATTATTGGCGGTAATCACTTAACGGAGCACTATGCGTTGATTTGGCGCCACGGGAATTGGGTTGTCGGCTGTCAACGTTATTTGTCAATTGTATTTGGACGTGAAATGACGTGGCACATTCGAAAGAAGCTGATTTGGATGACACCATATTGGATATTATGATATATTAGGCAATTTGAGAAAGTAAAATTAAGATTGTTTTTTTTTGGAAACTTTTTGTATTTTTTATTTCAATTCCAAATTTTTGTTACTTTTACGGTCATCCCGTAAAACCTAAATCGAAAATATAAACTGAAATATAGATGCACAAAGAAACCAGAAAAATAAGACCAGCGCTGGGAATCGAACCCAGGTCCTCGGCATTCCGTGCCGCGTGCTATACCGCTACACCACCGGTACAGACACGAATTACTCCTATATGCACCACATATCTCAGCTTATTTGTCTTTATTTGGCCACAGATTTTTTTTGTTTTGAGTCTTTTTGTATTTTTTATTTCAATTCCAAATGTTTGTTACATTTTACCCAGAGTTGATATTTCAGTTTGTATTTTCAATTTAAGAAAGTAAAAGGAGCCAACGGTACCCCATTACTGAAACTGTCTGTCTGTTTGTTTTTCCGTCTGTCACAGTCACAGTCTCTTCAGTTGTAATAGAGAGACTTGAGATTTTCACAGATTATGTGGCTGCTACAACAGTAAATACCTATTACAAACAGAAAAAATAAATATTTAAGGTGAGTTTTGCAGTTTTTTGCTTCATATTAATAACGGCAACATGTAGACGCTTGAAATATTCACAGAATCTTTAGTTGTATCATCGCTTTAGAATAAATAATTAAATTAAAATAAAACAAATATTTAAGGCGGGCTCCCATACAACAAACTTCCGTACAAGTCATAAGCACTTTTTGGGAATACTTATAAACAAAAAAAAGTGGCAATGGGCGGGCCACATCGCTCGAAGAACAGAAAACCGTTGGGGGAGAAAAGTCCTCGAGTGGCGACCACGAACCGGAAGACGAAGCGTTGGCAGGCCTCCCACCAGGTGAACATCGTGAGAGTTGCGGGAAACCGGTGGATGCACGTGGCGAGTTGTCGTTCATTATGGCGTTCTAAGGGGGAGGCCTTTGTCCAGCAGTGGACGTCCTCCCGGCTGATGATGATGATGATGAAACAACAAAAAATGCTCTATTTGACGTCACTTTTAATAACTATACGCTTAATTTTTGCGACAAACTAAGAATTCAAAAGCCTATATTTAGAACATGAATTATTAAAACTAAAAGCTTTGTTCTGAAAAAACTCAAGGCACTAAATATCAAGGAAGTTAAAAAAGACACCATGTCTGCATAGTAAAGTGAACAGAAAAATGCTATTATCAGGTGAAGGTTCCATTAGAGTGAACGTAAATAGCTTTGCGACATGTACGAGTAGACCGTATGTAATATTCATTGGGATTGTCTGATACGAAGCGAAATTATATTATTCTTGGATTGAAAGTTGCACAAGTTACAAGATAATAGCGATAGAATTAGCTAATATAAAATGAAATATGGCAAGAATTAAGAACACACGTATACAAACACAAAAAAGAGAAAAAATAGTTTGTTTTAATAGAAATAATGAGAGAAAGAAAGAAAAAAGATGAAGACATTCTCTCTCACAAAGACCACAAATATAGCAAAATTACGAATCCGTCTTCCTCTACCTTAGGTCTCGCTGTTGGTCATTCATTACTTGAGTTTTAAGATAGTATTCTGATATAACGACCGCAACCGACGACCGTGACGCGGTCGCGTTACTCACTTCACTGCTTATGACGAATTAGAAGCACTGACGGAATCTACTACGCATTACTGAGTATTGGGTTGCGCGACCTGAGGCTATATTGTGCGTTGGTATCAAGATCATTTTCATCACTCTTTCTGCCATACGGTATTGATTAATGTTTATGAGACGGTGAACACGATCGCAAACGTCAGAGACGGCTACCGGTCGCGGTCGCATATCGCGTTCCCCAACATCAACATCGGAATGATACATTTGACAATTTCATTTTTAGAACAGTTTGAATGCTTGAGAGTTTAACTCCTGAAATTTTGAGTGCATTTCGACGCAGATGGGGAGGAAAGGACAAAGTTCAGAACTAGAAAACTATAAACAGAGAGACCGAAAAAACCCATACGTTTAGTTATTATTGAATAGCATTACATAAAATGCATTACTATTATTAATTTAATTACAATTGTGACTAATGCAACTTAATCATTATTATGTTGGGAAAAATAACCCACAGGGAAAAAATAATTTAACTTCCTTTACAAAATATGTAGCTTGTTTTTAAATAAATATGAGAAATACGTACACGAAATGCGTACACGAAAGTTTGTCCGTTTGTTTCCGATCCAATCAAGTGAAAATGGCTGCACAGATTTCGTAGAAATTTACTACTTTTTTCCGGTATTTTCACAGGATCTACATACATCTGCATAATGTATTTTCTGGTGATTTCCACGAGAATTTAGTGAAATCTCAGAATTTGAATACAGTTTACTCCAGTTTTAATGATTGGTGCGAGCGAAGCCGCGGCTAACTTGTATATTATTTACACCGAGTGCATAATGCAATGACCTCATGTATTTCAAGAATCATTACTAATAAGTCATGGCCGGTTGCTTGGTTACACTTCAGATAACATGACAAGTCTCACTCACGTCAGTCGGCAGGCAATATTGGCTGTTAGAAGAAACTTCTTTTAGTTCTTCTAGTTCAGTGTCTTTAAAACATTGTAGAGAAACAGTCCAAAAAGTAGCAAAAGTAACAGTTTTTAACAAGTGTAATATAATACTCGATGTTCTACCCGTAAATATCCGAAGGTCTGAAGATGTCAATCGTGAGAAAGAATCTGATCTTATTCTTGGGTGCGATTTTTGCTAACGATCATTTTGTGTGCATTTCTGCAATATTTGATGGTAATGGTCCCAGATTCCGCCTAGTTAATGGCACAGTTTTGGAGAATGACGCAACGATAAATATTATGTACGGAAACCCTGTCGAGCTATTTTGCACCGGACATGCAAATCATTTAAAAGTAACTAAAAGCTACAATGAAGATGTACCGACTACTATCTTAAACCAGACTACCGCTAAGATATTTGAAGAAAAACTAGAGCGGAATTATTATAATTATCACTGCACAGACACTAATAGACAAGTTGAGACTTCTGTTAAAGTCCTGGTTGATTCTCTGCCAGTGATAACAAACTTCCATTGCAAATCTGAAAATCTTGAGGGCATGATTTGTACTTGGGCTACACCCAATTTAAAATGTGATACGGCTTTATACTATGTGAAGCATGGAGTTCACTTTCATCTATGCAATCTAGAATATAGACGGTCCGCTGTACGTGGAACACCATTTTGTACATGGAATCAGAAACACCCTGTAATAAAATACGAACTGGTTGAAAAAACGTTAAATTTTCTGACGACTAATTGCAATGCATGGGGTTGTGCAAATCAGACATTTCTTATCTACCATCTTGCGGTAATAAAACTGGGTGCTCCGACTAATCTTCAATACATACTGAAATCTCCTTACATCGCTGTTTTGCGATGGCATAAACCATTTTTAACTGGCCTAAACCCGAAGTTGATTGATGCGAAGGGATCATCTACAAAACTCGCTTTGAACTATAAAATAATTGGGTTTTATTCTGGCATTTACCACTTTCAAGTAAATAAAACTGAAGTACAAGATATTTTCAGCGAGGATAAGATGGAAATAGAATTGAATATGCCTTGTGCAGATACATTCTATGAAATCAGAGTATCTGTTAAACTTCCTACAGCAGGTGATGAGTTCTGGTCGGAGGATGCAGTTACATCGTTTGTAACAGACCCGGAACCAGAAAATATTGTCGCTGTAGTTAATTCAACATGTAAGCATCAACGAGTAAAAATTACTTCGGATGTAATGTTGTTTGAAATAGATAAATTTAAAAGCGAAATAAGAAGAGAACACAAAACGCTAAAAGATACAATAAGGTTATTGAAATTTAAAGCCGGTGATATTATTCTACCTTAGGCTGCCCGTGATGGCTAAGAAATTTTTAAAAAGTAGATTAAAAAATATATATAAATCAATTCCAAGTTTTTCAATATTTATTAGATGTTTTAATATTTTTTCATCCATTACACTTGCCCGTAAATGATAACATGCAGGCTACCTCAGCTGCAATGTCCTTAATAAAACTCGCGGGCTTTTATTACCTGTAACCTGCTGGTGTGTTTTAACACATTTTTATTCCTACCCTTGTACATGTTCAAGTTCAAACAAAGAGGTTATTTTATCTCAACATGAATTTCTATTTTTAGAAAGGATATAATATAATTTAATTACAAAGGAGGATGGGCACGGGCAGATTTGTATGGACTCTGGCTGGCCTAGGAACCAACAACGACAAGCCTTATCATTGGAAAGGTTTTTTGATATTCTACTTTGATGAATTATACCTGTAGATTCACAATCGCGCGCCCAAATATGTCCGAGCCAAATGAGCGCCAGTTTGAATCACTGGCCTAAAATCACTGGTTCAGATCACCGGGATAGGTTAGGTCGATAGGTTGGTCGATAGGTCGATCGGTAGGTCGATAGTAGGTAGATAGGTTGGTAGAATGCTCGCCTGCCACTTTGGTAAAACTGGCCTTCTTTTTTCTCAGTACGTTGTTGTCAAGTGTCAAGCGTTGTGGAGTTTTGCCGCTAGCAAAATTCGCCCGTAATAGAGTAAAGACTAGGTTCAAATTTTATTTTTTGTGAGATGATTTTATTTGTCACGCAAACAAATCAATAGTTCTGACATTCTTTGAAGGGCATTTTGTTCGGCAATGTGCGTCCTGGTTTAAATGTCATTGATATTCTACAACTTTTTGTACGGCGGGCAATCTCGAATCGCTGTGTAAAAATATGAAAACGCATATAAAACAAAATCATCAACATACAGGAACTTACTTTTAGTATCGAAAAAACCTACTTTTGTGTAAAAGTAGGTTTTTTAGTAAAAGTTTTAGAACTTAGAATAAGCTATCCAGTGACATATCGTCATTTTTATTGTCACTGTCTAATGTAGGGTAGCACACAGCAAATGCGGGCAGTTGTGCGCCGGTGTTTGTTTCGTGAAGGCTCCTCTACACAATCGGCCATGATGGGCGATTACAGGCGATCACGATTGTGTGGAGGGCTTAATTGTCAACAGTTGGCCATGAGCGGCGACGATCGCGCGTAATCGCCACTCTGTCGGTTTTTTGTGGCTCCTCTACACAATCGACCATGATGGGCGATCACACAATGGGCGACGATTGTCACTATCCCTGCGCAACTGCCCACACAATCGTGCGTGGCACATTTGTTAATTGTCAGCCGCCCGAGATGGATGCCGAAACAGTAGCAGCTGCAGCTATTTATTTAATTAGCGTATATATAATCACTACATAAATATCGTTAATAAACGGATCGTGAAAAAGAAGTGGAGGCGGAGAAGATGGTGGATGCTTACCATATATCGAAAGAGAACAAGGTAATTCGAACTGAATGATGGACGATCGTGTGGGCACGCGCACAATCATTGCCGCAATTTCCTTTGATGTTTGCCCAAAAAACCGACAGAATGGCGATTACGCGCGATCGTCGCCGATCATGGCCAACTGTTGACAATTAAGCCCTCCACACAATCGTGATCGCCTGTAATCGCCCATCATGGCCGATTGTGTAGAGGAGCCTTTGGGCAAACATCAAAGGAAATTGCGGCAATGATTCTGCGCGTGCCCACACGATCGTCCATCATTCAGTTCGAATGTACGAATGAAATAAATACCATAATAAAAATATACGATTTTGATTATTATTTTGATTTTGATTTTGATTATGATTTTTTCGATTAACGATATTTATGTAGTGATTAATACGCTAATTAAATAAATAGCCGCAGCTGCTACTGTTTCGGCATCCATCTCGGGCGGCTGACAATTAACAAATGTGCCACGCACGATTGTGTGGGCAGTTGCGCAGGGATAGTGACAATCGTCGCCCATTGTGTGATCGCCCATCATGGCCGATTGTGTAGAGGAGCCAACAGTCGTGCGAGCAGAGCGGTGGCGCGTACTGCGCGTGTTACGGCAGCCGCTGAGTCACGTACTCTCTTGAAGAAGGGCTACGAAATAGCCTAAACACGTCAAGCTAAACTCGATTTAAGACGTGAGTTATCCCTTACAATATAATTTATTATGAGTGAGTCTCACGGTAGTTTCATGTTCAATACTGATTTCACAATTTTTTGTTACATAATAAAGATATTATTTAATTTGGCAATTATTTAACTTCTGAAAATAATTACAAACCAAAATACGCTCCCTACGCTCCTCTTCTATGGCTTGAAGGCAAGTATTAAAATATTGTAGGACATGACGGTTTACTCAGTAATCCACTCAGGGACGCTTCGGGAAATTATAAGCAATCTACAGCCGAGATTTGAGATTGTTCTCAATTCACACGTAACAGGTGTCTAGCTAGTATAACACTTATCTATTTACATATATAATAGCTTTTAACTCAATTTCGTTGTGTTAACTTCGCGTATGCATAATAAGTATTTAGTATTTATGAGAGAGACTAGTACCATCTAGAATGTAGAACGAAACTTTCAAGTGGATCAATTGATTAAAATTTAATAACCTACTAAATTAAATCTAAAAAAATCGGTCAAGTGCGAGTGCGAACGACTCGCGCATGTAGGGTTCCGAACCTCCGTACGATGCGGCTGTGTCGTTTTATTACAGAGTTCCTATGGCCAACATCTAAATTTTCATCATCAGATCAGCTCTACGGCATAATAATATTGCATTGTCATCGGATTTATACATGCGTGTAAAATTCAGCTCAATCGGTTGAAAATTTGAGTTGAAAGATTCCACCCGAGCAAACATACCTAGTTACATCACACTGCAAATAAATATTATAATGCTTGTAATAAGTTTTTGTTAAAATTTCATTTTTAATACAAGCTTTTTTGCCGAATGTACTTTTTGTTGACTGTACTTGCATTTTCATCTAAACTAGATATTTGTACCAAATTTCAAGTCGGTACTATTAACTATTGAGGAGTTCCCTCCTGCAGAGGCGATCCCGGCAAAACCACCAAGATGTCACTACCAGATTATTATATTGTCTCCAAATTTACATAAGTATGCCAAATTTCAAGTCAATCAGACCATTGGAAGTGGATGAAATTTAGCTTCCAAAATCTGACCCAAAAAAACGATAAATAAATAAACAAACAGGGCAAGCTAAAGAAAAGCTTCTCTTTCTTTTTTACCACATAATATGTACCATGTTTTTATGCAAATAAATGATTTATGATTTATAATTTAAAAATATCGCCGTAATGTAAGCACTTGTGCAAGTATTTCGAGTAAAAAACAATTTGAATTGTCAACCTCTTTGGATCTGGCTGTTTGCTTCTGAAATCTTCGCCCGCGCAAGGCAGCGCACGGCTTTAAAAAATAAAATTAAAAAAAATCATTCGCGGGAAATTCGGTGACTTCGTATGTTGTGTAATTAAATAATAAGAAGCTCGACTAGAGTGAATAAATTTTAAAACGTATTATAAACCTTGTAAATAGTGTTAAATACTTAGTGTGATTTTTTTTAGTGTAAAAAAACAATAGGTAAACAGTGAATTAGCACAGTGCGGATTTGACGAATGCTTTATCAAACTTGGCTTCATTGAGGTTTGTGGTTTATAAATTGCTTGATTAATTTTGCACAAAACGAATAAACCAGACATTCACTAATTATATAATCGAAACTTTTATAAAACATCATTAAAATTGCAAACCTAAAGATAAATATTCGACTCGGCCGCCTTAGCAACGGATAATAACACCTAGCAACCAAAAAACGCTAAAAAAAAACACGTTTATTGTATGATGACCCCGTTCAATTTGTAACTTTATTTTATTTTTAGTATTTGTTGTTATAGCGGCCACAGCAATACATAATCTGTGAAAATTTCAAGTGTCTAACTTTTACGACTTAAGAGATAGAGCCCTGTGACAGACGGACGGACGGACGGACAGACAGACAGACAGACAGACAGACAGACAGACAGACAGACAGACAGACAGACAGACAGACAGACAGACAGACAGACAGACAGACAGCGGAGTCTCAGTAATAGGGTCCCGTTGGCACCCTTTGGGTACGGAACCCTAAAAAGGCCCCCGTGGCATGGTGCCCAAGAGGCTGGCAGCATGGCCTCGTTGAATGGCGATGGCGATTCGTTGAGAGAGATAGCTGCCAGCCCTATGGTCTCCAGTAGTGTCGACCAGGCGCTTTTGTATTTCTCTGATTAAATTTTGTGCTCCTGGACCCCAAGGACCCAGGGTCTCAAATCCGACAGCAACGAAATTATATGCTGAGCCGAGACCCTGTTATTTTAAGTTTTATGTGGTTATTTTATTTTAAATTCATGTATATTTTATTCTAATGTTTAACTACTTATTGATACATACTTAAATACATATTAAACACCCAAGACCCGAGAACAAACATTCGTATTTTTCATAAAAATATCTGCCCCGACACGGGAACCGAACCCGGGACCTCAAGCTTCGTAGTCAGGGTCTCTAACCACTAGGCCATCTGGTCGTCAAAATTATGCGTACCCAAATAAATTTCAGGACAGACATATGAACTTGGCATCTTGGCACTTGGCACCCATTTAGATCTCACTTCTTTTGTCGTTAAAGTCAATAATCAAGGCACGTATCATAATATTGAACTTGCCTCTTATTTGAAATTTATGTTTTGATGGGTATTTTTTTTTTGTCATTCATCACTGAAACATTCGCATTACATGCAAATGAACAAAGCATATCAAAATGAACTCGGATATTAAATCTCAGACCGACGTTAATTATTCTTCGCATCGTAATGAATCTGTTCGTTTGTCTGTCTTAATTAAGAATGCGTCGTGGCTGCATGTGGCGTGATGGCGTAGCTTAGAACAGTTAAGTCATTAAGGTAACCGGCCTACTCATAGGCCATAGTTAACAGTTAAAGAGTTTCTCGGTAATTCCTTGTCATTATTGTTTTGTTCATAAGTAGATTAGCAGATCCATCACACAAGGGTTTTTTTCACTTCTTATGCTCGTAAACTTCGTATTAATGCTGATTCAGCACTGCTGAATATAAGCGACATAAAATGACTTTTTCTAGTGCATAAAGTAATATCTTCGTCTTAGACCAAGATAATCAAGTCCTGACAGCCTCAAACAGAAAAGTTTTTTTTAAATATTTTTTATTAATTCGTAATTTTTATTGATAAAACAATTTTTAGAATTCCGTAGTCAACCTGGAACCCTTATAGTTTCGCCGTGTCTGTTCGTCTGTCTAAGCACAGAGACCGTTAGCACTAGAAAGCTGTAATTTGGCATGAATATACCTATTAGTTACGCCGACAAAGTGGTAAAATAAAATGAAAAATTAGGGTGCCAAACTCGTTCGGTCTTTTAAAACCACTTTTGCGATTCAGTGATCTGTTTGCGAAATGCTCAACTTCAAAGTGCACATTTTCAATAAAATCGAACGTCCCTTAACCTAAATTTTGCAGATTCCGTACGAAATACGAAATCCTTAGAAAAATATTAAGTAGATACCTACTTGATTTTTTCGTAATAGCTATGGAGTCCTATCTTGCAGGATTCGGTTATCGCTGTCACGAGAACTATACTCCACGGCACAAAATTTGGCCCACCCTTCATACAAAAGTATCGATTCTGCATACGTTTGAGGGCCAGATTTTTTGCAGTATATTAAAGAAAGTAGAAATCGTACGTCAAAAAAGGAGCTAACGAACCACAGATAAAGATTACACTAGATTACGCAAATGCATCTACTTCGCGTGTCCGAACCCGGACCAGACGTCGGGGTTAGCCCCATACAAAGACTGACTGACTAATCACGACTAGTGACTGACTCGAGCCCCACGACGCGGGCGGGCAGCGCATTTGAATCGATTTTGCGCGGACATCGGGGAATTCACATCGCTAATTCGCTCTTAAAATGTCACAGTAGACTAAAAAAAGCGACTTGCGTTATCTAGTGTAATATATACCTGTGTAACGAACCATACGTTGGTTGTTAGATTTCGCAATCTAGCACCTCGTATTTCGAATTCGGCCCATGAATTTCTAGTTCCAAAATGGAATCCAACCGTGAATGTTGTGGATGCAAATCCGACGTGCTGTTAGAAATGGAAGGACCGAAGTAGAGTGGTTTCTAGTCTGCATAGTCAAAATAACTGGCGCGCTATTATTCGTCATATCTAAATATTCGTCTTGAATGAAAATCAACATAATTTGGGTACAGCTGACATTACTACAAATGTCATAAAGTAGTATCGGTCCAAGTATTTATAAAATCATCATCATCATCATGTCAGCCGAAAGACGCCCACTGCTATCTATTAAATGCTTAATATGCTTCTGCTGCTATTAAATGTTTGATATTTATTTGGACCAAAAACTATACAATATTGAGAATAAAGGTAACTTTAACTGAAATTAAACATTGGATAGAAAATATGTTGTGGCAGAATATTTGTGAAATTATGGTAAAGTAAAATGGTAATTATGGTGAAGGAGATGGCGGGATGATCTGGACACGTACACAAAGGACTGGCCTGACATTGCGTCAGAACGAGAGTTGTGGAGGTCAAGAGGGCCTTTGCCCAGCAGTGGGACACTATACAGGCTAATAAAAAAAAAATGGTAAAGTAAAATTTTTCCCAATGTTTTCCTTAGCAAAATTTTATCTTTTAAGTACTTAATGTTTTTTTATAAATAGTTTGACTTTTATCTAATGGGACAATTTCCTTTTCGCGCGCTGTCAGTTTCACAGAATACACAGTTCCACTGTATTGTTCAAGTTTCAAATGTCTGAAGACATAGATCCTACTCTACTTTGAATAGACAATAATATCTATGCATTAGATAATCTCACCTAAAAGGTGAATCACAAATCTATTTATCTATTCAGTACAGGGTGCTTTCAAATTCTTCCGGAATACTTCAGGAGGTTATTGGGTTAGCCTGACTGAATGCCACAGTAAGGGTTTTTCATTGGAATCTTTGCCTCAAAGTATCGTCACGAATATCAAGCAGTACCGATTAATGAGTGGAAACATTTGACCCTAAACTTGGTAGCGTATCTAATAAATAAGATACATAATTTAAAATTATTTTTGTATTTTTTTAGCTCTACAAGAATCCAACTAGGTTTGAATTGAGTACACTTATTGAGTAGAGTTTAGGGTTAATCCCTAATCAAAACAGTCCATGACAATTTTGAGCTACCTCGTACAATCAGAGAAAGGGTACCCCCCTGTAATGGAGGTAAGTATGGATACCGCCGTTACAGGGGGGGTACCTTTTCTCTTCAGCTGACTGTACATAACTACGATTATAGGGACTCCCGAGTCAAAGTTGTGACTGTGCTACTATTTGACAAGGTTCCGTAAAACAAGCAAAGGTTAGGAAATTTTTGGGCTGCTTTAATAGGTTTAAAATGGTTATAAAAACACAAATATTCACAGCTCGATTGAGCAAATGAAATACAAAGTTAAGTTAAGTTAGGTAGCTATTTCACTGCGACAGATGGTCTAAAAAAAATAAGGACATGGCATAAAAACTATTTTCCAAAGTAGCCCCTGCATTATAAAGTAATCCCGTTTTACGGTCCTTTTAATTGCGAAATTTTCAAGCAGTTACAAGATATTAAAATTGAACTACAGTGAGAAGTAAGCTGTGCTCAGTTCCGTATCCCCTCCAAGCCCGGAATTATTAACTTGTCCCTGATGCGCTGTAAATCCAGGGTAACAGGTGCCGTCGACGTGTAGTCGGGGCGTTGTGACATGCAGACACACTGACTGACTTTGTCTGTCAAATTGTATGACAAAGGATCTATGTTAAAGTGTAGATTTAATAACAATGACATTTGTAACAAACTGTGAAAAGTTAAATAAGTTTTTGCTTAAAAATTTAATTTTTAATACCTACAAGCTTTTTTTGCTGCCTGTACTTTTTGTTGACTGTACTTGCGTTGTCATCAAAACTACATTTGCATACCAAACTTCAAGTCGATGCCGTTAGCCGTTGAAGAGTTCTGTCCCGCGGAGACGATCCTGGCCGGACTACCAGGATGCCATTACCAGATTATTGTATTATCTCTATCTATCTGTTCTCCGTGCTATACCGGGTGTGGCCTGTAATACGAGCAAAAAATTAAAACATAGATCGTCCTCGTTAAACTGAACAACATTAGTTGAGCGACTTTTAAAAATAATGGAGTCTTTGTATTTTCCTTTTTTCATACAAATTAAATACTGCCATCAATGTACGCCATCCTAGAACACAACTGACGTCGCCTGTCACGCTACAAACATCAAGCATTTTGCTTTACATTGCTTCTGCGAATAAACTTAAAAGTGTAATAAAAAATAAAAAAATAATTATTTTTAAAATTCGCTGAACTAATGTTGCTCAGTTTGAGGAGTATGATCTATGTTTTAATTTTTTGCTTATATTACAGGCTACATCCGGTATAGCCTGCCTATTGCCACTTCAACGAGCTAATTTGCTTGGCTATGGTACCCTTGTATCAATTTGATTTTAAATAATGAGTACGGCACTCTCAATGTGTTAGTCCAATCGTGACTGGTTTTTCTTAAAATACCACTACTCTATTTTGTTTTTGGCCGAAACGAAAACTTACAAAAACTTGTTATAATTAAGTGCTACAAATAGCACGATTTATGTCGACATCACCTCGGGTTTTTCCCTAGGAACACCCGCAAATAAGTCGGGTTGAAAAGGCTATACATAAATAAACTTCCCCTAGGAGAGGGTTGGTTTCTTTGAGCAATACTTGATAAGGATATCCGGCAACAAACCAAAGGGCTCGCGCAAGTAATGGGTGTAATAAGGCTGCTTAAACTAAACATATGCTGTGTTTTCATTTTCGTCAACTTTAACCTGCGTTTATACTGGCTGAGCTGGCAACGTTGCATTTTTGTTTTTTTCTCTCGATTATTCCATAAAAATTGAATGAAAATTAAACATGTGGTCTGAAAGAACTCTTCTTAATATACATATGATCGATTCCCAGTGCTGGTCTTATTTTACTGGTTTTTCTGTGCATCTGTATTTCACTTTGTATTTTCGATTTGAGTTTTACGGGATGACCGTAAAATTGAAAAGTTGGAATTGAAATAAAAAAATACAAAAAGATTTCCAAAAAACCAATCTGAGTTTGAAGTGGTTGATCGAACGCCGCATAGCACGATTTGGAAGTTTAAACTAAGTTTACAGCATAAAAAAATGCCTATTGTTTTAAACTTTAAAACATAAGACTTTACAAGTCAAATTTCGTCTACTTCATAGGAAGGAATGTACGTCAACCCTTAAATTGTTGACTAAGGCTACTTCTTCCGAAAATTAGTCCCAATTTTGAGTGTTGATGCAATGCGGCCGTCAATCAGGGTGGGCTGACTAATCCACGGTGCAGATGCACATCAAAGCGTTTGCCGTTTGATTAATTACTGTCCGACTGATGGCCGGTTGCGCGCCGGACGTTGCTAGACAGGCTGCAACTGGATCGCTAATTTCATAAACATCACTACCTAATCGTGGTGTTATTTTTAAAGAATAAATTTCTATTATTGCCACTAATAATTATAAATACGATAGTTTGTAAGTTTGTTCGTTTGTTGAGGTACTAGACGTTATGAGGTACGCTTAAACCGTTGAACCGATTTAGATGAAATTCGGTAAGTATACACATAGTTTGAGTTTCTGGAAAGATATTAGGATATAGTTTTTATCCCGGTAAATGACATAATTCCAGCGGAGTAGCGATAAACAATTATACGCAGACGGAGTCGCGGGCAACGGGCTAGTACAGTATAAATATTATGTATTTAACGCCACAAATCAGTAGGATAAGTTTACAAAAAGACAAAATGAAGGGTATACAATGGATAGTTTTTTCCTAATGAAGCTTGTTAATTTCAAAAGACATAGCAATCCAAACATTTTACGTTCTACAATCAGATGAGTGTACGATGCAGAATGCCAGTATAGGTTTTTAGCACAAATCAATTTTGACTTTAGTTGACTTAAGTTATCCTTTGTACTAAATTTTTATACGGGATCCGGGTTTTTCATATAGACGAACGTTTTTTTTTTCTGAAACTGTAGACTAATTCAGGATATGAGAGAGGTTGTAGTCGGTTAAGTTTTTGTTTAGTATTTTTTTAAGAAATAAAAATGTTATTAATTTATTAAAATTACAGGAGCATTATTTCGCTGATACGAGCTAAGTCCTAAACATCATTAACAAATTTATATTTTCTCATTTTTTTCGGAACTTCAACCTTTTTCCTTACTTTTTAAAGTGGAATATACAAGGTTTGCGCTGTTAAGGAAAATAAAATGCCAAGTCGTCCCAAAGCAGGAATATGGCGTCGGTTGTCACAATCACAGATAAATCTTACTTAACGGAGATTGTCCTCGCTGAAATGTAAATATATGGCCACCTAAACTTGAACTGAAAAGTTGTGGGCACTCGACAATTTGTGTAGGGTGTCCATGAGTTCATAAATAAGAATAAGAAGTAAGAAATCTATTTACTTCTCTAATGATGCGTGTGCTCTTGATTTGTGCTGTCGTATACTTTCTTATGGAAAATCCGTTTTATTCTACTAATGAGTATATGGATTTCATAAGAGAAGAGAAGAGATATTTTAATTTATAAATAAGTATAAAAAATTGTTAAATTATATGACGTGCTTAATGTAATGTATGCTATAGGCACTGGTCCCACCGGCGGCTACAAGCTATTAGCGAGTAAAACTATAAACTACAAACGAGTGGGCGAGAGGCGAGAAGCGAGTATAGTTTTGCTAGTTTAGACGTTCGGCTATAAGCGAGTGTTTGCGTGCGACGGGCGATTACTCGCTGCACTAGCTCAGCCGGGGGGCTATTCGCCAATGACCTATACGATGTACAGTCGAGGTCGAATATAGTTAGTGTTTAATTTTGTAACTAAGGGACCCCATACATCCCTGTATTATTATTTAATTTTTTGTTAAATTGTTTACTGTAGTTTTTAAGTATTTTATTTTGAAAAAATGACTTTCTGCCAAGTTTCTTGCGGCGCATTCTTCTTGGCAATGATGGTCTTTCCGAAAGCGCTGGTAGTTTAAAAAAATGACTTGTAAAAGTGCCCATTGCGGCCTATTTACTGAATAAATGATTTGAATTTAAATTTGAAACTACATTTTCACCACACTAGCTAGTTTGAACTCACTTTATTCTTTTCTGAAATAATTAATTTTTTGCATCCAAATTTTTCTTGTCATTCTTTTTAAAATATTCCTTTTTTTCTTACGTCTCTTCAAAATAGCCACTGCCACTACACACACGCTTTTATAAAATACATCATCATCGTCATCCGAACTTGACAACAAAGATAGTTCGTATGATTGTTTTAAATTCATTGTATATACGTGCAACTACCAGACCGATTAGTTTACGCGTGCGAAGCCGCGGGTAAAAGCTAGTTGTATATATGTGCACTCGCATTCACTTTGAAAGGTAGAATGATCGCTCTGATCGCCAAGCAGGCTTCGGCGAGTACCGTTGAGCTAGTTTTATAGTCGATAGCTTATCGCTGTGGTCAACTAGTAAACAGTGGTCCCACCGCCAGCTATCGGCGAGCTCGGCGGTCAACTAGTAAAATTCTGTACTAGAAACAGATGACAATCGGCGGGCGGCTAGTAAACAATTGTATGGAATTATCGCTTACTCGCCGGGCGGTGGGAGAGTATCCTCGCCGGCAGTGTGAACAGCCAGCTATGAACTATAAAAATATAACTCTCTCTTTTATGTACACGGAAGCGATTATCTTTTGTTCGTTTCTTGGGCTAGAAAATAGCCGATAGCTCATAGCTTACTAGCTCGCGGTGGGACCAGTGCCATATGGTCAATAAATATAATTTCTATTTCTATAAAAAGTTGAACTCGTATTATAAAAGGTTCCACTACCGTACAATTGACAGGAACAAAAACATGAATATAAAAAAAATAGCAAAATACTTTTAAAATTAGTACAGTTGTGTCTGTGCCGATTTTTAACTAAAAATGCACCTAAGAGGGTTGTACTTTAACGACACAAAACTAGGTAAATATATATTTTGAAATAAAAAACAAATATCATTAGAAATAAAATCATCATAAAATAAGTACATACATAACGAAAACAAGGTTACGTACAAAAATCCAGTTATATCATGATATTTATCACCCTGATATCAATTTGTTGACTTTGTTTATGTCAGAGGTCTACCATAAAGATAGCAGCATCATAGTATAAATCACGTGGTTTGCGGGACGTAGCTTCATAAGATCATTGAAAGACATTATGGTAAGTTACCTTCCACACATTTTTGGGATTAGCAGAAATTTCTACATCAGAAATTTCACACATTTTTGGGATTAGCAGAAATTTCTACATCAGCATTCTTACAATCACTATCATGACTGACATCTTTTTTTATTTTAAGCATTGTATTTTTTCTGTTCATTTGTACTGCCACAATATAATTAGTACTTTACCTTCACTAAAACAATTGAAGCAATTCTCGTCAAATGAACTAACTAATAATGAAACACAACTGATGTAATGATTGAAAAGCGTAAAAACAATTAAACTATTTTTTTAATCCTCAGCAGTAACAATAACGAGCAAATAGTTATTTAATTCGAAATCAAACACTTATAAAAATAAGCGATTAATTTTAGATTTGTATAACGAAAATGTTACTACTGATATACTTATTGTAACAGCTGTCGTATTGACGATAAGACTGAGAAGGCGGATATATTCCTTGACTTGTTGTATTTCCTTGGAGTTATCTTTTTATACATATTCGTGTCAGTACACATCATATCAAATATTCTAAGACATATCTGAAGATCATGATAGCAGCCTGGAGACGGTCGTTGTCGTATAAAAGGTTTCAAAGATGATTGGTTATGGTTATGTTCGCGACCAATGGTCTTCCGTGATCTTTACCTGATTGAACGACAACGTCCACTTTATTCAATAACTAACAAATATTTCGATAAGCAGGTCATATTACAGTAACTGGAGGATTTAATGGTCATCTAACAATTCTCCGAGCTATGTCCCTCGACTTCTACCACTCATTTAATTATGTATGATTTGCCAAGCCATTATTGATAACTATTTATTTCTCCAATTATTCACGAAATTTTGTTAGGAGTTACTGCCGTTTTTGTATCTGAAGACACATTATAAGAGTGCAACTTCATTTTATATTCATCTTCCTGGAAAGATATTCAACGTTTCCTCACTACGAAGTTTTATATTTAGCCACACCGCCTTCTTGTTTAGTCCATTTCATTCCAAGAACCTCATGTTTTTAAGTTTCATTAACTTCAAAACAGAAGTATGGCTGATTTGTTATGTTTTTCAGTGATAGAAGGTACTCAAGTTACTTTTTTTAATAACCAAACTATTTTCAGTAACATGGTTCGCTTAGTTGAAGACGAGTCTCGCCCCATAGGCAATGATAAAGTCAGGCAGTTCACATGGCACACGGACAGTGGTTGCTCCGTTACTGTCATGTCTTTTGGGGCTGTAATTTGTTCTATAAAGGTGCGTGTTCTTACCAATCATCAATAAATCAGTTATCAAAGTATCATAATTAGGTTAGGTTTTAGGTTTAAGATATTTATTTTCTCTTAAGAATATACAAATTCACTTACAGAGAAAATACATAGTAGGTAATTTGTTCCGTGCGTAGACTTAAATAACTAAGCATAATTGAAGATCACAATATGATAAGATTATGATATGATATCTATATATATAAAATTCAAAGTCCTGACTGACTGACTGACTGACTGATATATCAACGCACAGCCCAAACCACTGAACCTAGAGACTTGAAATTTTGCACATAGATACCTTATACGATGTAGGCATCCACTAAGGAAGGATTTTTGAAAATTCCCACGGGAACGGGAAAAATCGCGATTTATATATTCGATTCTGAGTGACCCTATCTCAGTAACTATAATAACTAGACTCTTCAAATTTGATAAAAAAATAGTTATTACAATAAGTAAAATATGAATTTCATGATTTTTGGAAATTCCCACGGGATAAGGAAAAAACGGGATTTATATATTCAGTTTAACGGAATCCTATGAAAAATAATTTCTAGACTCTTCAAATTTGGCACAGAAGTAGGTAATTATAATAGTAAAAAAATATTTTAAGGATTTTTGGAAATTCCCACGGAATGAGGAAAAAACGAGATTTATATTTAGTTCAACGGGATGGAATCTTCGTTTTACTGGTCGTAGAAAATTGTAATTTAGCATTTAGGTTCCTTTGGGGGGGGGGGGGGGGTGTAGGGGAGCACTACAAAAGGATTTCCCGAAATTATGACGGGAGCGGGAAAAAACGGGATTTTTCGCTTAACGGATGCAAAAAGCTGAAAATCGGCATATAGATTGCTTGGGGAGTGTAGAAGAGCATTGAGATTAAAGTTTACAAAATTCCCACGGGAACGGGAAAAAACGGAATTTTTCGTTTTACTGGTCATAGAAAACTGAAAATTGGCATGTAGGTTATTTGGGGAGTATAAGGGAGCACTACAAAAGAATATCCCGAAATTCTGACGGGAACGGGAAAAAACGGGATTTTTCGTTTGACTGGACGCAGAATGCTGAAAATCGGCATGTAGATTGCTTAGGGAGTGTGTAGAGGAGCATTGAGAGAGGACTTTAGAAAATTCCCAAGGGAACGGAAAAAACGGGATTTTTCGTTTTACTAGTTGTAGAAAGCTGAAATTTGGCAAGTGGGTTCTTAGGGGAGTGTAGGGGAGCGTTGAGAGAGAGTTTTCCGAAAATTATTAGAGGAACGGGAAAATCGGAATTTTTCTTTTTCTTTCTTATTTATTTAAAAAAATCTTTTTTTATTCGAAAGAGTCCCGTGAGATAGCCCACGGGAATCCTATGTCGCAAAGGTACGAAGTAGCGTCCAAAAAAAACAAGTAGTTTTTCTAAAATTACACCCCTGACCTGAAGATGTGAAACAGGGCTTCAAAATCGATTTTTAATTCGAAAATTTGCAAATGTGATCCTCTGAAAAATCAAATAAAACACGTAAATGAAGATCGTAGAAAGTACATCTGTGTTACCCCTAATTTAACGCGAGCGAAGCCGCGGGCAAAAGCTATATAATGATATATGATGCAGCAAAATAACAGTTTAGTTAAATTTTAATTTTGTTTCAAACTAATAATATTATAGTAATGCTTTTTCTGCAAATTTCCATGGTCAGAATAACTCTTCTGTAAGTATAGGTAAAACAAAATTTAAGTATGGTCTGTACATTATAATTCTTAACTGAGTTATTTTACTCGATTTGCCGATACGTTAATTGATAAAACGGTATCAGTTCAGTACGAAAAAGGTCAATTCAACACATCAATAAAATTTACGAACTATGACCATCAACATTCTTATCAATTAGTCGGCTCACCACGATCCACGTTTATTATAGGTTCCAGATAAGAACGGAGATATAGCAGACATAGCACTAGGTTATGATGACCTTGAAAGCTATGATAAGATGAACTGGGTTAACATAGGAAACATATGTGGTAGAGTTATTAACATCATCAGGGAGGCAACCTTCAAAATAGACGGAGAAACTTATCATTTGGAAAAAAATAGAGGTAAACATTCAAACCACAGTGGGTTGAGACCATTTGGAAAGGTAAGCAAACATATATTATCTAGCAAAGAAATAAATACAGAGATAGATAGAAAAGGCTTTTTCAACCAAATAATCAACACCTTACAAATGTACCTACCTTCTTACTTATCATCATCATCATCATCTCAGCCGTAGGACGTCCACTGTTGGACATAGGCCTCCCCCATAGACCTCCAGATGCTTCGGTTGGCAGCGGCCTGCATCCACCGTGAAACCGCGGCTTTACCAGGTCATCCGTCCATCTCGCATCTTCTTACTTATAATACAATACAATGACTCTTTATAAAACTCTGTAGTAAACGATACGGAAAACAGGTACAAACAGAAAAAAAATTCAAGGTAAGCAATAGGCGGCCTTAGACAGTTTTTTTTATACAAGTACATATATTATATATGAATTGGTGTACTGGCCAGACTAGGTTCCCTTTGACGAATAAAAAATTTCTCACGTATAATTTGCTTCATTTATTGAATTGATGCCAGTCATTAGTAATCGTCTCTGTTAAAAGCATAGCATGAAATTTACAGAGAAATTGGAATGCAACCACCAATGGTAACAAACTGATTTTAAGTTACCTATCAGTGGATGGTGAAGAGGGTTTCCCTGGTGATCTGGTAACCAACATAGTATATGAAGTAACCGAAGATATGACCATACACATTGAATTCATAGCAACGACAAGCAAACCAACTATTGTAAATTTAGGTCACCACGTGTATTTAAATTTGGCTGGACATGATGCAGGCCCCAAAGGACTTTATGAACATTATGCTCTAATTAATTCTGATAAGTAAGTGTTGTAAGCATAATAAGTTGAATATATAAGTTGAATAAGTTGAAAATATAATTATTTTAACGCAATTGGTAACGGTTGCAAAGTTGTGACAAACAGATTAATCAATTTATAAAGTAAATGAAAAACAAATGATATTACCCACAAATCCCAAATATAAGAACAAGGTGTAATGAAAGACACATTGACATAACGCTTATCTTTTTGCGTTTGATGAAAGTAAACAATGTATGAGCATGAGTGCATTAACCAAAAACTTTTTTGGTAATGTCAGTAGTCTCAATATGATGAACAAGATCAATGATTATTCATTCCTTCCAAGATTTTTTCTAACATCACATGTGTGCTAAAAGTGATAAGTTTTCTGTACATCTGATTTAACCTTGCCTCTGGTTCTGGTGGAATAGTTTAATTTTATATCAATGATCCATACTTTTTCAGGATCACAGCAACGGATGAAGATTACGTACCAACTGGTGAATTCATTGAAGTTGGTGGCACACCTTTCGATTTGCGTACTCCGCAGAGATTAGGCGATCGTATCGTCAATGCTGGCTCAATATACCACCACAACTTCTGTCTTTTTAATTATAACGAAAAGGTAATTAATATCACCATGGTCATGAGTGTTTTAATTTTAGCAACTGTCAAATTTGCAGCTTTTTGACTAGTCTACACTACACATTGCATATTTTTCTTAAAACTAGTCACAGTAGCACAAAGTATTAACAAAATTTTCTCGTTATAATTATATCTTATTAACACACACTTCCCTCGACTGAAGAACCACGAGCATTATAGTCAGACTAGCTTTTGCCCGCGGCTCCGCCCGCGTGGTATTCGGTTATCGCGCGCTGTTCCCTCGGGAACTGTGCATTTTTCCGGGATAAAAAGTAGCCTATGGCACTCTCGGGCCCATAAACTATCTCTATGCCAAAAATCACGTCGATCCGTCGCTCCGTTACGGCGTGAAAGAGGGACAAACACACAAACACACAAACACACTTTCGCATTTATAATATTAGTATGGATGGATAGTATGGATTCCCTAACCACTTGGCCCAATACGTTCTGTATACTGTATAATAGAATACACGATTTATAACAGAATGTATACATATGTATGAGTGAATAGGCTGCACTTTACATTAGGTGAAATAGGGGTTAAAACGGTCAGTTTTATGAAAAAAAAACTACAACTCTCCATGTGTTTCGCTTTGTAAACGATCATATTTGCTATTGTGATTCTCATTAATATCTTTAGGCCCATTATCATTCGCAAATTTAGAATATCATTGATGAAAAATCCAAAAAAAAGCAAGATTTTGTACTAAAACGTTTATTCAAAATTTTTAGTACTTGAACTTCGTTGCCCGAGTGAACCATCCACCGACAGGCCGCTACGTCGAAGTATACAGCAACCAGCCCGGCGTCCAATTCTACACCGCTTACTACTTGCCTGAACCACTTCCTGGCAAAAACGGGGCTACGTATAGACGCCATTGTGGGTTCTGCTTGGAAACCCAGAACTACCCAGATGCTATCAACCATGATAATTTTCCTAGCCCAATCTTGAGGCCTGGAGAAGTGTATAGGCACAAGGTGCAGTACAAGTTTGGAGTTAATAAGGAAAAGTAAACAGTTAAAATTGTTTCTTATTATTTTTATTCACTTGTGTTATGAAATTTTTGAACAATATTTTTTTGTTGACAGCAAAATCAAGAACTTTTTAATGCATCTCATTATCAGGTTTTGAAGTACAATGTACAATTGTGCATTACTTCTGTTACAGATAATTTATTTATTTAGTACTTACCCTAGAAAGTTTTTATATTTCAATAATCAAAGTCACATAATAGTATAGTCATCACAACTAAGCACAACTTTGTATTTTTCATCAACCTTAAAAACAACCGTCAACATTTTATCAGACGCTTTACCTGCTGATTAATTTGTACCAAAATATGGTCACTCTATCGCTAAGTAAATCAGACTGGAATCTAAATAGACAAGTCTCCTTAATGTCAGAAAAATGGTCACCCCAAAGCGATACAAGTTTTCATACCTGTTTTATTTTATGTCGTTTAAAAACTTTTTGATTTATGTGAAAAGCTCGAGGCCTCTCATCAAATCATTTATTTCAACAACTTTAAATCACAAACCTACACAGTAAGGTTGACATTTCACCCAACTGCCTTCACATTTTGGGTTCTATTATTATTTTGAATCTTACAGCCTTAAAACTAAGGTTGAGATTTGCTGAGTCGGATTTTATGTATGCAAGTAGGTTTTAAGATGACACGTAGTAAGTGGATAAAAGTTGGAGACATGTCATTCAGGATTTCACCCCATTTCGTTGGGAGTGAGTTATTGTACTATGAAAATTGTCTGTGACATCATGGGAATAAAATATGTACAATGGTGCATCTTTTGGTATACATTATTTGGGTATAGAATCAAATTTGTGTCTCAATAATAAATAGGTTTTTTTTGTTGTCTTCTTGTTCACTTACTTCTGTGATTTGTTTTGTATTTCAAAGTAGTTTTGGTTTTTGTACCTGTAACAGAAAAAATGCATTAGTTTCAGTCTTTGCATGGTTAAGAATCACTTATTTTAAAATGTCATAGTATTTTAACTGGTTATAATGAAATATAGTGCAAATATGTGATATAAAGCTTTATATTTGCCAATTATCTATGTATTTATCTACAAGATAATTAAGATAAAAGCTATTTTAATTTATAAACACGATATTTGATTGAGCTTGGTAAAAAAATATAAAAATACATCAACGCTGATCGGTGTCAAATTTAAGGTTATTTTTTCGTTTTTTTTAATCAGCAGAATTTGTGCTTATTAAAAGAGATGAGACTAGAATTCAGTACTTTTTTGTTCCTGCATAAGAGGGGTTAAGCCTGTATCTCAAAAATACAAATAAATTTTATAAAATAAATATCAAATAAAAAAAAATATTAACATTTCTAGTCGATTTTTTTTTTTTTAAAGAACCTTGTTAATGATGAAATTGGGTATAAAAGTCGGTAAGCATATAAAAAAACTATAAGAGTGATAAAATCAATACTGTACGCCGCGCAAATGTAATATTTCTTACTTTACCAAGAAATTGCGCAGCCATTAAAAGCTCACCGTGTGCACAGTGGAAGGGTTAAAACAGTAATAATATAAATAGAAACATTTATTTTTCTGAAGTGAGAGAGAAGTTCAAAAAGTTGATTAATCAATCCATTAGTTAGAATAGTTTGATTATCTGAAAATATAAGAGACTTATTTTAACTTTTGTCAATCCAACAAAAAATTACACCAATTCTACTAATTAACTATAACTAACCTGTCCAATTAGTTCTATTGACAGTACTATTTTAGAACTCTATTCCAGTACTGTCAATAGAAATAGTGGGAACTCACCGAGTGAGGGAGCTGTCACGTTACGCGAAACTTTAACTATCTATAATCCTCCATGATCTTATTCCTCTATCTCCATTTTGGCAACGGACCTCCAGGTCTATGTCCGAAAACGGGTGTTAAAAAGGACTGCAATAGATAGATAGATGGATAGACAGACTTCCACAAAAAAGTAAGTATAAATGAATGTTTACACAGGTTATAGCTATTGGTACAGAAAATTGGTAATCCTATAATGAATCACAAGACGTAAAAATAATTCACGACAGTACGGCTGCTCTACTGTTGATGCACACGATACTGTGGCGTACTGCGACCAAATTATGAAGGTCGTAATATCCTCACTTTAAAGACAAACTTCGGAATTCACCGGCATGCACCAATTACCAGGAATTTCAGGCGTTTCGGTTCAAGCGAATGTGTTCTGAAGTGTCTCATCAAAATAATTGTGTGATAAAATTATATCTAACAAGTAATTTAACTTGGAAAGAAGTTTTTCAGGTTATCTTCGTTTTTAGTGTTGTTTTTAGGGTTTTATGGTCAAAATGGAAAAATCCTGCCTATCTACCTATCTGCCTTTCAGTTTTGACTTAACTTAGAGATTCTTAGCAATAAAAAACTGATTGGCACGAGTGTACTGTCAAGTGCAGAAAAAAACATTCATATTATTCATACAAAAATATCTGCCCCGGCCTGGAATCGCACCCGAGACCTCAAGCTATCTGTAGTCGGGTTCTCTAACCACTTGGCCATCCGGTCGTGAAATAATATTAGTAGGATAGTATCGACTATGAAATAAATACATGAATGACCCGTATCTAGGAGTGCCATCGCCAAGTCGACCGCAAGGCAAAACTACCGTACCTACACAGTATATATAAGCTAAAGCAGTAAGAAAACTACGAACAAATCGATCGAAACGAACACACTCACACAGACGCGCGCTTTACACGGCCTGTAAGGGGCTCTCACGGTCTCGCGGTACTGTAGCCACCCACCACCATACTTACCTGCCATTTGTTCTCAATTCATTCTTTAGTAAAGTTACCTAAAATAAAAAAAAAATGCGTATCTCGATGTATACACATGCCTTTAATTATAATTGCGTTCAAGGTACATTTACCGTATCCAAATTTACCTTCAATCGTCCCTAGGGAATCATAAATCCGTTCCGAATAATAATTTGGGAATGAGCTTCTGAACAGTTTCTATTATAATAGAAATTACAGGAGATTTTATCAGAGAATAACGTTTCCAACATACTGCCGCATAAATCCTGAATCAAGTTTTTCATTGTGGTTCTTTTCTTAGTTATATTAGGAACCTATTAGTTTCTATAATATATTATTATGTTATTAGTCCTGCTTTGCTGACTGTGTTGATGTTCAATAAATCGTCATTGTATTGTACACGTATATAGTATGTTATTTTTTTTATATAAGTAGGTAGCTATAGCTGCTAACATGATGTGTTAGATAAACGTCATAATTCATAACTTTTCAGTAGCTAAAATAACGTAATCTCGTAGAAAAAAAAATTTTATAACAAAAAATAGAACCGACCACAAAAAACCATGAAAATAATTTTCTACCAGTCTGAAGTCGGTGCCTCAGCACGAGCCAGCAGGAGTGATTGAAGCCATTTAATCGTATAGTTGTAGGTGAGGTAGACGATTATAGGTCCACTCCTGCTGGCTCGTGCTGAGGCACCGACTTCAGACTGGTAGAAAATTATTTTCATGGTTTTTTGTGGTCGGTTCTATTTTTTGTTATAAAATTTTTTTTTCACGCTTTTTAGTGTAAATATCTAAGATACAATAGTTTAATGTCAACTGCTCATCACCTTTTACGAAAAATTGCTATTTCCGATGCAGAGATGTTCATTATTGAGGAGTCCTGGTGCTTCACCACCCATTCCATTTCACCATATGTGTTCCGAGGAGCATAAATTGCTTAGCAACTGTGTTAAAGTAATTGAAATTCAACCCATGAAATACTTGTTATTGAGTAGTAACTCCGATGGTCAACTGTGGTCTTCATCATCAGTTCCACTTTACCAAATGATGATTTTCAAGAGCAAATGCACGAGTTACTACTAAATATATCAAAATTACCATAGGTGTCCCTACAACATTTGAAGAGTTCCCTCGATTTCCTTAGGATCCAATCATTAGATCCTGATTTGGTGCTTATGGGACCTAATTGAAAACATTCCTAGACGAACGCAAAAAAAATTTTTCAAATCGGTTCATGAATGACGGAGTTCTGAGGTAACAAACATAAAAAAAAAAAAAAAAAAAAAAAACATACAACCGAATTGATAACCTCCTCCTTTTTTTGAAGTCGGTTAAAAATGATAAAAATTCTTTTTGCGTTTTTGATCGCTCATTATGCGAGCTTTGCCGTGAAAAAAAACTTATTACCTAATATTACCTAGTATTTATTGTTTAATTAAGTATTTAATTAAAGACATAAATATTTTTCAAGTCTTAGCTTGAAAACTGTACAAAAATTCGTTATCAAAGCCGCTCTATCAACATGTATTGAACAGTTGAAATTTCTATGGTTTGAATTTAAATGCCTCTTCAACCAATTTTTTAACCGACTTCAAAAAAAGGAGGAGGTTATCAATTCGGTTGTATTTTTTTTTTTTTTTTTTTTTTATGTTTGTTACCTCAGAACTCCGTCATTTATGAACCGATTTGAAAAAAAATTCTTGCGTTCGTCTAGGAATGATTTCAATTAGGTCCCATAAGCACCAAATCAGGATCTGATGATTGGATCTTAAGGAAATCGAGGGAACTCTTCAAATGTTGTAGGGACACCTACGGTAATTTTGATATATTTAGTAGTAACTCGAGTATTTGCTTTTGAAAATCATCATTTGGTGAAGTGGAACTGATGATGAAGACCACAGTTGACCATCGGAGTTACTACTTAATAACAAGTATTTCATGGGTTGAATTTCAATTGCTTTAACACAGTTGCTAAGCAATTTATGCTCCTCGGAACGGATATGGTGAAATGGAATGGGTGGTGAAGCACCAGGACTCCACAATAAGGAACGTCTCTGCATCGGAAAAAGCAATTTTTCGTAAAGGTGACGAGCAGTTGACATGAAACTATTGTATCTTAGATGATTTACACTAAAAAGCGTGAAAAAAAAAATTTATAACAAAAAATAGAACCGACTACAAAAAAACCATGAAAATAATTTTCTACCAGCCTGAAGTCGGTGCCTCAGCACGAGCCAGCAGGAGTGATTGAAGCCATTTACTCGTATAGTTGTAGGTGAGGTAGACGATTATAGGTCCACTCCTGCTGGCTCGTGCTGAGGCACCGACTTCAGGCTGGTAGAAAATTATTTTCATGGTTTTTTTGTAGTCGGTTCTATTTTTTGTTATATTTTTTTTTTCTCCAGAGCATTTACGATAGCAAAATACCGGGTGTGGCTTGTAACACGGGCAAATGATTAAAACATAGATCGTACTCGTCAAACTGAACAACATTACTTCAGCGACTTTTAAAAATAATTCGTATTTTAATTTTTATTACACTTTAAAGTTTATTCAAAGAAGCAATGTAAAGCAAAATGTTTGGTATCTATAGTGTGACAGGCGACGTCAGCTGGGTTCTAAGATGGCGTAGTTACACAAAAAAAAAAATTAAGAGCCTCTGTTTTTAATATTATCCCCAGTTCTGGGCCACACATTGTAGTTCTCAAACACAACCACAACCAAGTTAGTTTGCTATGACGCCCAATGATAATGGAAACAAACATTAATAACAATATATGGGGAACCAATCGGCCCGAGATTACGTGCCTAATGTGTGTAAAGATTGCTACGTTACCCCCCTTTGTTACGTGGGTATTTACGGGAATGCAGACATTTCGCTAGCTATTAGGGGTATTCGTCATATTGGAGGAAAATGGGAGTTTCCGGCTTGATTAGTGTTTTTTCTTATTATAATCATGCTCTATAAAGTAATGCTGCCGCGGCTTTGTCCACAATGCAGATTCCTCTGTCCCGTGAACATTTTGCAAATGTCTTGTATAAGGTGTATAAAAAAATCATAAGAAAATGTATATACATATAAAAAATTCTACCCATGTACCTGTGTTTTCTGTACTGCTTACTATGTGTGAGTGTTCAATAAGGTGTCTATGGGTGGTGGTGATCTCTAACCATCAGGAGACCCACTTGCTCGTTTGCCATCCAGTCAAATAAAAATAAAAAATTATATTGTATTGTATACATTGGGAGCAGGTGAGTCTGGCAGTCAGTCAGTCGAAAGATATTTACCTACTTTTCTTTTACTCAGTTGTGTCATATAGTATATTTTTTTTATAAAAATGGTCAACTACCTAATGGTCTAAAATTTACCTTCATCTGAAAGTTTGCCATACTTTCAACATAACGTAAGGCCATTTCAAATTATTAATAGAATTTGAAAGTTTGACTTTAGCCTAAATTTAGGACTTTGGCCCTTACGAGGATAAACTTTTATTCATTGTTTTGAAAATCTGATCTTTTTTTTAGAACATGCTGGCTATCTCAAAAATGGTAAAAATTTGGTACCGCAAAAATAAGTAAGGTAAACCCTGTAAAAATATTTCTCAAACTTGACTTCAATCTCTAATTAAGATTTGGGATCAACTACTTTTAAATTGAATATTGAGGCATTAAAGCTATTATGTTGACTGTATCATACATTGTCTACAAAATTTCAACGCATATTTTATAGGCCCCAAAAATAGTTCTCACACGGCACAGTCATAAATTTCAACAATTTGACTAGAAATGACACAATCATAGCGCGTAAGATATTTCACTATGATTTAAAGGTATTATGAAACTGAAGTTATAAAAGCTCTTTGTTCTGTGCTAAAATCAGAAACGGTAAATTAACGGGTTTAATGACTGTTTTGTTCGTTAGAAGTTTTGTGGTATAGCCCTTTTTAGGGTTCCGCAGTTTAAAATAAAACCCCTGTCATCCGCGTCCAAGACTTGGAAGGAGGCCTGCCCCTTAAGCGGCGTTTCCACCAGATATGTACGAGGATGTGTTGCAAGGAATATGTTTCCTTGACCTCGCCTCGCTCCGCTCAGTTATTTCCATCAGAGATGTGCTGTTCAAGGATTCGTAAATAAGAGAGAGAGAGAGAGAGAGAGAGAGAGAAAGAGAGAGAGAGAAACATTTATTCAGACATATTTGATACACATAAAAATACATTAGATGGAAGAATAAAAATAACATCGAATAGTATAAAGTGGGCCCCACTCAGCATAATGTTACGAATATGTATTTACGTGTATGTTTAATGTTTAATAAAGCGTTTCTATTGGTTATTGAAAAACACATTCCTCGCAACAAATCCTCGCAAATTATTGATGGAAACGCTGCTTTAGTACGCCATAATAAACGACAACTCGCCATCGTACTGGTGGACTGACGATATCGCGTCAAAGGTAGGTTTTCCACTTCGTGGTCGCTACCCAGTGGCGTAGCTAGCATGGGTGGCACCCGAGGCGGATATTGTACGTGTCATCCCAAAACTCGAATAACAAAAAACGTAGGTGCTATGCAAGAAGGCACCTATTAAGTAGGTACTTACCATTGTTACATATATTATTTAGTGGTCTGCCACAGTTTTAGGATTTTTTTATAGGTGGACCTACTGATGTTTACGGTCAAGTGTAAGTGGGTGACACCCGGGGCGGGCCGCCCCCGCCGCCCCCCTCTAGCTATGCCACTGTCGCTACTTGAGGATTTTCTCCTACAACGGTTATCTTTGAGCGATGTGACCTACCAATTACCACTTCAACTTGCATATTCCGCGAGCTATGTCGGCGACTTCCGTATTCCGGATTCTATCACGCTTAGAAACTCTGAGCAAACTTATTTTACCTGCTTATAATTCCACGCCACATCGCAAGATCGCAACAAGTGCCCCGTGACTTTTGTAGCATTCGTTTTTATTCCTAATCGTAACTTTTATAACGTTCGTGGTGCAATGAAGGCGCACGTGCATACGCGAGCTTTATGACATTCGCTTCAATTTTGTATGAGATATCTATGAAAGGATTTACGTATTTGGATTAGATTATAGATATACTCTATCTTTTTTTCAATATTTTTTTTTTAAATAAAGCACGTCAAAGTTCAGGTTACCTAAAGATTCGCTGACTATTTTTACGCAGATTATTGATTGGCAGACAACGTTTCGCCGAGTAACGGTAAGCCGATGAATTTATACGCAGATGTATTGTTTCGCAGACTAACGTTTCGTAACTCAACCTTTAGCAGACTATTTACTCGGCATATGAGTCAGTAAGCCGAACAACTATTAACAGAGATTTGTTTAGCCTATTAATCACTACACATTTTGCACGTTTGGTCGAACAACGTTTCGCTTTTGTAACGGTTGAACTATTATTCAGTGCGCATATCAACTTTTCGTTACCTTTTCGTTTCGCATGGGGAAATGGCATTCGATACCGCGAATATGTCTGGATTACGCTTGGCCCAGTGTTGCCAACCATACTATTTATTTAATAGTACATTACTGCAGAGACCATGAAGTAAAGGATTGATGGACGAGTTCGGGGTAGACGGCCGAGTCGTAGACGAGGCCGGATAAAACGAGTCCAGCAATCCCTGTTCTGGCCGAGGCTTGTATAGTGCTTTTCTCAAACAATGTGAGGAAATATTTCATCCATCCATCCATCCATCTATCCATCCATCGCATCGCATCGCATCGCATCGTATCGCATCGCATCGCACCACATCGCATCGCATCGCATCGTATCGCATCGCATCGCATCGCATAGCATTGCATAGCATCGCATCGTATCGCATCGCATAGCATCGCATCGTATCGCATCGCATAGCATCGCATCGCATCGCATCGTTTCGCATCGCATCAAATCGCATCGTATCGCATCGCATCGTATCGCATCGCATCGTATCGCATCGCAATGCATCGCATCGCATCGCATAGCATCGCATCGTATCGCATCGCATCGAATCGCATCGCACCGCATCGCATTGCATTGTATCGCATCGCATCGCATCGCATCATATCGCATCGCATCGCATAGCATCGCATCGCATCGTATCGCATCGCACCGCATCGCATTGCATCGCATCGCATCGCATCGCATCGCATAACATAGCATCGCATCGCGTCACATCGCATCGCATCGCACCGCATCGCATTGCATCGTATCGCATCGCATCCTATCGCATCGTATCGCATCCTATCGCACCACATCGCATAGATCGCATCGTATCGCACCGTATCGCATCGCATCGCATAGCATCGCATCGTCTCGCATCGCATAGCATCGCATTGTCTCGCATCGCATCGAATCGCATCGTATCGCATCGCACCGCATCGCATTGCATTGTATCGCAACGCATCGCATAGAATCGCATCGCATCGCATCGCTTAGCATCGCATCGCAAAATATAAGTGGGAAATATACTCCTTATGCCCAATTAAGAGTTAATAATTATAAGAATGAATTCAATTATTTATCAAAAAAATTAAATACATAATATTTTAAGTACCGAATCTATACCTTACTGTAGCTGTATGCATAATAATATGCATGCATAGCAATATTATCCGGGCTGCTATAAAAAAAACCTAACGTCGAAGGCTAAGGCGGGAGCTACGCTCCGCTTCGCTCCCGCCTTAGCCTTCTAAACCTAACCTGTCCGAGTCGCTTCTGCTCCGAACCGTCTTGCTCGCTCGCTTCGCTCGCTCGCACAAATGAGTAGTAGTAGTTAGTTAGTAATAGTAGTTGATTGCATAGCTACTTTCTGGTTTTCAGTTAATTAATTAACACGTTGTATAATAGGCAACTTAGTAATCTGCTAATCGTGTTTCGACGAACAGTTAAATCTACTGTCCATTAAATCTGCTTATTAATATGAATGCCATGTGATAGCTCTACTTATCGTGTTTCGACGAACAGTTGTTCGGTTAACTGAAACAATTACGAAACAAACAATCTACTAAACGTAAATCTGCTTATCGTTATTCTTCCTACCGACTACTCGGCGAAACGAATAATAGGCGTAACGATCTTATACCAAATGTTGCTCGGCCAAAAGAAAAATCTTCCAATAGTTGTCTGCGAAATGAAAATCTGCGTAATGAAACTCGGCGAAACGACAGGTCACCCAAAGTTCAGGAGTAGAGACACGTCGTGACGTCATGTCATGCAAAAAGTGTCACACAGCGTGAGGCCATGCGGAATTTTGGCTACATCGCTTCATAATGATTTGCCTAATTGACAGAAGAATTGAACTGCCCAATATTCAATTTGTTGCATATTTACTTAATATAATTTGCCACAGAATGAAAATCGAGGAGCATCAAATTTAAATAAGTGAGCTTTCCGTAAGTTAGGTACGAGGGCGACACTGAAAGTTTTTAGAACTGGCCACTTGTAAACAATATAATAAAAAAGTAAGTTTAAATTTTGAAAATGGAACCCTTTGCCAATATTATTGAGTATGTATTTCATTCATTTGTCATTTGTTTTATGATTTGGCGGCAAATTGAAAATTGTCTGCGTCACGTCAACATGAACTTAACTCGCGAAAATTTTCGTGCAATGATTTTTTATGACTTTCGATGTCATTTAAGTCAACAAGAAAGCTATGATAGACTTCGATTGGCCTTTCATGATGAAGCCCCATCTCGTGCGACCATTTACAACTGGTTTAATGAGTTTAAACGTGGTCGCACTAATCTCACCGACGATCTGCGTGAGGGACGGCCTTCTACGGCGACGACTGAAAATAACATCAGTGTTGTGCAGCGTATGATAGAGACTGACAAAAGAGTGACGTATCAGCAGATTCGGACAAGCTTAGGCATCGGTATGAGTCAAGTGCATAAAATCCTCCATGAACATTTAGCGGTCAGGAAGCTTTGTGCGAGGTGGATACCTCATAATTTGACCGAGGCCCAAAAACTCCGTCGGGTTGATTGGTGCCGTGAAATGATTCAAAGATTTAACGGAGGTGACTCAAATGCTGTTTTCGACATACTTATGGGTGACGAAAGCTGGGTTTACTGTTATGATCCAGAAACCAAGAGACAGTCTGCTCAATGGGTGTTTCCTTTCAAGGAGTTGCCAACTAAAGTGAAGAGAGGTCGAAGCGTGGGAAAAAAGATGGTGGCCTCGTTCTTCGGAAGGACAGGTCACTATGCGACAATTGTTTTAGAGGATCAAAAAACAGTTACTGCAGAGTGGTACACTAACAATTGTTTGCCACTTGTATTGGAAAAAGTTCGGGAGAAGCGACCTCGAAGTAGGATCCTTCTTCACCACGACAACTCCTCGTCGCACACCGCCAGGCGAACGATCGACTATTTAGTGACGTCAGACGTGGAATTACTGGGTCACCCGCCGTATAGCCCTGACCTCGCACCTTGCGATTTTTATTTATTCCCGAAAACAAAAGAAAAAATTCGAGGAAAACTTTTTATGAACACCGAGGAAGCAGTGGGTGCGTTTCAAAAGGCCGTCGAAGAGACCCCTAAGGACGAGTGGGCTAAGTGCTTTTCTCAGTGGTTCCATCGGATGCAGCGGTGTATTGATGTGAATGGACACTATTTTGAAAAGATATAATAAAACTAATAACTTGCTAGTTTGCTCAGTTTTTGATTTTCTAAGAACTTTCAGTTTGACCCTCGTATATCGTCCGTCGTCGGTATTACGAACAGTAATGCAGATCATATTCATAGATTCGTTACGACAAACAACTCTATCAGCCAATAAATAAATAACACTTTAATACGCGACACCAAGTAGAAAATCCAATTTCCTCCCTACACGTCCAACACGTTTGTACCGCCCCCATAACTCACAGAACCCTCGGGGGGCAATATCGCGGCCCCAGGTGCAATAACTTCGTAAGAAAATCTGCGGTGCGCTTGCACTTGATAGTTGCGAATAGATTATTGGCTGCACTAGTAAGATTGCCTCGAACTCTGTTACGGTTGGAATACACCTTTAGAAAATGAGTTAATAGCACGGTACTATATAATAATCAGCTAAACCTAACTAACTTTGATATGCGTAAAATTTGGCCAGGCATATCACGATGTACCTGAGAAACAATACGGCAGATCGATTAGAGCAACGCTTTCGACGATATTCTCAGCTTTATACCGGGCATATATGCTGAAAAAAAATATATAGGTACGACGAGCGAAGCGAGGAGTGGTTAGTATGAATTGTGATCACTACGCACGAGCCGAGCGAGTGAAGCGAGCGTGCCGCGGCAGCGGCTGGCAAAATGCCAGAAACGATATGGCGGCTTTTTATGCCTAGGAATATCATGATCTGCCAAAACGTCACTAGGCAAATCGTCAAACGGTGAGTTTGAACGATATGGCGGATGTCCCTTAGCCAATTCATAAAATGGCGCCATTTCACGATATGCCTAGGAATTTCGTGATCCGGCGGATTTTACGATGGGACAGACATCGGACGGACCAATGACATTTAAACCAGGACGCACATTGCCGAACAAAATCCCCTTCAAAGAATGTCAGAACTATTGATTTGTTTGCGTGACAAATAAAATCATCTCACACAAAATAATTAAAATAATACGAGACGAAATTTGAACCTAGTCTTTACTCTATTACTAGCGAAGCGAATTTCGCTTGACACCAACGCTTGACACTTGAAAACAACGTACTGAGAAAAAAGAAGGCCAGTTTTACCAAAGTGGCAGGCGAGCATCCTACCAACCTATCTACCTACTATCGACCTACCGATCGACCTATCGACCAACCTATCGACCTAACCTATCCCGGTGATGAACCAGTGATTTTAGGCCAGTGATTACCAAAGTGGCGCTCATTTGGCTCGGACATATTTGGGCGCGCGATTGTGAATCTACAGGTATAATTCATCAAAGGGACGGACAGACATGTACATAGAGATTTTCAGAGGTACGCAAAGGCGGCCTTATCGCTACAGAGCGATTTCTTCCAGGCAACCTTTACAACCCCCGCCCCCCTTACCTTCCCCCTTTTATTATAACGACAATACCCTATTTCAAGCGCTCAAAACTCGTCCATCAAACAAAAACCCATTGTCATCCGTTTCTAATCACAAATATGTACATATTTATCCCCCATTTTTCGCTCGATGTCATCAGGTCCATGATGTACAGCCCGCTCCTTAAATTAATGGTCCCCCACCGCCATTGATTTGGCAATCGCTATAGATTACCCGGGGAAGGTCAACAGTTGAACTTGGGGCAAACATTGACACAGTCCTAAAATACCCCGGGAGCCTTCTTATTGCAGTAACGGCAAATTATCAACTGCTAAGTCCGGTCAAAATGTAAATTGGATTTGGGTGAGTCAATTAATTTCGCCTTTATACACTGTCGGTTGAAATTTATAGTTTATGGTATCTCTCTTCGTGATGGTCATTTTCTACCATGTTGGTGTAGGCCTCCTTCAGTTTTCTCCACTTTTTTCTTCTTGTGGTGCAGTCACCAGCACCAATATCTGACACGCACAAGCGTGCGTAAATATTTGATACGACTCTATTTCTGGAGCCGGAAGGACGTGTCAGATATTTTTGCACGCTCCGCTGTCGCAGATATTAATGCTGGTGACTGTACCTACTATTAATATGTACCTAGTACTTGGTCGCCTGAGTTACAGATTCAAATAACATACCTACAAATACAAATAAGCTTTAAAAATGTGCGTGCGTGAGTGTGTATGTATTGTTTGTTTCTCCTTCTAGCTGTAACGGCTGGAAGGATTGGGATTATGTATGTCGATATTCAAGCCAAAGGCTACTAGAAACACAGGGAAGCTTAAAGTTCCATCTTACAGACTGGCTAAAACGAAAAAGTCGTTTTTGGAAAGTTGCATACGTTTTTATAATAAAATTCCAAAAAATATTACTGAAGAAACTGATACAAAATTTAAATCTACTGTCAAAAAGACGTTAATATCTAAGGCTTATTATAAAGTCAACGATTATATCATGGACAGGGATATAAGATAATATAAGATAAGATAAGATAAGATAAGATAATGATTTATTTACCAAAATAGATTTCACAGTCATAGTGATATACAATGCAATATTAAAAGCCATACTACTTATGAACTAAAGTTAAATATATAGTTATATTTGGAAATAATTCCGATCCGCACTAGCGATCCCTTCAAATAGTGAACCTACTGTGTTAAATACTTGTAATGTATAGTATATAGATATCATTTGTAAATATTGTGAATCTGTTTTAAAAAAAAAAATACCTCGTTGAGTTTCTTGCCGGATTCTTCTCAACAGAGGTTTTTTCCGAACCGGTGGTAGATTTTTTGACGTTCATAAGTGCTTATCATAGCCTAAATTGAATAAAGAGATTTTGACTTTGACTTTGACTTTGATAGCTGAATATCACAATAGTCTAATTTATATCCCAATATTGCCATGGATTTGGGATTAATAAAGGCATTCAATTTGGTGTTGGTGTTTTTTTGTATATCCCATTGAAATATAATTAATACTCGGAATGTCATTTCAACTGCTATGCTGGTTCTACATAATTGTTTACACATGCGAAGCCAGGCTATACTATAGTACATAAAAAATACGCCTCCGATCTACATTGGATCTCTAAGGGCCTGATTCACCATCCATTGATTAGTGTTAACTGACGGTTAAATGTGATGCCGTCTCTATTTGTTTTGTTCGAATAGATGGAGACGGCATCACATTTAACCGTCAGTTAACACTAATCAATAGATGGTGAAACAGCCCCTAAACCTGATTGTAATCAAATCAGCCATCCTAATGATCGTTTTGTTGACTAAACAACGGCTCGTATTTCAACGGCTGTACTTAAAGGCCCCTGAAAACAACAACGTATCAAGTAAATATAAGGCTTAATGATTAATTCAATATTTCCAACATTTCTTAGACGCAATCTACTATCGCATAATTAGCTTCGTAAGTCGAGCTTTGTGGTAAAGGTTAGCTATGAAAAGCTCTTTTGTCTCACTCGAATAATAGAGACAAAAGTGGTCGCTTACGTAGAGCCTCCTACAATGGTTGGAAAGCTGGCTTCTTACTGCAAACTCCTGCATAGAGTTGGACGCACGCGGTATCTTCGCCGAATATATTATTCGACCTAACGGGAACTGTAATAGGGATGATGACTGGGTTAAAAATATATCATTCTATTTAGTCCGACAGTTAGATTATGGAAAAATATGGGACACGTATTTTTTGATTTATCTACTTATTAAAAATCAACAAATAGATCATCAAACTTCCGGAGTGGGGGCCTGTGACGTCACTATAAGGTAAAAATCCTACCATTATATTGACGTCACTCGAAACTTCTAAGCACTGTATCCTCGTCATTTTTTGTTTGTCAAACAAAATAAAAAATATGTGCACAATATTTTTAAATTATCCACCTGACGGACTAACAGTTTTTTTTAAATCATCTAGCCTATTCGCTCTTATTTACTACGGCCCCTCTCTCTCTCTCTCTCTCACTCTCTCTCTCTCTCTCTCTCTCTCTCTCTCTCTCTCTCACTCATCATCATCAGCCAGAAGACGTCCACTGCTGAACAAGTCTTACCCTTAAATGCCACAATAAAAGACAACTCGTCTCTTGCATGCAGCTGTTGCCCGTAACTCCCTCGATGAGTTCAGTCCATTGCTTGGTCAAGCTGGCTTTTCACTGCGAACTCCTGTACAGAGTAAGACAAACGCGACTTTTTCGCCGAATAATATATTTTCGGCCTTTCAGCAATTTTAAGTTGGTCTTGTTATATTAGGTACTCAATAGAATACATATTTATAATGATATACAATTTTCATCCTTTGACATGTAGCTGTAAATAAATGTTACTTACTTGGCTAAAAATTTGACAACTATTGACTAAAGTTGCGAACACATCTGAAAACTAAAGAATTCTATTCAAGTAGCGTCATCTCTCTTAGTTATTGCACATTTTGTAGTCCAACAGTCGGCATTATTTTCGGTAAAGCGACTTGGCCCAGCTCTAAAGTTACAGATCCTTTTGTCTACCGATCATGCGTTGCATAAATAGTTTGAATTTCCAACTTGGAAACTCGATGTTCCCAGTTTATGCAATGAATAATTATTGTTTGGGCGCTATTTGTTTGTTGATCTGTGATTGAAAATAAATTGCAACAATTTTGGATGTTAAAACTAAGAACAGCTCCCTAAAACTAGACTCGTTTGATGCCACAGATAAACATACAACAGAAAGACAGTCAAACTTATAACACCCCTACTTTTGCATGAGGGATTACAAATAAATATAAAACTTAAAATTAAAATAACCTAACACAATACAAGTAATTCATTAAAACGGGCATTACTTTACGGAGGTCCATAATTTGAACTAAAAACATAATATTTTGCTGAACTGCGACTTTAAGTAAACTAAGCTAATAAACTGTTTAAAAGTAGGTACTGCAAGTATATTTAAGTACGGCGTTGCAAATGGCACTGAATTTTCCACAACTCAACATCAAAGACCAAAGCTCTGAAGTCAAACAAATTAGATTTTTCCGAATGGATGGGAAATTCGCATCCGATGGGCCAACAGACCTTTTCGAGGGCCGTTAATATGGCCCAGGGGACAGGTATGCTAATAAAATTACGTGCACAGAAGGTTTGCTCCGTTTGCGTTTGGATTCAAGTTATTACATAATTATGTTCTTTGAAAATTATTGAAAAAAGTTACTCTGCTTTTGAGTCACTTAAGTCATGACAGAGTTTTCGTAGTGAAGAGTGCGTGCGAAGGCCTCCAATCTGTACACAAATATGTTTATCTTTTTGAATAATGACGGGAAATCTGAAAATAAATGCATCAAAATTAACATATGGAAAAATATATTTGAGGTGTCTGGTGTTTTCAGTTACTTAATTAACACCTTGTATATATGTGAGTATCCAATAATTATACATATGAACTAAGGTTTCTTAGTCTATAACGTAAAGTTGGTCGTCTCATTTAAGTTCTTTGTTTTAATTCGGGTCCATATTGGCTCATATACAATTTTTTATTCGATTATTTTTAATAATACCGCTTTGTCATCGTAATCATCATTTCTCCGAAAATTGTTTATTATATATTTTAAAATAATTATTTTTACTACTACCTACATTTATATGATGATACTTATTTCGATTTTTTTTTACTCATAATGTCAACACTGAGATTTTATCTATACCCATAATGTTATTAGGGAGAATTTCTTTATTTATAAACTTATTTCATATAATCATCGCAGTACTAACCTAACCTAACCCACTTTTCATGCAGGATTTCGGTTCTGTGATGGTCGCAGTTCTAACCTAACCTAACCCACTTTTCTGGTAGTATTTTGGTTCTGTGCGGGTCGCAGTTCTGACCTAAAGTTACCAATTTTTTGGCAGTATTTAGATCACAATTCTAACTTAACTAGTTTTTAGATGTTTTTTTAGTTTCTTATTTGGAATTTGCTTGCATTGATGCAAGGATAGATTAGAAATAAACAAATGTATGTTTTAAAATACATATAACACCAAATGTTATTACCTGAAATCGATATGTTGAATAATGGATGTGTATACTGGATGTGTATGTAATTGTAGGAATAGCAGTATTTATGTTGAATCACATTATGAATATAATAAATTCGAATTTCCAATGATTATTATCTAAAATAATTAGGATCTAAAATTGTATTAGATACATTTTCGAAGTTTCAATAACCGAATTTGCAATTTTATATGAACTTTGGCGCACCCTTTTAATTCGATTTGTATCATTTCAGGTGACTTCGACTGAACGCTCGGTCCAAAGTGAAACGAGTCATTGTAAAAGGCAGACGAACGGTTCGCGACGATGCGGGTTCGGAATAAATCTGGATAACAGCCACTTTGATGGTTCAAAGCTTTGCCAAATTACGTCGGGCGAAGACGCGTGTATCGCGGAATTACGCCTCAAGCGTAACGTTTAATTTGCCGATAAGGGGTAATTTGAGGCGTAATTCTTGATGGCGCTGCGAGACCGCTAAGTGAAAATGCAAGTGTAACCTTTTACATAATAAATCAGATTATATATTTTGGAGCGCGCCTGGTGAAATAGCTCTGGAAATAAGTTTTGAAAGATGATAATTTTTTTGACAGTAGGTACTTTTTAGGGTGCTGTGTCACGCAGTGGTACCCGAAGAGCGATCAACGGAACCTTCTGGCGCTTCGAGACTCCTTCGTGGCTGCTTCTCGAGAACCTTAATTCATCTTCATCATATCAGCCATAGGATACATCTACTGTTGGACATAGGGGACTATGGACTTCGAGTAATATTTTAGACTACTGCGATCAATACTAATTTTATGAATTAAATTCAGGTTGTGTTCCGCGTACCTAGATTTTAACAGTATTGCGGGTGTTTTTCAGTCGTCTCGTGATCATAGCGCATGCAACTGTGCCGAAATATCGAGCTTAAAATCAAGGTACGCAAAACACAACTTGATTTTAGTTCATAAAATAAGACCTCCAGTTGTATTGGTTGGAAGCGGCAAACTACCGTGAAACCGCGGCTTTAGCTAGGACATCCATCAAAACTCCATTTCAATAGAATCTGACAATCCTGTAGACACTTCCAGCCAACTAATAAGAACACCGGGTTGCCTAAGGCTTTTTGATGTGACTATTCTTCTTTTTTGATTCTTTTTTGATTATAATCACATCAACAAGGACACACTTAATTAAGTGTGCCCACGTTAGGGTGTCTTTATGTTTAGGAAATTGACAGATTTCATTGAAATGTAGTTTAACTCGTTGGTGGTGTAGTATATGGCTACTTAAAAATTACAATGTTCAACCTTTTACAGTAACACAATAGTTTACTGTAACATCAACGCATATTGCTTGGTAAGCGCCTCATCAATGTCTATAAATAGCTATACGTTACTAATAAAATTGTTCATAATACTACGGACAACTGGTGTATCATTCCACACCCTTGTATTACCGCCTACACTACTTGGCGACCTTTCCAGGATTGCTAGGATGAGGACTAGGGAATACAGAATAGCGATCTACTGTGTTAAAAATGTTATGGTAATGATTACTATAGACAAGGTATAAATTAGCATTTTTTTTCCTTCAATAATGTGATGATAATTAACTAACTAACTGAAAACCTTAAACACTCCAACAATAATAAATTTTTAGGTTAGTTTATTTATTTTCTATCTTAATGTTTCAAAAAAATTATTGTTATGTTCTGTTACATAATTCTTGCTGAATCTTCTCGACTTCTAACTCTACAGAAAATCAAATTGATAACAAAACGGTCAGTATTAAATTATCAAAATAGTGGCCATGTAACCGATGGTGATGGATGGCATTTATTAGTAAAGAGATAGTTTGAGACCTTAAGAGAACTTATGATAGTTTAATCCAAATTGTATAAGTTCCCGCGAGCAGGCGATAAACGAATTATTTGCAGACAGAGCCGCAGACAACAGCTATACCAACGCTATTGTGCTAAAACTATTTTTTTGCTTATTTCAAAGCCCCTACTTAACACGTCTGAATAATAAAACACTCTGAACAATAATGCACTAGATTTACATAAAGAAATTCTCCAAACTTTAGAACTCTGCAAACTAAAACACTACAAGTCGGTGCCAAGTCTGCCTAGAGGTAGAGGAGCCTTACTATGGAAGCCGCATAAGTCAAATTGAATGTTTTTCTTACTAGTGAATATCGAATTAAATTTATACTTTATCTACTAGCTTTTGTCCGCGGCTTGGCTCCCATGAAATTCGGCTATCGCGTGCTTACCCTTGGAACTGTGTATTTTTCCGGGATAAAAGTAGCCTTTATCATTCTCTGGCCTATAAACTATCTCTATGCCAAAAATTTACGTCGATCTGTCGCTCCGTTTCGACGTGAAAGACACACAAACACTTTCGCATTCATAATATTAGTATGGACTAGCCAGCGCAACTCCGACCGCGTACGAGTAGAATTCGTTTATCCGCAGGAAGCATACAATTGTCCGGGACAAAAACTATCCTATGTCCTTAGCCGGGACTCAAACTATCTATATACTTACCGAGTTTCATCTCAATCAGTTCCGTGGTTTAAACGTGATGAGGTAACAAACAAACAAACAGACTTACAAACTTTCGCGCTCTGAGTATTAGTGGAATAGTGGGATTTTTATGTTGATATATTGGTTCTTTATTTTTTACATAGGCTATTTGAGATTGTCAATTTTTTTTTTTACCCTCGATGTAAAAAAGGGCCGTTGTTTGGGATTTGTTTCCAGTGCATCGGAAAGTTTCGGAAGAATTTTCCTTTTATTTTGCTAACAATGTGTTTAGGAGATTTGATCCTTATGATTATCCCTTTTGATTCGCGTCAGAGTTAGTCCAAGGTAGACCGATGATTTAGTAAAGGTCACAGTAGCCACTTCGATACGGCCAGTGCAGGAGTGACCGTTGATGGACTGTTGAGAAACGTTGAAGATGATTGCACAATGTGTCAGTTGTCAATTAGAGAAAACAGTATTAAGACCTCTTCTTTCTTCATCATCATCCCAGCCTATATACGTCCCACTGCTGGGCACAGGCCTCCTCTCAGAATGAGAGGGCTTGGGCCATAGTTTCCACGCGGGCCCAGTGCGGATCGGGAATTTCACACGCACCATTGAATTGCTTCGCAGGTTTGTGCAGGTTTCCTCACGAAGTTTTCCTTCACCGCAAAGCTCGTGGTAAATTTCAAATGTAATTCCGCACATGAATTTCGAAAAACTCAGAGGTGCGAGCCGGTGTTAAAACCCACGACCCTTTGCTTGAGAGGCGATATGTCAAACCACTAGGCCACCACGGCTTTTTTTCTTAAAGTGTCAAAATTATGCAAACTTTTTATCAACAGCTCACGTTTACAAATTCTCTTTGAAAGAAAGAAAACAATGACAGGTATAAAAGCTTTTTATTTAATGTGCATATTACTGGTGTTTTTTTGCATTGCACTAAAATTCTCACTTCTAATTATACCTATAAGATGCATTTTAATGCTAAAAGTACTTAGTAAGGGCAACCGCCGTCTGTGAGTATCAGATCCGGTGGAAGTTAAATTTCCAGAACTCAAGCGAACGCGAACACTTCGAGTGTACCAAACATTTTCTGGCTTATAGCAACTCGTTGTATTGCTTACTTCCTGTTAAGTCTGCTTATAATTATCCATATGTAGGACGTCCACTATTGGACAATAATTTTACAGTTTTTTGGTAACGGCAAATGAGGTAGAATGTTCTTAATAATAGACGACACTTAAGGGTATTAAATGATATTGTAACAGATAACTCACGTCTTAAATCGAGTTTAGGTTGACATGTGTCGGGCTATATCGAAGCCCTTCTTCTATGGAGCACGCGACTTGCTTGGCGACTGCCGCAACACAGTTTCGTCGGACAGTCGCGCGAGCAGAGCGGTGGCGCGTAGTGCGCGTGTTGCGGCAGCCGCCGAGTCGCGTGCTCCTTAGAAGGGTTTCGAAATAGCCCGAAACATGTCCAGCTAAACTTGATTTTTTAATTAGTACGATTATGAACTAAGGGGAAGGCCTTTTGTTCAGTAGTCGTCTTCCGGCTGATGATGATGAAGTTTGTGAAGTAGGGTCTGCGTAATAACTACGGGCGCACGTCCGTATTACGCGACACGACTTACGATGCGTTCAAATTATACAAATGTGAATCCACCTTTATATACTGCGCTTTATCGCTCTTTGGCAAAGTTTTCTCGAACTTTTCATTTCCACAATGACGCAAAATATGTGATTTTTTTTTAATTTATTTATTTACTCAAATAAAAGAAAACAAGTACAAAAATACTTAAAAATATAAACTTCTGCCAAACTGCATAGCAGTTTGTTGGCAGAAAGTGAAGAACTCTCATTCACTATTTTTAACACTTAATCACTATTGTTTACCCGGTGCCGGCTGCACAGGGCGCAGTATGAAATATCCGAAAGTATGCAAATGGCGGTGGAGACAACTCTTTCAATTGCAAATCGGCCGCTCATGAATTTGCAACGGGCAGGGTCGCGTGCTGTGAGACCGTCCGTCACAAGATTTCCTGCAACCACAGGGTTGACAATAAACTAAAAGTATTGGAATTACAATAAATATACATATTATGTGGGATCGTGGGAAAGATAACAACTTTTTGAAATGAAAAAAAAATTATAACAGAAAATTTAACCGACTACAAAAAACCATGAAAATAATTTTCTACCAATCTGAAGTCGGTCCGTGCTTCAGCACGAGCCAACAGAAGTGGACCTATAGTCATCTATCTCAACTACGCACTTTATAATGGGCTTCAATCACTCCTGCTGGCTCGTGCTGAGGCACCGACCGTTCACAAAATACTTCTCGATCGCGTTCGCGTTAAAAGCTCAATTTGTATGGAAACACGAACGGTGGAAAGTTTGCCAAACAACTTTTGTGAGTGTAGGTTTATATTATATTTCGTCTGCGTATCATAACGAAAACGGGTGACGACGCCGCACCCTGGACATGTGGCGGCTACGTATCGACGATCGAAAGCTCGATTTACGTATTCGAATAGTAAACGAATGTTTTGTGAAAACGCCACACTAGAGGCACTGGAGTAACCCCGGTGACCAAAGTGTCGCCAGTAGCTCGACACGCCAAAACGTTCCAGTAGGACGTGGTTTTTAAGCGTTACGTTATGAAATTATTTGGAAATATTTTAATAAACGTTTTCATTGTGACGAGATGTACGCGTAGGCCATGTAACTTTTAATGAGCTTCCAATATTTCGATGCATTTATCTACCAGTTCTGGTTATGTTAGGTACATGGTTATTGCAAAGAGAATATAAAAATGTGTGTGTGTGAATGTGTTGTGTTTATAAGAAGTTAGAACGTAAGAACTATTATTGTACATCTATTTCTGTTTGTTCTCCAAATAAAACTATAAAACTAAAGAGTAGAAAGAAGAAATGTTCCCAGTTAAGTAGGTAGTTATTAAGTTGGTTACATGGGTGAAACAAAGGTGGGATCTGTTTTGTGCTACCAGCGCAGCCAATGACTTCGTCTTACTATACTCGTTCTTCAGAGTAGACAACCCTGGCCAGTTTTCCGCTAGAGGCGCTGTTCGTGTTTTCATACAAATTGAGATTTTAACGCGAACGCGATCGAGACGTATTTTGTAACGGAAAACTTACACTAAGGGTACAGAGTGGACAACCCTGCCCAGTTTTAAGTATTTACATTGGCCGGCGACGTATCGGGGCGCCGGGGAGTGTTTCGTGCACCTTCACGGTCTCCTGTTAAATTCAGCGCCTGTGACGTTGACGGTATTTTTAGATTTATCAAAAGGTTGCGATGAATTGTTTATGTTTCGGTTTGTTTTTAGAAAGAGAGATTTTTGGGTTAGTTGAAACCAGTGGAGGTTTTTATTTTGAATTACGTTACAAATTGACAAAGTGCGTAACTTTATATACTCACTGTAGTAGGTACTGCGTCTGATAAATATTGGTTTTGATTGGTAGTATATTTAAATATTTAAAATAATGATTTCATATAAGAGTATATTTATAACTAGCTTATGCCCGCGACTTCGTCTGCGCGGATCTAGGTTATCGCGCGGTGGAGCCCTCTACCGGAATAAAATGTATGTTGATCCTTGGGATTCAAACTACCTATATACCAAATTTCGACGTGAAAGCGTAACAGACATACAGACAGACAGTAGGGATAGGGATTAATTTATTAAGGAACGACAGTTTCTAATTCATAAGCTTATAATATGGGAAACGGCTTAAATTTTTTCGTCAATTTCAACAAAACTTGAACTTAGACTTTCAAAAAATAAATGACCTGCTCATACTGCAGTCCCTGCTAACCATTTGCATTTTAAAACAACAGCTTCAGTTAATCAGAGTTACTGCACTCTCCACGTCTTAATTATAATCAACGTACGCAGCCATGTGCCTGGAACAACATTATATCGCTTAGAATATATTAGACAACTTTGCTTTATTATTAAATTCCAATTTCAATATATCTTTCGTATGTTACTGAATCGAATTCTCGGGTATTTGTGAAATTTAATACGTAGTGACAAAGCGAATTTGAAATTCCTTTCCGACCTAATGAAATAATATTTTTTGATAATTATTTCACATCTGGCATTTGCCCAGCAGTGGGAGATATCATACGCTACATAAAAAACCGCCCAAGTGCGAGTCGGACTAGCGCACGAAGGGTTCCGTACCGTTACCTACACAACATTAGACATTAGAAAAAAAACGGCAAACAAAAGTTACGTAGACCTAATCATAGGTACAACTGAAGATTCTGTGAATATTTCAAGCGTTTGCCTGTTGCCGTTATTAATGTCAAGCAAAAAACGGCAAAATAAACGTTTGTTGTATGGGAGATGGGAGCCACCCTTAAATATTTATTTTATTTTGTTTTTAGTATTTGTTGTTATAGCGGCCACAGTAATACATAATCTGTGAAAATTTCAAGTGTCTATACTATATAAGACTCAAGAAATAGAGCCCTACTGTGACAGACGGACGGGCAGACAGACAGACAGCGGAGTCTCAGTAATAGGGTCCGGTTGCCACCCTTTGGGTACAGACTTATTTTTCATACTGGTCAATCAAAAGATATAATTGTCGACAGTCAGATAAATTTAAATGAGTGAAACAATCGTATTATTTTCCGTTCCGATATCGAACCAAAACCACTTATAAAACAAGACATAAACATTCTAGGCTACAAATTTATATTAGGTAAATTTAAAGCTCTTTTGCATTGTTGAAATCGTCACGAATTTTACGTTGAAAATATTCAGGAATATTCAACTCTTATACAGCTTTTACAAAGTCTACTGCATCTGTTGGTATCTTTACCACACACGCGGTCACGGCAAAAGCTGTTGCCGCCACGGTACAGTGAACTAGGAAGCTGTTGTATATTGAAGTTTCAGTGCTAAATAAGGTAAGTTGGCAGTTAAAATGTCGTATGCGCCTTATTTTGTGCTTTTAAGAGATTTTTACACGAATTTGTGACTAGAAAAAGATACAAAATAAGCAGATATTAATGTTTCGTAAAATAGAGGATGTGAATATGGTGCTACAAAAGATTTTCATGAAGAGCATGTAATGGCTTGGCAATTCGAAAACAGTGACTGAGAAGACAATAAACTTAAAAAATATTAGAGACTTTCATGTTTTAAAAATTTGTTTCTTCGAGCCTATAATTTGGATTTATTTCATAGCAACTTGGTCCGCATTTTGTTTTACTTGCAACCGGGCTAACTACAAGATGGACGGATAGCCTGATGACCTCGGTAAAGACGCGACTTCACAGTGGATGCAAACCGCTTCCAACAAAGGCAACTAGAGGTCTATGGGGGAGGCCTATGTCCAACAGTGGACCTTCTACGGCTAGTATGATGATGATGATGATGTTAACTACGGTACACTACACTTACTTGGTTTTACACTTATTTTATTCTTATTATTCGCGTCGTATTTCTACATTGTATATTTTGTTGACTTAACAAGATTTGTGTTTGGACGAACGCCAATTTTAGGTTAACAAAACGCCATGGAACATTTTACGAACGGCTATAATCACTTTACGGGGCATAAGGCGGTATAAAAGTACCCTAAAATTACGTGGACAACATATTTTTCCCAAGTGTTCTTTATTTTATTGAAAATTACCAATATATGGGCTACTGAGTTTGTGTATGCGTGTGTATGTGATGTAGATATATAAATTATGAATTTATGGTAAAGGGTAATTAATATGGGTATGGATATTTTGCACTATAAGGCGCAGGCATAAGCTGAGTCGCTTTACCTTTTAATAGTTTGTACTTTTCATTGATTTGTGATGCACAACTTGTGTACAAACTATTGAAAAAATCCCTTTTATTTATTAATTTAATTAGGCTTTACTTTGTAAAATTCCGAATCCATAAACACATATGTACAACAACACATACAACTTTCTTAAATTTTAATTTCTTCTTGTAATTTCGTATTTGTAACGAATAAATTATTTCTTTCTTTCTTTCATAAATTTAAACCAATTAACGTGCTAATCTGCGAGATGACAAGTTAATGAAGTCATAACAAGTTTTGTGATGATGCTAGTGCGCCTAGTTCATAGCGATGGCTAAAATAATATGTCTTCAATGATCGTGCATGCACTGTTAGCCAGTTTGTCCGTTTATTGCACACTAGCGTCGACGGGGACAAGTTATTGCCGTGTAATGCGAATTTATAGCGCTACTAGTCCTATAACTGTCGTATAACAGCCACATACTTCATTAGCATGCCCGGTGCGGATCGGCACTAATTACTACGATTAGACAGTCAACAATTACTTTAAAATGTAGTTGCAAACATACACATTTGTATTTATCGTAGCAAATAATAAAAAAAAGAATTTATTTAAAAATAAATTGAAAATACAAACCGAAATACAGATGCACAGGAAAACCAGAAAAATAAGACCAGCGCTGGGAATCGAACCCTTAATCGTACTTTAATACATGCTAGATCGCAGCCAATTTGTTATGTCATTTTGACAGTTAGATTTGGTATTCGCGTGACTAAAATACCCGGTGAAACGTACACTGAAGTACAAAATTTTAAGTCCAATGCATTTTTACGTAAGCTGCATTTCTTCGTCGTTATTAAGTGCGGCAATATTACATCCACGACGCGAGGAGAATTTATCATGATGTAGCACTTGTGAAATATGAAGCGTACCCTTAAAAAGCTTTTCGTTGTGGTAGAAATAGATAGAGAAAGTTTTCACTAATTCTTACCAGTGGGGAAATACGGAGAAAAACATTTCTTTAGCTCTATTAATAGGTCGAGATAGGCGGTAGAGGTAGTTGAATATTTTCCACCTACAGTGGAAGTCCCGATCGGTGAGGAAAGCTAGAGGAAAAACAATGTTTTACTACTAATTAGGACCTAGTATGAATTTGGTGGAACAGGGAGCAAATAAATAAAGCAATACACGAAATGAATTTTACTAAAAACAAGAGTGGAAATGAAATTTACACGTCACTAGCAAAATTTGCACTTCAAACTTAATAATATATCTTAATATTTTATTTTATTCGTAAACGTATCTCTATTTTGCTACCACAAAGAGTTTACGTAATGCTATATTATTCAGAAACGTTTCCCTGAATCGAAAAATGGTTTTTGCAAATGTAAAGCACTTTTTAAAGCCTTATCAAAAGAGATATACCTAATTAGAGTTACGAGTACATATTGCTATGCTGACTACGGAACCATAAAAATATGGTTTAAAAAAAAACGTCACGTGTCTGCGTAGCGTACCTACTTGAACCAATCTGTCATATAATTTGACTTTAAAATAACTTAGGTGGAAGAACTATGCTCAAGAACTAAGTTGGTAACGCACAAACTATGCGGGGTTGAAGTTGAAGATTCTACATGGAATTTGTCCAAAAAGTTTTTACATAATTACAGGGCACTAGATAAATGTGAAGAAGTTCTAGTTTAAGACCTCTTCTTAGTATCGATCAAGTAATACAATGTATTTTTTTCAAAAGAGTATATTGGAGCATATTGGAGAGTTAACTGCGGTTCAACTAGAGACATGTTGTGCGAGGATGTGTTTTTTATGAGCCAATAGATACGCTTCATTACCTAATCCTCGCCAGTACATCTCTGTTGGAAAGCACGTGGAAACAGTTGAGCGGAATGAGGCGAGGTAAAGCTTTCATGCGTCATGTTCAGTATCGGCTGCAAGGTTGACAACATGCTGAGTTGGGACCATTTCATGACAATATGTGAATTGGTTACCGTTTTTCTTTTTTTAAATCACGTTTGTATTTTGTCACGAATATTTTTTTCTTTCTATCTTTCTTTTTGCATAAAATACACATTCCTCGCTACACACCCGCGCACATCTCCGTGGAAACGGACCTACCTACTGCTTGCTTTGTAAATTTGGTATTTATGTGGTATTTAATTAAGAGTCATTATATCGTAAAACATGCTTACAAAAGTAACGGTGGTGATAAATCTGTTGGTCATATTTCATTTAAAAAAATGTCATCACTGTGTGGTCATGATTGTATAAAACCTACAGATTACGCAAACATGGGTTGCGCACATTTTTCTGCTCAAGACTATAAGTTGCCAATTAAATAAGGTGAATCTAATGCGGTAATCGCTCAAAAGCTTTTTTTTTTAAACAGTATAGACTAGCGTTTGGCCAAAATCACCCCTGATGAAAAGCGAGGATGAGGCCTACGATGGAGCACGCCTAGTAAATGCTCATTCACCCTTGACTAGCAAGTGGCCAAACTGTAGTGTTCAGGAAACACAGTCGCAGGCAGGGAATTCCACTCTTTTGCTGTGCGGTTGATAAAGGAAGAGCGAAAACGCTGCGAACGACGGAGAAACTGCTGCGAGAAACGGAACGAGAACATAGTTCATAGTTGTTTTATGTGCGATGTAATGTTTTGGACCGAAGGCGTTGTGGCCTAGTGGTTTGACCTATCGTCTCTCAAGAAGAGGATCGTGGGTTCAAACCTCGGCTCGCACCTCTGAGTTTTTTCGAAATTCATGTGCAGAATTACGTTTGAAATTTACTACGAGCTTTGCGACGAAGGAAAGATCGTGAGGCAACCTGCACAAACTTGCGAAGCAATCCCAAGTTCCCAATCCGCACTGGACCCGCGTGGGAAATATGGCCCAAGCCCTGTTGTTCTGTGAGGCCTGTGCCCAGCAGTGGGACATATATAAGCTGGGATGGAATGTTTTGGGAATCCTCATGGGATTTTATGAATTAAATTCGTGTTTTGTCCGCGTACCTTGATTTTAGAGCGGCTCGATATTTCGGCACAGTTGCATGCGCCATGATCACGAGACGACTCCTACTCTCGGATTGGTTACGACCGATTTATTTTTCTGACTAACAGTTATACCAGCATACCCACAATTCGCAGAACCCGCGATATTCTAAAATATTCTCATGGTTTTTTTTTTCAAAATTACAGAATGTTAATTCAACAGTCAGATCTATATTTTACGCTTGTTAAGACGCTGACAAAGTCTAGTATTTAGGTGCATAACTCAATTTGAAGATGGTTGCTCTATAATTTACTTTGGTAAGCACAACTTTTTCCGCAATACGACAAAGGTCACCTTTTAAATCAAAGTGTTTTAAATAATTTATTGAATCAGGCGTTACTTTGCGGAGGTCCATATCAATGAACTAAAAGAATTTCTTTGCTCACCCACGACCTTAAGATAGCTAAGTCTATGCAAATTATGCGTGTTCATGCAGTTCCTCCACCTCCACACTGTAAGAACACACACAAATTACACACAGAAATGACAAAATTAATTAGGTACAATAGTATGGGGTCTATTATTAATGAGCAAATAAATTTAGTGTCATCTCCCTTGCTACGGCTTGGGTCTAATTTTAGCAACGGTAGTTATAAAAAAATGCCTTGACAATAAATAAATAAAAATTAAAAAATCAAGGTAGTTTTGAAGCACAGTTAAAATTTATTAATATTTTGCGGGTAGTTTTTTGTTTTGTTTGGCAAATTAAAACAGTGGTGGTGGTTTGTTAGTCTAACAACTGGTAGCAAGGTGTACGGTTGTGTCACTGAGGATGAGCTCTGGTTGAGTTCGAAACGCGTCAGTGTGTTGTGGTGGTGGTGATAGATGGGTTTGTGTAATTTGTGTGTGTTCCTACAGTGTGGAGGTGGAGGAACTGCATGAACACGCATAATTTGCATAGACTTAGCTATCGTAAGGTCGCGGGTGAGCAAAGAAATTCTTTTAGTTAATTCAAAGTGTTTTACGCCTTAAAGGATCAAATTTAATATTAACCCTTTAAAAACTTTCAAATTCCCTCAGGGCTGGCGCAAAAAGAAACAGTAATAATTATGACCGCGGGGACGGATCGCGTTACAGCGGAAAATGAAGTTAAATGTAGTGACAACCCTAGGGCCGCGGACAAGCGTGAACGTGACCGGAAAAAGGGACACCGATACTTCCGTGTTCTCTTACAACATTATCCTAAATTTTCTCCTCAGATTACGACACAACATGGGTCATAAACATTCGCATGAATATGCGAACCAACAAAAACAAGACAATAAATATAAAAATAAAAAAAATATATGACGGGACAATGCACACCAATTGACCTAGTCCCAAAGTAAACTTAGCAAAGCTTGTGTTATATGGGTACTAAGCAAAGTAAGCAACAACGGCTAAACATAGTTATATAGATAGGTATCTATCTATGAAATATATACTTAAGTATACAAAGCTTAAGTAAACACCCAAGACCCGAGAACAAACATGCCCCGACACGGGAATCGAACCCGGGACCTCAAGCTTCGTAGCCAGGTTATCTTACCACTTCTAGGCCACCTGGACGTCAACACACAGTGTAAGGCAACATTCCCAAACGATGTCTGCTAGTTCGTTTGACGTATATTCGACTAAGAAAGTAATTTACCAATTTTAATGACGATTCGCGCTCATCTACCATTACAACGGCAAAAACTATTAGATACTGGCAAAAATGGCCACTAATGGACAGAGCCATATTTTTTTAGAGAAACAACGTCAAAGCCTATTGTCACTCACATGTCAATATGATAATCATCCTTATTGTTTTATTTCGGATGTAGGATCTGTCATTAAAATTGTTGTTGTTGTTTCTCTAAAAAATATAGCTTTGTCCATTGGTGGCCATTTTTGCCAATGACATTAAACCATTGTGGTAAACCAATTTCTTGGTCGACTATGCATAGTGAAATAAGCCCGAATACATCACATAATTGATTGAATTGAATTGAGGTAAGCTCGACATGTTTCGGGTTAAATTGTAGCCCTTTCTCCCGGAGCTTACGCCACGGCGGCTGCTGCAAAACGCGCAGTCTTGAGGCGTGAGTAATCCGGGTTTAATTCACTATGAGTCTCACGGTAGTTTCATGTTTACGTACGTTTGTGTGCGAACATTTATACAATTGACGTATGTTTACGAGCATATGAGTGCCCCACGCTATTTACTTATTAAAGTTTTTTTTATGTGTAAAATGTATTGCCAACTTTATTTTCGATTGTTGCCGCTCTCTGCGCAGCGCGCGCTGGCCAGAGTATATGAACAAGTTTTTTTTTTTAACTATACTATTCCTCAACCACTAAAAAGAGAAGATTGCTTGATTCTGCACGCCTCTCGCTCCGATGGAAGTTAACATCAATTGTATCACCTCGCAGTGATCAAACGTACAAATTGGCATCGAATTGCTAACAAACTTACTGGAGCGGCGAGTCAGCGGTATTGAATAGCACCAATCAACGTCGCCGACGTTAGTGCGGGGGAGAACAGTCGTGCGTTAACTTGGCATGACAGCTGGTCTATTCAGGTAGGTATTCAACGTATACAAGGCAAGAAAAATCTGTCCAGAGTGATTCCTATCCTTCCGAGACTTTTTAGTTTCTAGAAAAAAAAAACAGATCACAAAAATCCAGCAGCTTTGCAGAAAAATAAAATATTTGCATTAGTTTGTGTGCGATTTGGCAGATTCCTAAAATTATACCCTCGAATCCACAATTTTTCTTCTCGAATTGACATTTGACACTGGGGAATTAATTAATGATGAGAGAACTCACAGAGATCTTTCTTCTAATCCCTAAGTAACACGATACGGCACTTACACCTTCTGTAAAAATATACCTCGTTGAATTTCTTGCCGGATTCTATTTAGAGGTTTTCCAAACCGATGCGTGGTAGATTTTTGATAATCAAAACGCGCTTATTTTCTTTGGGCTCTTTGGCGATACAAAATTATACGAAGTGACTCTTATGCTAACTACATTTTATACGAAACTAGTGTTAGACTAAATGAATTTCGAGCATACAAGATTATGCCAAAAGCAAACCTATGCGGAACTTATAAATAACCAAAGGTAAAGAGTCTGCAAGCTTTCTTAACGATAACCATTTTTCCGTTCACGTGACTGCAAAATACAAAGTTATTTCATTTGAAACTTTTATTTCGACGGACCATTTCTTGCTGAACCGAATTCAATCGAGTGACTATAAACCTAGCGAAATAGATAGGTAAGCGGTAAATCGTTCAGTGTTTCTCCATCGGCGTCGCTCGCATTATTCGGAATGGTCCTTCCGTGCGTAAGGCGAGAATGGAGGGATGGTTTACATAGAATAGTACATAATGTGCATACTAAAAGAATTACTTTGCTCACCCGCGACCTTATGATAGCTACGTTTCTTTAAGAAGTGGGTTCACGCAGGTCCACCTCTACACCTTAAAAAGACACATGTGACACAACCCCAACTATCACCATCATACCACACTTTCACTTTCGAACTCAAATAAAGCTCATCCTCAGACCAACATAACCGTTCACCATTCTACCAAATGTTAGGGTTGTTAGAGAAACCTACCAAGTGCGAATCGTACTCTCACGCAAATATTCCAATATTAAGATCGATTAAAGAACAATTAAGTATACTTATTCGGGAATACCCTTTCATTTATTACTTTACTAACTTATGCGCGCGACTTTGTCTGCGCGTATCTAGATTATCGCGCGGTGGCGCCCTCTACCACAATAAAAGGTATCCTATGTTGATCCTTAGGGCTCAAACTACCTATATACCAAATTTCATCAAAATCGGTTCAGTGGTTTCGACGTGAAAGCATAACAGACAGACAGACAGAATTACTTTTGCATCAATAATAACGTATATATCTTAGATGTTACAAAACCGATCTATTTCCAATACAGCAGGGCTACTACAAAACTCGAAACTCGAAGTTCGTGTCGTGCGGTCCCTCTGACACTTATACTGTTTAATACGAGAGCGCGAGGGACGGTACAATGCTAACTTCGAGTTTCGAGTTTCATAGTAGCTCTGCAGCTCGCTATCACTAACCGTATGAGAATTTTCTTATGAATATAGCGGTGGTTAGCTTTCAGCGCAGAACACGTTTTACTATAATAACCTCGCATAACGCAACTTGTTTTTATAGCTGATGGCATATAAGGTATTGTGGGGACTGTAGCTGGTAGAGCTTAGGTATAGGGGATCTACGCGCGTGATGCTAAACTTAATTCAAACACAAGGATGTTTCTTCAATTCGCTTCATATATTCATAGATTTAATGACACACTTTACAGACATAAGTTAAGCCTCTCAGGCTGTCGGGAGCATGACCGCTGTCAATCTGTTTAAATCGAATTCCAGAATTATAAAATACAAAAATACTATAATTATACAAAACACATTCAGTCTTGCCTGCCAGGCGGTCATTTTTACCATATTACGGCTGAGATCTTGCTCTAGAAACCTTGTTCAGTGAACGTCATAGGTAAGTGATCACTTTTGTACCTTGTCATTTTAACGTCATGTTTGAGAAGCCATACAAAATTGTGCAAGTACCTACCTAGAGTGAAAGCCGCAAGGTACAAAATTTTACAGTTATTTATGACGTTAACCACATAGTTTAATTTTTAGGATTCCGTAGCTAAATGGCAAAAAACGGAACCCTTATGGATTCGTCATGTCTGTCTGTCCGTCCGTATGTCACAGCCACTTTTTTCCGAAACTATAAGAACTGTACTGTTGAAACTTGGTAAGTAGATGTATTCTGTGAACTGCATTAAGATTTTCATACAAAAATATATTTAAAAAAAAAAATTGGGTGTTCCCCATACTTACTTAGAACTGAAACTCAAAAAATTTTTTTCATCAAACCCATACGTTTGGGGTATCTATGGATAGGTTTTCAAAAATAATATTGAGGTTTCTAATATAATTTTTTTCTAGCACTTTTTCTAAACACTTTCAAAGAGGTAAAATGTGTGCCCCCCCCCCCCTGTACCTTCTAAAATAAGAGAATGATAAAACTTTAGATGCTTCTTTTACTTTATTCTCCAGAATTAGCTGTAAAATCTTTTACACATAATTCTGCTAAAATTTAAGAGCTTTCTTGACCCTCAAAAGCATCAAAGAAGAGCATTGAAGATTCTCAAGCACATTCAAGGTTCTAATTGTTTTAGTGGCGAACTGGTAATGGGTGCTCTAGAGGCCGAGGCATCGCCTGTAATGAATCGAAATCACCCGCCTTGTGGAACACTCCAATATTAAGGACGTTAAAAGGTAAGAAACGTTGGGGCGGTTATTAGATTGTCTTTGTAATAGGAAGGAGGAGTTAATAAAAATAAGCCTCTAGCTATCAGATTTTGGAATGCTGGGTAAAAAGCTGTGATAGCAGGTTTGACATTAGACGTGCTTGTAATGCTTATTTAGTTATTTAAGAGAAGTATCTTCGTTCCATTCTCCATACAAACGTAGTCACGATCTCATTTGAAAACTAGGCAACAGAAATAAATGAAATTCTGTAAGTATGGACTAGACGTAAATATCTATGCCTGAGGTTTTCAGATTTTCACATAAATGTGTAATAACAGAATTACAGGAGTTCAAAAGTCGTCAAAAAAAAGTTGTCAACTTTGCACGAGAATTAAAGCCTATTAAAGCTTTTTTACAAAAATCGAAAAAACCACAGGCATACACAATATAATGAAGATCTCGATTGTAAAATATCATTGATTTCCGTGCTATACTTTTCGTAAAACCCAAAATTCAATCGCCCAAATCTTGAAAAGCCTACAGCTATCTCGATATACATTAATGGGAAGCGGAGAAGCGGGAGGGGATGTGCATGGGGGGGCACAGCAGCTGCGAGCGCTTATGTCACGAGCGATAAAGACAGAAATATCCCAAACGAATACTTAACGCGGCCGCGTGGCCGGCAACCTGGCGAAGCCGCGGGCAAAAGCTAGTAATATCGGACTAATCAACGTGATTTTTGGCGTAAAGGTAGTTTATGGGCTAAAGAGTGACATAGGCTACTTTTTATCCCCGAAAAATGCACAGTTCCCGAGGGAACAGCGCGCGGTAACCGAATTCCACGCGAGCTAAGCTAGTAAATAAATAATAGTAATACCGTATTGTCAAATTTGTCAAACTGAACTCATGGTATTAGCGCTAGTCTCTTAGAGAAACCCTCATTAGGTACTATAAAAATTAAATACAAATTAACAACAAGACCCGTACGAAACCCGTCTGTTAATTATTAACAAACAATGATGGATGGTATCCCAACGTAATTCAGTGAAGTTCAACGTTTCGATCAAACGAGACGTACCTAAATTGAGTGAAAATGTTTATCATAAATCTAAGGTAATATGATAGAGGGGAAAAGTTAGACAGGGTTCCAATGCTTGTACAAATTTTTGTTCAAACATGATGGAAAGTTTAGATATATGGGTGGAGCTTAGGCTGTGTTTGCACTAGAAATGTGAGAGGATTCGTTGCGCGGGATGCGTTTGTCATGAAACAATTGAAATGCTCAATTTATATATTCTCGCTTAGCGCAGATCTAGCGAAAACAGCTCAGCAGAGCGAGCTTTTTACAAGTTTTTATTTAGTTTCACCTGTCTCGTTATATATCTGTCTGTACCCAATCAAATCTTGCAAGTTAAATTCGACTTTCAGTAGTCACATTGACTTGAAATTTGGCATACTTATGTAAATTGTGTGACAGTATAATAATCTGGTAGTGACATCCTAGTAGTCTGGCCAGGAGGCCAGGATCGTCTCCGCAGGACGGAACTCTTCAATGATTAATGATCGACTTGAAATTTGGTACGCAAATGTAGTTTGGGTGACAATCAATACAAGTAAAGTTAGAAGGAGATTTTTTTACCAAAAACTTATTGTACTCGTATGTACAAAATAAGGGAGGAATGGGTTGCGCAGTACTCATTGCAGTTACTCTAGTGAGTAATGCCGCTCCCACCTTACCGCTCCGCTCGGTTATGGGAAAAGAGCGCTCGCTACGCATACTCTACCTCACACATCTCTGGTGGAAACGCATCCTTAAAGCCCCACTTGGTATCAGTTATCAGCCAACATTTAAAAATTTGTTTGCGTTTTCTCTAAAACAAAAGGTTATACTCAATTTCAATAGATTTTCAGTCTTACAGTAAAGTCGCCAAAACCAGTGGATAATGAATGAACAAGCAATCCCACAAATTGCCGTCATATTTTACTTCAACTATGAATATATTATTATAGTCCTCTATAAACAAATCATATGACAGTAAAATTGGTGTAATAAAAGAGCACTAGAAGAAGCAATAACTTAGACGTCCTCACTTGTACAAAAAACGTGACGTTACGAGGACGCTAATGTAAAATTGCCTTTATCGCGCTGATGTCACTAACAGACCTCATGTGAGGTTTTAATGACAGCAACACTATATTTCTGAGAATAAATTCTCCATTCCATGACGTCCCACTGTGAGACATACATAAGCCACCCATTCGGAATGAGAGAGCTTGGGCCATCCACGCGGACCCGGTGCGGATTGAGAACCTCACACAACTAAATAATTGATTTGCAGATGTGCGCAGGTTTCTTGACGATGTTTTTTTACTCTAAATATTGCGGATTTCTCACAACTCAAAGGTTCGACTTGAGCCCATATGATCTACTGCTTGAGAGGAAAATAGTTGCTAAAAATACCATCACCTGACTCCTTAAATTTTAAAAAAAAATTGCATGAATTTTTTAACCTTTTTTATGCGAAAACTATCTACAATGTATTGTATTTTTTTAAGATGGATTAAATCGGTAAAGTCTTTCTAATGTTATAGCGTGTCCAGGGGAATAGGAATATGTAGATTTTTATGCACATTTATTTGCACGACAGGGGCAAACGAGCATGCGGGTCATGAGACAATCCAAAACCTTATTCTATAAATAGGCGCAATGGGCACTTTTACACGTTTTTTTTTTTAACTACCAGCGCTTCCGGAAATACCGCATCATTGCCAAGAAGAATGCGCCGCGAGAAAATTAACAGAAAATCCTTTTTTCAAAATAAATTATACAAGTATTTTACTTCAAAACTACAGTACAAAACGTTTTAAAATTTCGTGATTCTCACTCATAGTCAAATCACTTTATCACGCCAACGCCACGCCACTTTTGCCACGCGTGATAAGTCCCGTTAAGGTATTTGACTACAGTACAAAAATTTAAAATGATACATTAAATACGTGGGGTCCTGTTACAAAACTAAAACTAAACATCTTAACTATATCTATACGTTCAGTAGAAGAGTACAACGCTTCCACCGTCATAAATAAAATAAAAATAAATAAAACTGGAGATGTATATAGGTCATAGGTAGTCTAGACGAAAAGCAATCACACATCAGCATCACACAAAACCAAGTCTTCTACTTTGACTGAGTTCGAGACAGTGCGGGGAACGCCATATGGTTGGCAAGGCGTGCCTAACTCATACAAGCGTGTGGTCGTAAATTTTCCAATCTGTATGCAAATTCCTGTTATGAATCGAACCAAGTGCCTGAACTAATAAATGTGAGGGATAGCATAAACAAAATACACTGTAATTTCATAGCGTTAGGTTACTTTGTAGCTATGGAAGATTATTATCTAAATCGATTTACAACATCCATGATTTTCGTGAACTATGTCGAGTGGTTACTAAAATTTTAATGAAATTTCAAAGAGCGGGAATTTACTATTCTGTAGGAAACCTGTTTTTTTTTCGGATACACAATTTCTATTTTATTTCTCATTCTACATCCTTGCCAAACAATTATTGCCAAATTTCATCAAATTCAATTAGGTTTTACGAAGTAAACAGGTAAAACATGGATATGAACGATGTCGAGTGGTTACCAAAATTTAAACAACAATATTAATATTTTTTTTCTACTGTGTGCAATAAAGATTATTTGTATTGAATTGTATTTTAATTAAATTTCAAAAAGCGGGAATTTGATATTCTATAGGAAACCTGTTTTTTTTTCGGATACAAAATGTCCTATTTTATTTCTCATTCTACATCCTTTCTTCTTGCCGAATTTTAATCGAATTCAATTCAATTAAACAGGTAAGGTACACAGGTTTATTTTTACATTTATAATTAACAGGGATCAACCATTAAAGGATTAACGACAAGATTAAGCTTCGTTAAAAAAATTTTTGTTAAGATTTTACCTGTCTTTGTACTATGTAGGTACAACAATGTTAACAACATACCCTGTAAAATTACAAATAATGCCGATTCGCGGTATTTAACTACTTATAGCAGACTATCTTTTGCCTGCGTTTCCGCCTCGCCTGCGTGAAATTCGGTTATCGCGCGCTGTTCCCTCGGGAACTGTGCATTTTTCCGGTATAAAAGTAGCCTATGTCCCATAAACTATCTCTATGCCAAAAATCACGTCGATCTGTTGCTCCGTTTCGACGTGAAAGACGGACAAGCATACAAACACACAAACATACATACATTCGTACTAATAAATATTAGTATGGATAAGCGGATTTGCAGTGTCCCTAGTGAAAAAAGTTATGAATAATAATTATAACTTGTAGTTAGGTACTTAACTATCCATAGATACCCCACACGTATAGGTTGGATAAAAAAAATTTGAGTGTCAGTTCTAAGTACGGGAAACCCCCAAAATTTATTGTTTTTTTTTTCTATTTTTTAAGAAAATCTTAATGCAGTTCACAGAATGCATCATACACCAAGTTTCAGCAGTTTTTATAGTTTCAGAAAAAAGTGGCTGTGACATACGGACAGACAGACATGACGAATCCATAAGGGTACCGTTTTTGCCATTTGGTTACGGGACCCTAAAACAGAAAGATAGCATTTTTTCTACCTAATTTATCTTTTCGATCACCGTCACTCTACAAGAGGACAAAGCGCTCGTAGCAGTCACCAAACGAAACCACCAAAGACACTATACCATTCTTATTGCACAGATATCCAATACACAAACGAATGTACAATCCACGAAATCGATACCTACCGAGTCAACATCGAACGATACCGATGCAACCCTGTGCAAGTTCGCGTGCCACACGCCACACTTGACTCTCCCACTTTTCCCACCTTAACCACCAGAAACCACATACTGAAAATTCAACCCAAATGCTCAAAAATTGAAGTCATTTTTCAAGAGAGTTTTACTCTGTCTGGGGTTGCCAAGAACGGAAAAGATCACGTTATCAAGTTTGTGTTCGTACGTCGCAAATGAATTAAAACTGCGAGTTGCTATCGGAAAGCCATTTCTAGTGCTAATCTTCATTCTATGTAACAGAGAACAGCTTTATAAACCAAGGATTTTACGATTTGATTGTCATGATAGTCTTGAAAAAGAACTTTTGTGGAATTTCGTATAGCTTGGTCGTGGTTGGGCTAAAATAAAACTAAATAAAACAGGAATTTGGGTTAATAACGATGACACCTACAGTATTTTCAATGCACAAACTTATATTAAGGAATCCCACAATTTTAGGCAACTCTGTTTATAAGATGTACACGAGCGGAGCCGCGAGAAAAGCTCATTTTAATACGCTACTTATTTAGAATAACCTTATACATTTCGGCTCTTTTTTTAATATGTCTTCTCTTATTTTTGATGTTCTGTCCTATATAGGTACATTAAATTTGGAGCGTGGGCTACTTATTATAGTTAGGAGCAGAGGGCGAGCGGCGGTGATTGCTTCCCATCAATAATCTAAGCTCTTATATAAATAAAGTTTGTTTTTATCCACGCTCTAAAGATTCGCATGATTTACGTTACTTATATTTTCTGTACCAACTGCGTCCGAAAAATGGTTATTAAATACAATGCGGTTCAGTATACCCATTGATAGATGCTAATGGAATTTATGATTGGCAATCGAAACATACTATCGCATTTAATAGGATGAACGGTACATCTGAATCAATTGATAGACGAGTTAGACAAATATCAAGGAGAGCATCGTCATGTAATTATAAACTAGGAGACAAGTTAGCGGCCCTAGGGGACCAAACTGAGTGTGTGCAATTGGCAGACTTCTTAATTGTTATTCTTCAGTGTATTCATTAAATTTTCAAGCTTCATTTGTCTCTTGTATCCCGTGCCTCTTTCACACCCAACAGGCGACCCAATTACTTCAAATCCATTAGTGCGAGAACCAAATTGAGTAGAAGAAATAATGGCGCCATTTTATCGACTTAAAATTACTTTTACAACCCCGACTTGTTTTTAAGTAATGGGATTTTTGTAAAGAATTCCAAAGCAGGACACGTTTTTGTAGCAAATCGTATTTTACAATTGATTGGATCGAAAAGATGGACAAAGGTCTATACGAACTTATGTTTGTTCAGCAACTTTTATACCTCAAGAACCTTTCTTCCCCGTTGCTTATTACTTCTCTTTTAAACTATGTAAGGCTGCCTCAGACAAACAGAAATACAAAAGTACGCACAGAACAGATATTAAAAGAAATAGGAAATATAAAGTGAGTTAAAAAAAACGCGCTATGTAAAAAGTCACAATTATTGAGTCAGACTCGTTTATAAATTACAAACGCGCGTGTACATACACAATTATTGTTGTACAAAATAAAGAAAGAAACACAATTGGCAAGGGTTGGAATAAGTACCTGTTTAAATTCTGCAAAGGCTAACTTATCCCTTTAAAGGATCTCTCTCTACCAGTATAAGAAGAAAGAAAAAGAAAGAAAATAATTTATTTATATAACAGCAATGTACATTAAGGTTAGGAAAAATAACAAAAAGAAGTTTTGCCGCTATAAAAAGGTCCCGGATAAGCAAATCGCTAAAAAAAAAATGATGAGTGGATGAGAAGGGAACGTCGAGGTACTTCAAGCAATATATCGTCACTACTTTGAAAATATCTCGCATCTAAAATTGATATGTCAACAAAATTGAACCTTGACACAATGTTCATAAAGTTCACTCAGAAAAATTATCTTTTTTGAGGCATGAGTTTTTTTTTTAGTAAAATTTAAACTTAAATGGCGTGATGGTGGTCTAAGTCCTAACAAGTGAGTCCAAAATTGTGATTGTGAATAAATGATGTGAGAACACCTACCCCGTTTGTCACAATCACAATGATCCCGGCCATTTTGAATTTTCAAGCACAGTATCGTTCTCGAAGAGAGTTAACAACTTTGCTTCTCTTAACATTTCCAACCGGCTGATCTTACAATTCAACAAAATTGTAATTCAAGCTCCACAGAGTTCGTCGGGAAGCATCGTTATTGATTAAATTAGCTTTGACACTGGCGATTTGCATATTTTACTGAAATGCAAACGCGGCCGCGGGCTTTGGTTTAGATGATAAAGTAAATACGAATTTATGTGTTGGTATTTTCTTCAAGATTTGGGTCTGTACGCAAAGTAAGTGTTTGTTAAGTAATTAAATATTACGGGACATAAATATCACGGAACAATTCACACCGATATAATTGACCTAGTCCCAAAGTAAGCTTAGCAAAGCTTGTGTTATGGGTACTAAGCAACGGATAAATATAATAGGGATGATGACACCACCAATCAACTGACGTACCTACTTTTTATGAGCTGTCAAAACACAATTCTCCCACAGAGTTTCAATGGCAATAGCGAATTATGACGTCACTATCCGGCAACTCAATCAACTAACTATTTATTTATTTTAAAGCAACAAAAAATCTAATTTTACAGTAAATCGAAAATTAATCGCTACTATCCTTACTAATATTATAAATGCGAAAGTAACTCTGTCTGTCTGTTACGCTTTCACATCGAAACCATTGAACCGATTTTGATGAAATTTGGTATATAAAGTACAATTCAATAGAATCTAACAATTTTCTACACATTTAACACACCCTAACGTGGGTACGCTTGATTATATATGTCCCTGTTGTTGCAATTATCATCTAAAACACAAAACACAAAATCGTATATTTTTATTTTTGAATTTTCTTTATGTTTTGTTTGTGTTTCCTGTCTATTGCTTTTTTTTTGTTGTTGTTGTATTTGTGTGTCTTTGTGAATGTGAATAAATGTCTTTCTTTCTTTCTTTCTTTCTTTCTTTAAAAGGAATCAAAAAAGAATAATAGTCACATCACAAAGCCTTAGGCAGCCCGGTGTTCATATTAGAAGGCTGGAAGCGTCTACAGGATTGTTAGATTCTATTGAATCGGAGTATACGTAGTTTGAACCCCAAGGATGAACATAGGATACTTTTTATTCCGGTAGAGGGCGCCACCGCGCGATAACCTAGATCCGCGCAGACGAAGTCGCGGGCATAAGCTAGTCTGGTATAAGGGGTAAAATAAAGCGTTTTTTTACTGGAGTTGTACGGTACTTTAGAATTATTTTTTGATGGCGTCATCATCCCTATTATATTGATAATGATTTCTAATTATATAGATAGATACATACTTAAATACATATTAAACACCCAAGACCCGAGAACAAACATTCGTATTTTTCATACAAATATCTGACTCGACACGGGAATCGAATCCTGTCCTTCGTAGTCAGGTTCTCATCTGGTCGTCAAAATTTCACTTCATTGATAATCTTGAACTTCGATTCGTCATTAAAATTAATTCAAGAGCAGCAGTGGTAGATCGAATATACATACGGAGGTTTTAAGGGCTCCGTAGTAAAAATGGCAAAAATAGAACCCTTATAATTTCGCCATGTCTGTCTGTCTGTCTGTGTCCGTCTGTCTGTCCGTCCGCGGCTGTGCTCAGGGCCTATCAATGCTAAAAAGCTGTAATTTTGTACGAATATACTCGTATATGTAAACTATGCCGACAAAAATGTAGAGTAAAAAATTCAGAAACAATTTTTTTAGAGTACCTCACATAGAAGTACAGTGGGGGTGATTTTTTTTTCATCCCACCTTGTAGTGTGGTATCGTTGAATGTCGCTCGGCCTACTGCTTAGTATGAATTTATATGAATCACTAAACAAATGCCGCGATCGCCTCGCTCGACCCAGCTTGTTTACACCCGTATTTATAGAGAAGTAAAAGCCATTACCTTAGTAAAGGTAACGATTTTTATTCTATAGTTGAGCTTTTGCTTGAAAATTTAACTGTCAAATGTTAGATTTCTTAGCCAAGTCATAGTCACCATTTTCTTTACTTAAGCATTTACTTAGCAACAAGTAATGACTCGTTTATAAATACGGGTGTTAGTGCTCCATTGACGCGACCCAGTCGCGGACGCGCGTTGTGGTCGCTAAGAACGGAATGCTACCTTAACGCAATAAAAAAAATATTACTGTCTTACTAACGTGTCTAATTTACGTACCATTTGTCCTTATCAAGCCCACAAAGGTTGTTCCTAAAATTATCTACCCATTTAATCTGCTCGAGTTAATTTTATGAACTTTTTAACCAAAAAAGCCCAGTCCGTTTCCGTAACGGGTATCAACTGTCTTATCTAAGTTCGAAGGTGTTTGAGGCATTGGTGTTAATCACGCAATATTTTTGTTTGCCTGAAAAGTAGGTTCAGTTTAGGGTTCCGTAGTCAAGATGCCATGACGGAATCTTTATAGCTTAGTCATGTATGTCTGAAAGTCTGTGCGCGGCTTAGCAAATACAAATCATAAATTAGAAATACAAATATTTTTTGATTTTAAGATCCGTTAGCGAAATATATTTTTGTAAAGAGTCTAAGTGCCTAAGCTTAAAAGTTTCAGGGACAAGCCTGTCTTGAATTGATAACTAGGTACTAAACTAGGACACAAATTACTGAAGGAACTGTTCAAAAAATGTTCCTAATTTCTACCGCCAAGTCATTTTTCTCTGGTTTCTCCTAGGAGTCATTAAAAACTTTTAAATTAAAATAACTGTCCCGCTACGCATTCAGTTAAAAAGTTGTTGAAAGCTATAAAAAACTTGAGATACGTCAATTTGACTTTGATGTTGAAATGTCAGAATTGTACCTATAGGTTGCTGTAAAGTAGGTAAACAGTAAAATGGTCCTACGTGTAGGAGACCCTGAAAAAAATTGTCTCAACACAAAATAATGCTGAAAAACTTATCTGTTCATGCTGGACCTTATCTGGAACTTATCTGTTTATGGTGTTCAATCAGCCTCAGCGTTAGAATTTAGGAATAGCATGGTCTCCTTACAATTTCAATTAGGTAAACGCGAACATCTGCGCGACGAGCTGTCGGTAGGCCTCCAACAAGATGGAGCGACGACCTGGTTAAGATCGCGTGATCGCGGTGGATGCGAAAAGCACAAGACCGGTCTGAGTGGAGAGCCTTGGGGGAGGCCTATGTCCAGCAGTGGACGTCTTTCGGCTGACATGATGATGATGATGAAACGCGAACATCGAAATTTCCTACATCTATTCAACGGCAACTTTTCCACGTCCATAAACAAAAACATCGAGAGAATCCGTAAGTGACACTACGATTGATGATGCCACATCACTTTCGTCGAACTCCATCGCCGCAGAACAAAACGACGTAAGCGCACATACGCCCGTAACACATACGACCTTTTGCATTCCCCGCTTCATTTGTTACCACGAAGTTAGACCGGGTAATTATTATTTATCACTACACGTTTAGGCTGAGGCAGAGACATAAATTATTTTAGGACATTGATAAATTTAGGTGGAACGCAAGGACGTCAGCGAAATTGGAGGGACTTTACCCCCCATTTGTGTGAAGGCAGCTATTTGTTTACGGTCAGGGTGGCACTTTTAACCCTCTTGCGTAAAGCACTCATGACGAAAGCTGTCGAACTACACTTATACCTTGATTGTAAGAAACTTCATGTAAGTAAAGTTTCTGTAAATTTTTTTTTTGGGGTCTGGAACGCTCAGTCGTAATGGGCATTATAAAGTAGGGTCAAACTCATTCAAAGAGCAATAGTATAAATAGTACTAAACTTCACCAAAAACGAGATGATTTGCTATTGAATCCAAGTAGGCAATGTTTTGCAGTGGATGGCATTCGGCAATGTAACAAATTTTGACGTAAGTCTGTGTACTTAAGACATATGATAGTGCATAAGACCTCCACATGAAAATGGCGGCAAGAGTATTGAAATAACTCAGGGAACTCTGGTCGTTATTGCTTCGTGCCCTCTTGTAAAGTGTATGACAATCGGAGAATGGAGACACCATCTGGTGTTTTGGTGACGACTTTTGTTACGATGGTGGTTTGATTGAAATTATTACTTATGTCACTTTGTCAGGCGATTGTGGCATCGACACCATAGAGAGCGGTTTGCTTCCAAGCGCTTGCTATTTGAATCGCTGGATTGCCAAAGAACTTAAATGCTGTAGTTTTTTTTTTATTTACTTTGACTTTATACGTTTGTCATCCTTCGGACAAGAAACTCGAGAAAAGACTGGCAGCCTATACTCTTGTTAATGTAAAACTTCGAAATTCGAATACAATTTTTCAATTTAAGAAGTTTAGAACTGACAATGGTACTATAACAAGGTCTAAATTTAAATTTAGAATATAATTTAGTCGCGTCACCGTAGCTCAGACAAGGCCGACTTTCAGTTAGCAGTAAAACCGCCGTAAACCGTAAATGTGTCGGTGACACCCCACTCTAGGCTTAAGGCTGGAACACAATAAGACACAAGCAAAAGCTTTATATCACACTAGTGACCCGCACCAGCTTCGCACTGGTACCTACAATTTTCAAATAACCTAACCAACTTAGAAATTTTTAAAACCCACCGACATCGACATTGTAATTTCAAAGTTCTCTTAAAACCGGCCAAGAGCGTGTCAGACACGCCCTAAATAGGGTTCTGTAGCCATTACGAAAATATTAAGTAACATTATTTTTTAGGATTTCGTATTTTATACGGAATATTCCTAGTTTAGGTATATTTTATACCATATGCTGCTATTTACTCTTAAACTGCTAATAATTCTCAGGAAAACTTAACCGTTATAGTTTTACTTGTAAGTTTGATGTACAGTCAGCTGCAGAGAAAAGGTACCCCCCTATAACGGCGGTATCCATACTACCGCCATTACAGTGGGGTACCTTTTCTCTGCTGCTGACTGTACTTACTACCATATTTTCCTTCAATTTTTTTCTTTTAATTTTATATTCCACTAGCCGTAACCCGCGAATCCGTTCGCGCAAAATTCGCGCGAGAACTATGCAATTTTCCGGGAAAAAAAGTTTCCCATGTCCTTCTCCGGGATGCAAACTAAATGTACCTAGGTATACCAAATTTCATTTAAATCGGTTCAGTGGTTTAGACGTGATGAAGTAACAAACAAACAAACATACAAACTTTCGCATTTATAATATTAGTTAGTAGGATGAATTGAAACCAGTACATTTCCGTCTCAATTGCCGTTCAGTTCCACTGTGACACGGCCTTAACATCAGACTATAAAATAGCTGAATAGTGTTCCATTTCGTAGTCTGGATTTTCGAATTCGAGATGCATCGCGCCGACTGCATTCCACATGTTATGTTCGGTTCTTATTTATAAAAGTAATTGGGTGTTAGATTTGTCTCTTTACTAGCTTGTTTTTAGCGGATACCAGTAGTTTCTTAGGTTTAAGTCTCGTGTAAAATGGCTCGTTTTATGCTCTTTTTGTACAATCTACTATTTTTTCGTATTATTAAAACGTGAGTCGCGGTAGCCTAACGGTTTGACTTTGACTCATGTCTCAGGCTGATTTTCTCAAGAGAAAAATTCAGAGGTACCTACAAACTTGGACACGAACCCTCGGAATTTTTTGGGATTTATGTGTGAAAGTTTAAAGGTATATACATCGTAAGCAATGCTGCACACACCTGCAAAGATATTTAATGGTATGAGTTAAGTTACCAATCACACGTGGGTACTACGGACAAAGCCCTCTCAGTCTGAGGGGAAGCTTGTGCCCCGTAGTGGGCCGTATAAAGGCCGAAATGATAACCGTTTGCACGATAAATAATTAAACAATATTGTTCATTCGCAACGCGTTAAGTTCAGAAAATAAACTTTTATTACACAAGCCTACAAAACTCACATAAACTCCATGTTTTTACCTGGGGGCCTACTGCGGAATTCGTAAATCAAAGTTCGTATAGTACCGTCCCTCTCACTCTCGTATTAAATAATATTAGCATCAGCGGGACGGCACGAAACGTGTTCGAATTTTGCACTTCGCAGTACAGGGTTTGTTGTGAACAATGCAAGTGAACTATTAAAACTTTGTTCATGTTTGGATGAACCACAGGTGTTTTTTAGTGCCGTCGGGTGAACTTTAGAAATAAATTCACCCTTGCCAGTATTGGACATAATAATGGGCAATGCGGTCGATATTAAATAACCTAATGGGTATGGAACAATTTATGCTTTTGTAATATGGCTTTTTGATAGAGCTTTATAGTGTTCCCCACGTACCTGTATTATATTTTTTATTCTTGCTATCTAAGGAATTTTCTCTCTGCTTTCTCTCTCTTTCTCTCCATAGCAACTTGTGTACAAAAGGGATATAGACATTTGAGTTATGGTACTAAACTAACGAAGGTCAGTGTCGATAGATTTGGATGAGAGTTCAAAAAGTTGGACTACTATAATCGATAGTTGGATTGAAATGTCGGAAATCCACTAAATTCCCGCGGGAATTTCCAAAAATTAAATCTTGGATTTCATAAACGTTTGCAGTGAAATTTCTTGTCTCTATAATCCTAACGGTTGTGATTTCGAGATTTTATTCCGATCCTGTAAGAGTATTGGGATAAAAAGAAGCCTAAGTATAATTCCAGAAATGTATAATTTTAAACGATGATAACCGCAGTAGAACTTAGGTTAGTGACATAGCCCGAAGAATTGCGAAACTGAAGTGGCAGTGGGCGTGGCACATTGCTCGCAGGACTGATGGCCGATGGGGTCAAGAGGTTCTCGAATGGCGTCCGCGGACCGGGAGACGAGCTGTCGGTAGGCCTCCAACAAGATGGAGCGACGACCTGGTTGAGATCGCGGGATCGCGGTGGATGAGGAAAGCACAAGACCGGTCTGAGTGGAGAGCCTTGGGGGAGGCCTATGTCCAGCAGTGGACGTCTTTCGGCTGACATGATGACGATAAAGTATAATTCCAGACGTCCAGCTATCTACAAGCCAAATTCCATAAGGATTTGTCCAGCCGTTTCAGCGTGACGAAGTAACAAACATACACACATAGCATTTATGGTAGAGCCTTTACGTCTTTTTAAGAGAATAGGCGGCCATTTTCGTATGCAGCGCTTTTCATATACGGCACAGTCAAGGGCAAAAATATGTATACCTTACCAATACTAATACCTTGTCTATTTTCGTCATATTTGAACTACCATATATGAACTATCACAGCGGTTAAAGTGACAATGTATGTACTAAAGTGTATACATATTTTTGCCATTGACTGTGATATCCTGGCGTGATAAGATAACCGTTAATTGTGCAAGGTGTCGGGGATATTTCAGTGCATGAAAAGCCGCCTATATGAGCTGAACGAATGAAATAAAAGCAACCATAGATGGTCCGTTGCCACAGTATATATATAAGCTAAAGCACTATGGAAGCTACGAACAAATCGATCGAAACAAACACACTCACACAGACGCGCGCTTTAGACGGCCTTTAAGGGGGTCTCGCGGCACTGCAGTAGCTTCGTAGCTTCCATACTGCTTTAGCTTATATACATAGGGATAAGGATATTATCCTAAGGATAAGGATAGAGATAAGGTTAGGGATAAGTTCGCCTTTGTACATCTTATTATCCTGTGTTCTGTTATTATCATGTGTTTTTTTATGTACTTACAATAAAGAGTTTTACAATACAATACAATACATACTGTGCCGTTGCGTTGAAATTGTTACGTTTCTAAAAAGACGCAAACAAAACCATTGCTCAAATGCGAAACAAGACTGTTCAAGCAAGGTTTTATACAGGGTGTAGACCATAGTATGTTCCGGCATAGAAGAAGCGCGCTTTGTTTGCCGAGGGGTACAGTTTAAAAGAAAAAAACCTCAATACTTAGTCTGGCACGTCAATGAAAGCATACAATTTGTTAGCTGCCTTTCATGCAGATGCTCAGACTGCTAGCTGCTAGCAAATTGTTTGCATCCCATACTGTATCACTACACATTGGGTATAGGTACAACACAAGTAAAACACGGCCATAACTATGATTTCTAATACATTGCGCGTGTTGTTAGTTCACCTATGAGCAGCAAGAGTCTCGGCCGTGCAATGGAAATAATGAATTCACCGCGTCGCCGGCCGGACGTAGTTTTAGGCCAAGCGCGCACTACGATTTTATTTTTTGCGACATGATTTTAGAATCGCGTTGTAATAATGTCTCAGAAAATTCACTGCGTGACATGCGATAAAAAAGTCGATGATTTGTTCATTCTCAACATGGATTTCGTACCAGTCGCTTCGGAGGACTAGAAAAAATATTTTTTTTTATTCCACTGGATGGTAAACGAGCAAGTGAGTCTCCTGATGGTAAGAGATCACCACCGCCCATAGACTTTTGCAACACCAGCGGGGGATTGCAGATGCGTTGCCAACCTAGAGGCCTAAGATGGGATACCTCAAGTGCCAGTAATTTAACCGGCAATTATCAATATTGTATTCATATATATTATATATTTACATCGGAAAGGTTTTTTTTTTATAAAACATAATGGATTTCGCTTATATCATAAAAAAGCAAGTTCCGATATATTGACGTTTGCAGAGCGAAATGCCGGCTAAGCGCCGCCGCGGGGTCCAGGGTGCGATTTTACTGTCACAGTGCGCGCGGGGCCCTAGAGAGCTCCTCCTTCCTTTTGCGACAATCGCGTCGCGAGCAATCGCGGCAAAATGTGACAAATCACAATTTTTAAATCGCTGCGATTTTTTTTTGCATATGCGCGCTCCGGCCTACATACATACAATAATAATGTTGCATTTTTGCGACAAAATTATCGCATGACAAAAAATCCTAGTGCGCGCTTTGCCTTAGCCGCCGGGCCGTTACTTCCATCGAAGCAAGCCTTTGTTGGCGCAAGTAATGCATACTGCTGGATATTGTAGGTAATTTATATTCGAAGTAATGAATAAATTTTGGTCCTCTAAATTAAAAAAATACAAGCAAAACAAAAAAACACAATTGACAAAAAACAAATATGTACAAAGGCGAACTTATCCCTTTAAGGGATCTCTTCCAGTCAACCTTTGAGTGGATGAGAGGCGCATTCAGTCATAATACCCAGATTCAGATAAAAAATTTTTGACCACCATCACAAACATCACGCGATGTTTTTTTATCATCTCCCGGGACTTGATCATGTCCCTGAGGAATTTGATCAAATCCCTGTTTCTATCATTTCCCTGCGCCATATACATAACAACATACTCATAAATAAACTAACAGTTATAACATTCACACACAACGACAGATAGTGCTCCCTAAACATAGACTTGAAGATAGGCAAGGTGCGCCTATTTCTATGGAAGTGTACCCTACAACCATCAAAGTTATTACAACCAACTGTCGGTTATCCAGTTTCCAATAGTCGTTCGCGCATTACCAATTTTATTACAGGTCATTAAGGTGACGTTGAAATATTTTCAGTTATGGGTACAGTTCATACTGAGACACTATATTAAATTTTAATTACAGATTCTGACATAAGGTAATTTGAAACGATACATATACCTAGTTAAGATGTTTAATTTGAATTACAGATTCTGATACAAGTTAATTTGAAACGATGCAGATACCTAGTTAAGATGTTTTATTTGAATTACAGATTCTGATACAAGGTAATTTGAAACGATGCAGATACCTAGTTAAGATGTTTTATTTTAGTTTTTTAACTAAGAGGTCATACATCCCTGTACATTTCTGACGTAGGTTATTTTTCTTTAACTATGCTGTAATTTATATGTATTTTTAACTCCCGACGAAAAAGAGGGGCGTTATAAGTTCGACCGCTATGTGTGTCTGTCTGTGGCAAGGTAGCTCTTAAACGGGTAGACCGTTTTGAATGCGTTTTTCTTAGTTATTCTATTTCTTAGTCTTATAGTTTCATCAAAAACGGTTCAGCCGTTTTCGAGATATTGAACTTTGAAGTGACACAGTCAGGGGTTTTCCAACTTTTTGTTGGTAGATTAGGTTATTCAGGTAGAGAATTAGCGTGACCAAACTATGGTGCTGTTTCACCATCCATTGATCAGTGTTAAATGACGGTTACATGTGATGCCGTCTCCGTCTATTCGAACAAAACAAATAGAGACGGCATCACATTTAACCGTCAGTTAACTCTAATCAATGGATGGTGAAACAGCCCCTAAGCATTGGAATTTGAACAACTGATGGACCATTAGCTGAGGAACTAACTATAATACCTACCTACAAAATGCAACAACACGGAATGACACCATTTTGTGGACTTTATTAATGTCTCACTCACTTTATTTATGACTAACTATTACCTGCGGCTTTCCTCGCGTAAACCTGGCTGTCGAATTGAAATACCGGGATTTTACTAAATTTCCATGGAATTCCCGTAAAGTGATGAACTTTCGATGTAGTTTCAAATAAAATCAATTTTTCTTGCGGTGGTTTTAGCTGTTTCATTAAAAGCGGCTCAGCCGTTCTTGAGATATTGACATTTAAAATTGTCATTGATTGTAATAATATTGAGGACTTAATACATTTTTTGGTGGAGTGTGTATTAACTAAAGATAGCCGTGAGAGATATTTGAGTGATTTGGACTTGTCCAAAGGTGCAGTGAATATTATTTTGAATTGTCCAATATCGGAAGATGCAGTACGAATTTACAAGTCCATCAAGCACTCCTTTGCAGCCAGATAATCTGGACATCGCAATAGAAGTGTTTGATGAATGTAGCCATCGAGTCTTTGAATGAGGCTGGCATAGTCACACAGGTGCACTTAAGTTTAATAAAAAAATAAAAAAAAAGTCATCTAAGGACGGACTAATAAACTTCCCTCGGCTGATTAATTGACTATATTTTATAAGCTTATTTCAGAACTTATCTATCAGATAATTAAATGTCCTACTTACAAATAAGCAATCAAAGCTACGCTTTCAACTCGACAACTTGTAATTTTCCAACTTTAAATTAAATGCGACATCAAAACCTAAGACGAAACAAACAAAACAATTACTCTAATTAAAACTTGAAGATAATCTTGAATATTAAAATTTATTAACGCAAATATTAATTTAAATTATTTCGTTGAGTTTTCACTTTATCTTAGTTTTATGCTAAGCGGGACGAAAATGTTAGCTTTTCATTTACTTTGACGTTTCTCGGCGGTAGTAAAAGTTCTTGTTAGCTACATCCCCTGTGCTATTTATTTGGTAGTTAACCGGTTGGTTTTTAAAAAACCTAAACCGTGGGTCATTTGCCTTAGTTACTTAGTTGTCAAAATATACACGCTTCATTGCGCTTTATTCGATACTAGCTTTTGCCCGCGGCTCCGCCCGCGTGGTATTCGATTATCGCGCGCTGTTCTTTCGGGAACTGTGCATTTTTCCGGGATAAAAAGTAGCCTATGTCACTCTCGGGCCCATAAACTATATGCTAAAAATCACTTCGATCCGTCGCTCCGTTACGGCGTGAAAGACGGACAAACACACAAACATACAAACACACTTTCCCCTTTATAATAGTAAGGATTTGATATTTATGCTGGTGACTGTACATTAAACAACACTATGTACGTGATAGTTGAATCTAAGAACGTGTGTATTGTATACGTCGGGTTAAAATATCATAGCATCCAAATACCAAGCATGATGCGTAAACAAACTCATTAGGTTAGAGTCGTTCGATCTCAGGTACAGGAATTCCTTCCCCAATAAACCCAATTCAATTATGGTGTCTAAAATAGATATATTGAATCAGCTCGCCCTAAAGCAACGGTTTTAATTAATAACTCGAACATCTTTTGCCGCGTCATCATCATCATCATCTCAGCCGTAGGACGTCCACTGTTGGACATTGGCCTCCCCCATAGACCTCCAGTTGCTTCGGTTGGCAGCGGCCTGCATCCACCGTGAACCCGCGGCTTTAACCAGGTCATCCGTCCATCTCGTTGGTGGATGGCGGCCTCCACTCGAGAGCTTTTCGGCCCCAACGGCCATCTGCTCTCCGTGCTATATGGCCCGCCCATTGCCACTTCAACGAGCTAATTCGCTTGGCTATGTCGGTGACCCTTGTTCTTCTACATATCTCCTCATTTCTGATTCGATCCCGTAGAGAAACCCCAAGCATAGCTCTCTCCCCAGCCGCGTAACCTTGGATTATTTTTCCCTCTCTCCTTTCTGTTCCCGGGTTTGTGCCCGGTTGGGCGACCCAGGTACCGCTGGGAGGACAGTGTCCAGGCAGATCTGCGACGTCTTCAAGTTGACGACTGGCAAGAGGCTGCGCACGATCGGGACAGATGAGAATGCTCTCGTTTCGGAGGCCAAGACCCTCTTTGGGTCGCTGAGCCAAATTAGTTAGTTGGTTTAGTCTTTCTGTTGGGCTAACTCGAAGACATTGTTTTAAAGTGAGAAGGCATAATAAATTGTCAAAATGAATCAAACAAAAACAAGATAAAATGTAACCAAAGCACCTGAAACTTTACGAAATCCAAAATCAATCAAGCAGACAATAATAGTAAAACTAAATTCCAACTAAAACTTTTACGTAGTTATCGGGCCTCAAACTTTATCTGTGTAGCTTTAACTCGACCCAACTTTTGATGAGTAAAAAAGTTTGCGAAACAGGTGATTTCGGGATCCTAAGTTAGTTATAGAAAGCAGTTTGTTTATATGCTAGGTACGTTTGTGTTAGAAATTGTGAATCGATACGACACAAAAACAAAGTTAAGAAACCGATTGTTTTATTTAGGTGACTTCTTTTACGAGTATGAAACTTGTAAAGGCACATATATATGGAAATTCAAAGAGCGCCAACAGCATTCAGAGCTAGGTGCGGCTTTATTATAACATGTGATATAAGTGTTACCTACATTTGATATAACCGTTACAATTGATATAATGTTACATTTGATTTAGTTATTCGAGTTAGTCGACGAGTAAACTGTCTTTTTACTGATTCTGTATTTATTATTATTTATTAATTAATTATTGGTGTAGGTATTATTGGTGGTTGGTGGTATTATCGGTGTATGGTAGCTATCATAAGGTCACGGGTGAGCAAAGTAATTATTTTAGTTCATTAAATAATTCTAGTTGATGTGCATTGGGTTCGGTTGGGTTTATTGATAAGCGTAGAAAGTTACAAAACTCTTAGGGCTACCAAGGCTCCGTTGTCTGTCCATTTGCCTAACTCAACTCAGGGCTAACTTTAATATATATTTTTGGAAACACAAATTCCCATTTCCACATTATGTTTTGCTGCTAATAAAAAATTCACCTAAATCTATTTCCTAACAAGGTCCCTGATGCAATGCCGGACACAGGCTTTCTCTCGGAATAAGAGGATTTGGACTATAGTTTCTGCGCGGGTCTAGTGGAAGCTGGGAATATCACACACACATGCCAAATTTCATCCAGACGTTACAGGGTAACGTCTGGATGAAACTTGGCATGTGTGTACCTACCTACTCGTAGCGTAGACGTAAGGGCACACACGCGCACACATGTACACATGCATACACAAGCAAACTCACGAACCTTGGCATTTTTAATATTATACTAGCTTTTGCCCGCGGCTCCGCCCGCGTGGTAATCGGTTATCGCGCGCTGTTCCCTCGGGAACTGTGCATTTTTCCGGGATGAAAAGTAGCCTACTTGTGTCACTCTCGGGGCCACAAACTATCTCTATGCCAAAAATCACGTCGATCCGTCGCTCCGTTACGGCGTGAAAGACGGACAAACACACAAACACACTTTCACATTTATTAGTATAGTATGGATAGTATGGATTTAATATGATTAGTAGAATCACAATGTTTAAATCTATCAGATTTTGGCCTTTAAACCTGAGCACCTTATCAATATCACTTCAAACGACGCACCACAACTCAAGTCGAGCATTAAACGAAATTACAGCAGTTTGCTCTACATATTACAAGAATACCGCCACCGCAGAGTATAAATTGAAACAGTTAGTTCACTCGACCATGAAACCGCTGGACCAATTGCGCTTTGGCTTGGCGCAAATAGATCGCTGTTGTAGCGGCGCTTTGACCGTTTAGTGTACGATTAATTCGCGGATAGTATAGATACTAATAATTAGGATGTTAACAGTGAATGAAATCAAAACTATTATTTACAGTTTATAAATTATGTTCATGTTCATTCTTTGCAGGTGGTGGGACTTTGCGCAAGGTCCGCCCGGATTGCTACCATCATCTTGCTCGCTAATCCTCCCGTGAAGCAGCAGCGCTTGCTGCACTGTTGTGTTTCGGCGTGGAGAGTAAAACAACCGGTGAAATCATAACTATTATTTACAGTTTATAAATTATGTTCATATTCATTCTTTGCAGGGGGTGGGACTTTGTGCAAGGTCCGCCCGGATTGCTACCATCATCTTGCTCGCTAATCCTGCCGTAAAGCAGCAGTGCTTGCACTGTTGTGTTTCGCCATGGAGAGCAAGACAGCCGGTCAAATTACTGGCCCTTGAGGTATCCCAGCTTAGGCCCCTGGGTTGGCAACGCATCTGCAATACCCCTGGTGTTGCAGATGTTTATGGGCGGTGGTGATTTCTTACCATCAGGAGACCCTCGTTTCGTTTCGTTTCGGGCTCATTTGCCATCCAGTCAAATAAATAAATGTATTTGTGACAGAGTTAAAATGAAAAGATACTATGTTTACTAAGCAAATGTTATGCAAGTACTTACTTTACGTCCAAACAAATGACTCAAGCAACGATTCGATACGTTCACCCGGACAATAGATAAATAGCTTTTTGGTTACAATCTATATCTATTAGTTACTATCACTATTAATAACTTATAAAAATGTTTTCTGAAGAGTTTTATGTTCGTAACAAGCGTTACAAATGTTTAGTGCCACATCTTACTCCAATAACGCCTTTACCCCGCCGCTCTTACATAATAGTGTCACTTCAGTATATCGGGTTCTCATAGACGTGGTTTAATTAAAGGAAAATTTCGTCGTAGCGCTGAACGGTTATTATACGCTTAATTGCATGTCTTGGAGAAGCAATAACAGTAAGCTTTACAAACATATTTTGCTTATACTTGGGAGACACGCAACGTGTTTCTGTAGTTTGATAACCGACAATGATGTCATTAAAAACTTGAGACAGTTAAAACTTTTGTAAAATTAACGTGATGATTTGGCTTAGGAAAATATTTTTATGAACCTCAATTGCTATTCATCGTGAACGTGAAGTTCTCAATCCACAATACACATTTGGATACTACTACCCGAGTGCAGTCAATTTGAGAAGAAATTTATGCCCAATAATATGATAATGATGATGACAGTTTCGTTTTTTATTTGACTGGATGGCAAACAAGTAAGTGGGTCTCCTGATGGTAAGAGATCACCACCGCCCATAAACATCTGCAACACCAGGGGTATTGCAGATGCGTTGCCAACCTAGATGCCTAAGATGGGATACCTATACCTCAAGTGCCAGTAATTTCACCGGTCTTACTCTCCACGCCAAAACACAACAGTGCAGCAAGCACTGCTGCTTCACGGCAGAATTAGCCAGCAAGATGGTGGTAGCAATCCGGGCGGACCTTGCACAAGGTCCTTCCACTTGCAATTGTTGGAATTGGTTGGTTTTTGGTAGTCCTGACTCTAGCAAAAGCACGGTTACTACTTTTTTTTAAAATAAAAATTAAGCTTACGTTTGGCCTCAATCTCGCTTGATGGAAGGCGAAGATGAGGCCTAAGATGGTACACGTTTGGCTAGGTGTCTGTTCACTTTGACCTTGAAGATTTCCAGGTGATAGCATTCCGGAAAAACTGACCTCGGCAGAGAGTACCACTCCTTAGCCGTCCGCATGAAGAAAGAAGAGGCAAACCACTTCATGCGTAATGGAGGAATGTCTACAACATACTGAACTGTCAATGGTGGTGGTGTAACTGGCGATTTACTTTCATTTCGAGGTAATTAGAAACATTATATTTTATTTAAGACCTTTTTAGACTTTTTAGACTATATACTTCTGATCATTTATTTACTACGTTTTTGGCACTTCGCCTACACTGCACAGGACAATGCGCAGTAAAAAAGAGCGACAGTTTATACGTGCGTAAAAACTGACAAATTAATTCTAATTTTGTTAAATTAGTTCTCCCATCGCGTCCTGGTAATTTAACACTAAAATGCTAAAAGCTAATTGAACACTAAAAATAGGCGATTCCTTGGCAACGGGTGCGATCCGGATTGACGGCCCGCTTTGTTACTGACACCGTAGTATCCGACGCCTTGATTTTCTAAAACTAGCGATTCGAAATACAGTGGACGACGATTTGAGCGACTGCGCTGCGTTTTTCTAAACGTTTTTCCTATATAAATCTATGTAATACAATAAAGAGGATAGCATTATTTGTGCGTATGCGTGTTTTCAAGTGTTCGTGTAGTATGTTTGATGTTAGTAAAAATAGATAATTTTTATGTAGGTACATAGTTACTATTTGTAATCCTTAGTAATTTTATAAATGAGAAAGTGAGTATTTTTATAAGTCTGCTTGTTACGCTTTCTCGCTTAAATTACTAAACATTTCATCATCGCAACATCGCAAGCATCGTACATTTAACTAACACCATGTACCTAACATATTTATAAGTAATACTAACAACTGATGGATCCTAGTTATCTGAATAAATAAATATTATTATTATTATTTCGTATAAAATTTGGTAACGGTAAGTAACGTTAGTTTCTCAATAAAAATTATACTGTAAAGAAAACTATTAGAATTATTAAAATAATGTGTCATAAAACTTAACTGTACCTAGTAAATATTGAGTCAAAACGCCACGGTAACATCTGTGAAATTGGGCCATGTGTTTACAGCGCTAGCCGGAAGATTGTTCTTTTATTTGACAGTTTACGGACTCTGGTGTCTACAATATATTCTCGGTAGACAGCCGTCACAGCTATAATACTACCTAAGTGATGTCACTTTGTATGAATAACCGCTTCGTAGTAGCCTCCGTTATAAGTCAAAACATTTTTCCCTGCAATAGCAAAATATGACTATGTGTTAGTGTGCAATAAAGAGTTATTGCATTGTAAACAACTATGATTGTTTGTGAAATAACGTATTACAGTAATCATTACCGACCCATCCAGTGAAATTATTAACTTTAACATTATAATTATCTTTTTCGACGTCGGCATGAAACTGTGTTGCTACACTAACCATGACTAGCGTTTTGTCAAGGTAATTACTACGCTGACGCATTGTTACGCTGTGACATCTTTCCATCAGCAAAATGTCGCACGATGTAAAATGAATTGATATTCACTCTGTAAATTTTGTCAGTTTTCAAAATGCATATCATTTACTGAGAGCGCCTCTGGTTTTTATTCGCAGCAGTGTACTTACTGGTAATATGTCACCTGTCAAACGTCTCAAAAATGTCAGAGGACATGACTAGTCTGTCTCTTTTTATCGATTTTAAATGACTTTCTAGTATGGCGCTTAGTTGGTAGAAATACTTACTAAAAATCGCACCTATTGCAACAGCGTTTCGAATCATTAAGATTTTTTTTTAAATTCATTTACATCGTTGTTGCAATAGAGGTGCGAATTATATATTTTTGAGAACAATGCGTATCTCTCTCTTTAAATGTAGTTAGAGAGCCAACTAGTGAAGGTTGGCAGTCGGCTCTTCTTGGTATCTGGTTTGGTCTTTTGCCAGTCTAAAAAGCTCCGCGGCGCTCTTCACTCCCGTCCGTTCCCGGATATTGCGTAGCCACGATTTCTTCCTACGACCCACTGCTCTTTTGCCTGCCACCTTGCCCATCATTATCAGTTGCAAGAATTCGTATCTGTCATGTCTTAATACGTGACCCAGATAGGCAACTTTCCTTTTTTGATGGTCTGCATTAATTGGCGTGACCTCCTAGCACGGCGTAGCACTTCCACGTTAGTCACTCGGTGTGTTCAGCTAATGGCCATGATGCGTATCATGATACAAAAACTGACTTTAACGTCAGCGGAGCTCCGTCACCACTATTGTCTGTGTCCATTAGAATTGAAAAAAAAAACACTACTGTGAAAATAAGCTTCGGTAAAAAACCAAAGTGAGAAAAAGCATTTGGGTAAGAATGCGAATGGAAATTTTGCCACTAGGAAATAACGATAGAAAAATAGATCTAACAAGTCATAAGTTGTACCCACTGTACGTAAAATGATTCGTTACTAACGTTCGTCAGGTTATGGCGTTTTGGCGTCTTTTACTGTAGGTACTCCCGATTACCTCCTGTTTATTTTGGTTAAGCAAAGTGTAAGAATTCAAGTAAAATACGGCATGTAATCATACAAATGAATTATTTTATAATCGTTAAAAATATCCGGCAATTACATTAAAACAATCTACGGGCCGTGGTTACACGTAAAATGATTGGCTGCCAATAACATTGTCGCAGAATATAAAATTAAGATAGAACACTTTAAAAAGTAAGAAATGACTACATTAATATTTATTTTGTCGATAAATAGTTCTAGTGCTCAGTTTTCTTGTGGACTTCCAAACCACCGTCTGCACTTATGTCAGGCCAATTGCACTAGGCTGCATCTAGGTCATAATAGCCATCTGCCGGAACATACAGCCGATACATAAATATCGACCTTAAACATAGCGCAAGCGCTGCGTAAGGTTTTGTGTTGATATTATATCGATTGACTATTACTCGTCAACCTGTAGTGTCCTTTTCCATTTAAGCTTAACGATCTTGTCGAGTCTTTACTAATACTATGGATGCGAATGTTAATTTGTTTGTTACGTTTTCTCACAAAGTAATCGATCGATCGTGATAAAATTTCATGACAGAAAGTTTGTGACTCTAAGAAGGTTGTCTTTCCGGGATAAAAAGGATAGGTACAATACCTATCCGGAAATAGTATAATTTCCGCGGGTAGGTACGCGATTAACGAATATTTCACTTGCAAAGTAGCGAGCAAGATGTATATGTAGAAAGAAAGAAATAATTAAAAAAAGTCAACTTTTTTCAAAGAACAACGTAAATCAATAAAATATTCAAATTTGCTTCCTAGTTTTGCTCTATCATCGGAAAAAAAACAATGAATGCATCATGTAGCAAACTCCTTGGAGTTTTTGTACTTTTTGGTGTATTTTTTGTAAAGTTGTTTTTTTGTCTATTTTATTTTACGACGAGTATCCCTATTTAGGCCAATTAGTCTCTTTCAGCCATAGACAGGATAAGGAAGTCGAAAGACGGATCCAAAACGCCTGGAAGAGCTATTGGTCTATGAAAGAACACATGAAGGGCGATCTTCCGCTAGCCCTAAAGCGGAGGCTCGTCGACATGTGTATACTGCCTGTCCTAACTTACGGTGCTCAAACATGGTCACTTACCGAGTTACAGAAGACCAAATTGAAGGTTTGCCAGAGAGCAATGGAGCGCAGTATGTTGGGAGTGAAACGGGTTGACCGGATCCGGAACACTGTATTGCGCTCCAAAACACGCATTGCTGATGTCGGTGCCAAGACTGCCAGGCTGAAATGGGACTGGGCAGGTCACGTCAGCCGTATGGAACCCAACAGATGGGCTAAAATAGCCACAGACTGGATACCACAAAACGGACTTCGGCGGCGTGGCAGGCCCAGGCGTCGATGGCGAGATGATCTGGACGCCTTTCTCCGTAGCTGGTCAGAGATTGCCCAAGACCGGGTCGAGTGGAGGACATGGGGGGAGGCCTTTGCCCAGCAGTGGGACACCTCTATAGGCTTGTAAATAATAATAATAAATAATAATTATTTTATGTGTTACTTGTCATTATTGCTTTGTTTTGTGTGGTTGTGTTTTCAAGTTAATTATATTTCACCGTTATAATATTATTTCTTCGTTTGCCTTTTAGTTACTACAGTCCACTCACACGTTTCACCACACATAGCAGTTTAGTTCAAAACAGTTTAACTACTTGCAAAAATAAGCTGTGTATTTATTGGTACATTCCATGACAGTGGCATCAACTCTATCAGAATATTCATTCGATTTCTGATAAATGGATACGAGTCACACACAAATCGAATGAAATTCGATTGCCACATTTGATTGCAGTTAAATTTAATGAAATGGAATCTTGATATTTCTGCTTTGTGAAAAATGTAGCTTCAGTTTTATTAAAACCATTACTAGACCTGATATCCTACTATATCTACTATATCCTCCTCCTACACTGCTATATCCTCATAGTAGTGATGGTTTTCAATTTAAAAACGTTAATACAGTTTGCATTTCACATTAAGCCCGCTTTAAAAGTGTCACAGAAAAAAAAAGTATCGTAAAGTATGATGTAGAAATATACCATAACTTAAAAAAATAACCAGTTTACGTAATTCCAGCATATGTATTAGCTTACGAAAAAGTTTTTCTGCAAAATAAATATTATTTCTAGAGTCCTCAAAGAAAACTCACTTATAAATTTACTTCTCAATAAAATTCCAATAGAGCGCCGTATAAAAGGCGAATAAAGATGTTTCTCCATTACTCTAGTTGCCCACAACTTTATAGCCATATCCAACAACTCATATCGTTAAATATTAGATACTACTTAGTTACTTCAAATGCCTGTGTAAGGTCTAGACATTGATATAAGTAGCAGAAACAAAGTATCCTGATTCGAATTTAAGTCGCAAAAAAAGAGACTATGGGATCGACTTTCATAACCACATCACACGAAAACACGAGATCGGTGAAAATAGTGCTGGATTTAAAATACGAGTGCAATAAATAGAACAGCTATAATTGATTTTTCCAATTACTCAAACTGTTGCAGATACAAACCAAATGATAAACTTAACTGTCAAATTTACTTGAGGAATATATTGCTCCATTCCAAAATTTCATATATTCCAGTAGTGGGATTGAACTGAAATTTGGCATACCTACTTATATAAATCATCTGACAATACAATAATCTAGTAGATATCCTGGTTATCCAGCCAGGATTGTCTACGGGATCACCGTAAAATCCATATCGAAAAGACTCCAAAACCCAATCTTAATTTGATTGCTTAATAGCGACATCTCTAGTGAGCGGTTAGTTCCGATGGAGTGTTGAAAGTTTCACGATAAGGGCTAAAACATAGATGTCGCTAGTGTCGCTGCTTAAGTGACTAAGTAAGAAAACAAACAAGCAGAGATATGTGGTGCATAGGAGAAATTTGTGTCTGTACTCCTGTCCAGTGGTAGTGTAAGAGTTCGATTCCCAGCGCTGGCCTCTTTTTCTAGTTTTTCTGTGCATCTATGTTTCAGTTTGTATTTTCGACATAGGATAGTTTCTGTCTCGGAAAATTACATACATACATTCCCGCGGGATAGCGATACACGCGATACACGAATTTTTCACTCACAGAGTCGCGGGCAAACGCTAGTTATTGATACAGTTAGTTACACACCCCTTACATCAAAGAAGAAGTAACTTTGAGAATTTCGAAATTTAATATAGCTAAAGATAAACCCAGTTTATTGCCAAGTAGGATTTACGAGTACGACCAAGAAGTAGCTTCCTTGAATTAATTTACTTTACGACCTTTCATACGTTTAAAGATGAATCAAAACAAGTGTAAGTGATTTTTTAACAAGCCAATGTTCTTTTCAAGCTCCTTCATAGACACTTCACTCTGTAATGACTGTTCAGAATGTTGCAAGTGAATTTTGACCCAATCCCAGTGGTTCTGTTTAAACAGGCCAATATTTTCACAAGTTTTTTATTAACTTTTAACCATCCACCAATCAACTAACTGACCAATTAACCAACCAACCAATCAACCAGCTCTGAATTTCATTTCAAACGTGGTTCTAATTAAATTCCAGAGCTCTTAAAAAAAGTGAGCTGCACTTGAAAAATTTCACTGGTCCATTAAACAGAACGGGCAACTTGTACTGCGGGACCTGTGAAAAATTGCCCACCGTTGTTGCCCGCCAAAAGAATGTTAACATAATTAAAATTCCGCTAGGGATACAGATTTTCATTCGCCCGCCCAGACTTAGGAAGTATTTTTGTAGAAATGCACGACTTGAAATATGGATGCATTTTTCAAGTTGGAAAGGAATTACGTGGGTCTCGCGTTTGTTCTTTCGTGGAAAAAACCTTGTAGGTACCTTGCAGTTATATTCCATCAAATTGCCATCGTAGAAGTTCAGCAGATTACAGGATTAGACTGACTGAACACCTTTTTGAATGGTACAATGTATACAATGTAATCCTCACCAACAATAAAAGACGAGACCGGATCGCGAACCATAACACTATAAGTTATAATGTTCATGTAATGTTTGATATAATGATCATTTGCTATAATTCTTTTTTCTCTAAAGCTATAAAATATCAGGAACTTTAAAATGGCCATCCTGTAAAACTCTATAGGTTGGGTTAGAAAGAAAGAAAGAAAGAAACCTACCTATTTCATTAGATTTAATTCATTGATAAAGATTTTTATCTTGAAACTGTATCTCTCCAGAGGATGCAATTCTGCTCATTAAAACCAGAACTATCTCTGTTCTGATCGCTACATTCGTTAGTGGAAGAACGGTTATGTTTGCCACGTCTTGCCACTTTGGGCGTCTCCTGCGTTACCAAAATTGTCTCTGGCGTTACCAAAAAATCGCACTTCCAACAAGATATTTCACGGTTTAATAGGTTGAACTTACGTAGGATGGCATGTATCCATGTACACCATCTATTAAATTACAGAAAAAACATGTTTACTTACAAAATTTTGTAATTGTTTGAAAAATTTCGCGGACAGATTAGTGTCGGTAAAAAAGTTGATTGGCCCATTTACGAGTATTTAGCTTTTGTATAATATGATTTCCGTCCACAGCATCATCAGAAGAAGTCCATCTTACGCCTGAGTCTTCGCCCGAGCTCACCAAACGGTCGTGGTTCGGTTCTCTGCTGCTGTCAGCTGATAAAGAGGAGACCTTCACCGCTCTGGTGAAGGGAAAGCCGCTGGCCACCGTCAAAGCTGACCTTATACATGCCTTCCTTAGTGTAAGTGAATCTGACAATCTGACCGAGTATTAAACGGTCGTGGTTCGGTTTTAGTGGCAATTACACGAATCTGCCCGCCGAGAACAATTTCCACATTCACACAATCGTCCTTGTATGCATCATTAGGATGATCTAACGTCCTTTTTCGGCTCTCTGTTAAATTTCTGGTATTTTATATGACAGATATCTATCGCGTCGTGCCTTTTTACAAGCTTTTATTTAATTTGCAATGTATGTATCTGTGAACCTATGTACAGTCAAGGGCGAAAACACTTTAGTATCTTGTCACTTTAACCACTGCAACTGCATGAACTCGCATAATTTGCATAAACTTAGCTATCTTAAGGTCGCGGGTGAGCAAGGAAATTCTTTTAGTTCTTTCATATATGGCAGTTCAAATATAACGAGAATAGACAAGGTACTAAAGTGTATACATATTTTTTGCCCTTGACTGAACGGGTCAAATCTTTCAACCGAATTTAGACCCATTTCTAGTGGACAGATTGACTTAAAATTTGGCATACATAGGTACCTACTATAAGTCCGGTGCGTATAATTGATCTGGTAATGGTTGTCTTCAACAGTTAATGTCATCGACTTGAAATTTAGAACGCAAATGTAGTTTAGATGACAATGCTACAGTTAACAAAATTCACAGTCAGCAAAAGAATCTTAAGTATATTAAAACGTAATTTTTTTACAAAACTTATTTTTAACTCACTTGTTTTAGCTACACTTGTAACTATGTCCCTATCTCTATATATTACAGAGTCGGCAGGTGGTAGGATCCTGTGCAAGATCCGCCCGCATTGCTACCACCATCTTGCTCGCTAATCCTGCCGTGAAGCAGCAGTTTTTGCACTGTTGTGTTTCGGTGTGGAGAGTAAGACAGCCGGTGAAATTACTGGCACTTGAGGTATCCCATCTTAGGCCTGTAGGTTGGCAACGAAAGAAAGAAAGAAATCATTTATTCGTGACAAAAGTATATACAAAGCATTACAAAAGAAAAAGATATTGAAAAGAACGAAATTGTCAACGCATCTACAATACGCCTGGTGATGCAGATGTTTATAGGCAATGGTGATCTCTTATGCCTCCTCTACATATCGACGGATGCGTCGGCAGATTGTATCTGCGGATGCGTCCGCCGAGGTGTAGAGGGTGGTTTTTGCTTGTCTGTGGTAGGTATTTAACGTCGGCCGATGCATCTGCCACTCATCCGTTTGGTGTCGGTTTTTCGACACGGATCAAAGGGTGACAGCGCGAACGCACCGCGCCTGTCCACACGTCTGCCGATGTGTGGACGGATCGCAATTTATCTGAAGATATGGTTGCGGATCCATCTGCCGACGCATCCGTCGATATGTAGAGGAGGCATTACCATCATCTAATGGTTCACGCGGACGAAGCCGCGGATAAAGAGCTAATCAATTTATATTCTAAAGGCTCCTGTACACAGAGAAAACTACGTGTAGGGACACAGTAGCCTTACGCAGAGTCAGCTCATATCCCAGTACGTGTGCACTGGAATATGAGTTGACTCAGCAGCTAGCGCTTTGGCCCACGGGCCCGTTTGGTAACTAGTTACTCGCGGAGCTTACTGGTGGACGTACACGCCCCAGCCTTAAGTAGCGGTACTCAGTGGTCATGTTGTAACTTACAAACTTAAGTTATTATTATAATATAAGTGTTAATAGTTCAAACTCTTTTATTCAACTCCACGCAACCACCCCTAAAGTGGTGACCCCGCGTGGAATAAAAGAAAATGCAAGACGAAAAAGCGCCGGAAGTGAAAATGTCGGAACGCAAGGAGGAAACCGTCATGGCGGTTTCGGTGGCAGCGCGCATCCCGGAATTTTGGGAGGACGAGCCCAGAGTGTGGTTCACACGAGCCGAGGCCGTGTTAAAACCGCTGAAAGCGGGGGACGCGGCAAATTTCGACATGGTGGTATCTAAACTACCCAAGGCAGTGATCTTACAGATCACCGATTTCCTGGCGAACCCGCCAGCGGAGGCAATGTACCGGGCGTTGAAGGACAGACTGCTAGAAATATTCGAAGATTCGAAAGAAAAGAAATTGGAGAAGCTAGGAGACTTAGAGCTTGGGGAGCAAAAGGCTACACAGCTCCTCAGGAGAATGAAGGAGTTGGCAGGCGACGGTTTCCCTGAGGAGACGTTAAAAATTATGTGGAAGAGACTGCTACCGCCAACAGTTAGGGCAGTGCTGGCGACAGCGACAGATAAAGACTTGCATAGTCTTGCCGTTATCGCCGACAGCGTATTGGAGGCGACAAGATCAGGGCAAGTCGCGGCAGTAGCGAAGTCGCCAGACAGGGCCGGTATGAACGCGGCAACAGAGGACCTCGTACACGAGGTCGCGAGACTGAATGCACGATTGAGAAAGCTGGAGACACCGGCGCCCAGGTTCGTCAACAAGAGAAGAAACGGTTGGGAGCCACGCGACGCGCAGGCCAGAGGTCCCACGAGAAACACGAGGCCACCAAGAAATCCCAATTGGCTATGTTATTACCATTACAAGTTCGGTAAAACAGCAGAAAAATGTATACAACCCTGCGCGTGGAAAACGAGGCCGGAAAACTAACCAGGGGGGCGCGGAACACGGCAGACGTCTGCAGCATCAACCCCGGACGCCGTTTACGAATAAAAGACTATAACAGTGACCTTCAGTTTTTAGTGGACACAGGGGCAAACATTTCGATTTTACCGTCGCGAGGTAAACGTAGTACAAACGAGTGCGCGGACTTAAAACTTTTTGCGGCTAACGGTACGGAGATACGAACATATGGTACGCGGACACTAGTGTTAGACTTTAAACTAAATAAACCGTACCGTTGGGAGTTTGTGATAGCGGATGTACAGCAGCCAATCTTGGGGGCGGACTTCTTAACCAAGAATGGGCTGTTAGTGGACTTACGTGCGGGAAAACTAATCGACAGTGCTACGGACATTAAAACCAGAGCGGCGGTCGTGAGTATTAACCAGCCTTCCGTTAGCACCGTAAATGCAGATCACCCATATTATAAATTATTAAATAAGTATAGTGATATCACTAAGCCAGCGTGTTTTAAAGAAACACCGCCGCACGGTGTAATGCATCATATAGAAACTCAAGGGCCGCCCGTCTATGCAAAGGCAAGGCCACTCCCACCCAGTAGGTATCAAAAGGTCAGGGAGGAGTTCAAAACGATGCAGGAAATGGGTATCTGCAGGCCGTCAAAAAGCGCCTGGGCAAGCCCTTTACACATTGTACCAAAAAAAAACGGGGAACTACGCCCGTGCGGTGATTATCGCCAACTTAACGCACGCACTAAACCAGATAGATATCCGATACCTAGACTGCATGATTTTACTTATTTATTGTCCGAAAAGAAAGTGTTCTCTACGCTGGATATCAATAGGGCCTATCATTTCATTCCAATAGCACCCGAAGATATAGAAAAAACGGCAATTATTACGCCATTTGGGTTATTCGAATTTCCACGCATGACATTTGGGCTGCGGAACGCAGCTCAAACGTTTCAACGCTTTATGAATCACACAGTGTTACGGGATTTAGATTTTGCGTTCGGATACCTAGATGACATAATTATAGCTAGCGACGACACATCGCAGCACGAAGCTCACTTAGAAATCATTTTCGAAAGATTAATGAAGTTCGGTTTAACAATAAATCTTTCGAAATGTGTGTTTGGCAAGCCAAAGGTCAACTTCCTAGGTTTCGAGGTCACTAAAGAAGGTATTAAACCACTGCCAGAGAAGGTCAAGGCCATCGCCGAATTTCCCAAACCAAAAACAATAGAACAACTGCGCCGATTTTTGGGAATGGTCAATTTTTACAGAACGCATTTACCTGGCGCAGTAAAATATCAAGCGGAGCTAAATCGGTATCTGCACAAATCGACAAAGAAAGATAAAACCGTTATAATTTGGAACGAACAGGCGGACGAAGCTTTTATTCACTGCAAAGTAGCATTGCAGAACGCCGCACTGTTAGCTTATCCGAAAGCAAATGCAACTTTGTCGATATGTACAGACGCGTCAGAAAGTTACGCCGCAGGTGTTTTACAGCAACGGGTAGACGGGAAATGGCAACCGCTAGGATATTTCTCTAAAAAATTTACAGACACACAAAAGAAATATAGTACGTATGACAGAGAGCTTCTAGGAATTTATTTATCAATTGTGCATTTCCGCAATGCGTTTGAAGGGCGGCAAATAACGATTTATACCGATCATAAGCCCTTAACCTTTGCGTTTACAAAGTTAGGTAGCGATAAGGAAACACCCCGGAGAACGAGACAATTAGCGTATATTAGTGAATTTACAACGGATATCCGCCACATCTCCGGGGACGCGAATGTCGTGGCAGACAGCTTGTCCAGGGTAGAGACGATTGCAAAAAAAAGAAAAGAAAGAAAAGAAAAGTCCTTCCACATATATTGAATAAAGTTTTCCTTCATAAACATTTATTTTAATGTTTCATTAAATTTGACAATGAAAACCTTCATCGAGGTACGTGGCTTAATTATGACTTGAGCGTCTGCTCGCGTTTTTTACTTGCTTTTGTAATGAAACGGCGCCTAGTAGCATTTATTGGACTTTCAATGGATTTCCAATAGATTTGTGCTCCATTTTCACAAACTAGCTGCTAATTTAATGCTGGGATTACTGGCTTATATATTGGCTTATTATACGGCTTATTATACGTATATTATATATTTTGAAATAAAACAATAAGTTACTTGGTTAATTTGCCGGTTTTAAAACCACTTCCGTGTTCTTTTCGTCATCTCTCGGTACCTGAAACAAAACAAAGTTTTTGTGAGTCAAAACTTATAGGGAAACATAAAATATGCATTAAAAGAAATCCCTAATGCAAAATACGCAGTTAATTGATGATATCATTATCAAGGTTTGACCTATGGTTTACAAGTAGAGTCCTAGGTTCTATCCTGGAGCTCGCACCTTCTGTGTTTTTCTAAATTTTTAGTGCGAAACTATATTTGATTTTACCATGAGCTTTACGGTGATGAAAAAAGTTGTGAGAAAACCTGTAAAAAAACCTGCGAAGAAATTCAATTGTGTATGTGAAGTTAATTTACACTGGGCCCCCGTGGGACCTACGGCTCAAGCTCTCTCGTTCTGAAAGGAAGCCTGTGATTGTACCTACACCAGAAATAGTAAGCAATACAGAAAACAGATATACAGAGAAAAAATTACAAGGTAAGCAATAGGCGGCCTTATCGCTTAAGAGCGATCTCATCATCATCATCTTCCTAGGTTACGTCCCACTGCTGGGCACCAAGGCTCGGAACCGGTTAATAAAATAGCGGTAAATACCGGTTTATTTCGGTTTAACTCCGAACTTTCATAAGAACGCGAACGTTTTTAAGAACTTAACTATAACCTAAATAAACCGGTTTATGCGACGAATGACAGCTGGCCGGCCGGCAGCGTGCGGCGACGTTTATCCTGCGCCGGAATAAACCAGTTTCTATTGTTCTAAACCGGTTAATCTGACAATAACTGGAAATGTTCCCTAAAAACCGGTTTAAAAATAACGGTTTCGCGAACGAAACCAAAATGAAAAAGTTTTGCGCCAAGTACATGATAACGGTTTGGAAATTTAACCGGTAACCGAGCCTTTCTGGGCACAGGCCTCCTCGCAGAATCAAAGGGGTTGGACCATAGTTCCCTCCCACGCGGGCCCATTGTTGATCAGTGTAGTTCAACAGTGAAACTACCAAAATCTAGTTTAAAACTCCGCTAGACAGCCAAATTAGCGTTCGATTCGCTATTGAAACACGTCAAACGAAGAACTACAGATAAAGCAATTTTATTCCGACCCTATAATAGCAATTGGAACGAGGAAAGTTCCAGAATGAAGCCTATAGCTGAAAAATAATCGTTAACCGCTCGTAGTCAAAGTTTTGCTGTAAGTAGGAAGTTTTAAGCGGATATACCCCATATCCATATTCATGCTCATATATCCATATTTATAGGCAGTAACAGTTGACAAGGAAAGTATTCTAGGTTGCCGATGGACTAGTAATTAGAGGATTTAATTTAACAGGTAGGCAGTGAATATAAATCGCATCAAAACATAAATTTGAAATGAGAGCTAAGTTCAATATTATGAAGGCTAAGGTTTGACTTTGACAGTTCTCAAACTACTACTATGTCATAGCCACCTAAAGCATTTACATTACAGTTTCTCTCCAAGGCCTATAATTAAGACATCCTCGGACCAGGGCACTACCTACCTTGCCGCCGGCTGACGATCACTCGCTGGACCTCCCCGAACGGGGTCCCACCCGGCGGGCTTGATCTCACTGGTGGCTTAAGAAGAACACCGGATTTGACACCCACTGAGGCCTAGCCTCAAAACCAGTGACCCTGCTTTGCTTGCTTCGCAGGGGACGAGATGAAAACCCAGAGGGGCCTATAATTTTCACCCACTCTGTGTGGGTACATACTTGTATACATAGTTCAATGCCTAATTTTATTTGAAATTAAAATTAAAGCTCTACTTTGCAAAATCATCTTCGCCTTCAATCAAGCGAGATTAGGCGAAACGTAAGCCTATTTTTTATAAAAAAAAAAAAAAAACTAAAACCGATGACTACATCCATCCTACCACAGTTGCCGTGTGCACCGCATGCCGTGACCGCGGCTTATAAACCGACCCGCAGCGCCGCGACTACATAAATAAAGGTGCAAAGTATGAGTTCAACTCACAATTTAAAAAGAATAACCTAACCAACATAAAGTTGGAAAACCCCCGACTTAGTCACTTTAAAGTTCAATATCTCAAAAATGGCTCAAACGATTTTGATGAAACATGTCTAAGAACCATCGCTAGAAAATTTGCTATCAAATAAAAACAAACTGCATTCAAATCGGTCCATCCGTTTAAGAGTTACGGTGCCACAGACAGACACACAGACACAGACTAACTTAACACATAGCGGTGAAACTTATAACTATCCCCTCTGTTTGCGTCGGGGGTTAAAAACAACGTATACAAACGTATACAATGAAACAGATACGTTTAGATACAAATACTGTTAGAAGAGTCCAAAGTGACAAATTACGACGACGTGGTAAGTGATAATGATGAAGTGTCTATTGTAACATGGTATTTATAAGCAGAATATAAGTATATATACATAATTTAATCAAAATAGTTCAGTTGGTATAATTCAATAGCTTCAGTCAAATGACGTGTTTTATATTTATTTTTTTTATATAGGGGGGGGGGGGAGGGGCGGACGAGCATGCTGGTCATCTGATGGGAAGCAATTACCGCCGCCCATGAACCCCTGTCAACACGTTGCAGCGCGTTGCAGTTTTTTCAGAGATTTGATCAAGACTGTTTTTTTTTTTTCAAGCAAACGATAAATTGTATTTGCTATTTTAAAATTCTGCGTAATATGATAAAATTTCTTAGAGATTTGTTTAAATCTCTGTTTTGGCTATTTCCTTGCGAAATATACCTACAAGTCGTTATTAAGTCTCGGTGTGCTATTAATTATTACTGAAATAAGTACCTAAAATCTAAAACTTTTTAATTGACTACCCTACATATTTTCTCGGACTACGTATTTTATACCATAAGCTTAACAAATGTTTATGAATAAGGGATTAAAACAACACAAACGAAGAATTTCTATGCGATTTCAAAACATCTATAGAACAGCCACAAAAAAGGCTTATTTACGACGTTTAATACACTATCGTGCCGCATAGCAGTTGAAAGTTTGCACGTTTTCACGACGCTTGACACTGCCATATTTTACATTCTTTTATGAACACCATTGCGCAACACCACGATAATATTAACTTCTTCATTCACGAAGGTTTGATGACATTAACCTATGATTTAACAAAATTACAAGGCGCAAGAATGGTAAGTAAACGGTTTTTGCGTGTAGGAACGTTAAAACAAAAGGAATAATCGTATTTTTTTAAAGAACAACTAATGGAACAGTCGTTAGCACCATAACAAACTTTGTAGGTAAGTACAGAAAAAAATGAACTAAAATTGTTAATAACTATTCATTGCATGTATCTATTTACATTGTCAATTGCTCAAAAGTTAACTGGAAGAGATCACTCTTTAACAAGATAGGCGCCTATTGTTTACTTCTACCTTTAATCTTTTTTAATCAGTTGTGTATCGATATTACGTATATGGGAAGTCGATGAGTGGGAATTGACTATGGCAGATCAAAAGTGCCACGAAAATTCCAGTCTCTGTTTCTTAAGCCCTATTTAGACCATGTAAGAACTTGCATGCAAGTTGCATTACATCGCAGACCATTGAGGGACAATGAATACAGTTGATCAAACAAATACCGCAATGTAGTGAAACTTGCATGCAAGTTCTCGCATAGGCTAAATGGGGCTTTACATTAAAATGGCGCAAAAAATTGATTCAAAGTGCCGTTTGGTGAACGTTTCACTATATTTTGTCGACGTCCGTGACAGGGGTTGTGTCAAAATAATATTGATGATTGATGCGCCGCGCGTTTTATTCCAAACAGCCAATCTAGTGCCGTAAGGTACATAGATGTCGTGTCGATGGTCTTCATGTTACTAACAAATTATGGAGGCAAGTCTGAAATAAATGAATTATTGTATTAGTACATTATTTACAATAAGTAAGGAAACGCGAGGAAAATCATTGTTAAGAAAGGTGCACGTATCTGTGAAGTAATTAAATGATTTGTGTCAAAATCTCAATCCGCACTGAGTCATGGTAGAAAAATGCTACTACTCAATAAATGAATACCTTAGATGATAGATAATAAATTTAACATAATGTTAATAAATAATCCTAATAGATAAAGGGGACATGATGTAATATTAATTGATTAGGAATGTCATAAAAGTAAGTCAGTTTAATGTGATTGTAATATTTAGCTATAAGATAAAATTTATTAATTATATAAAAGCCGCCCTCTTGTATTTATAAATATTGCTGTGCCCAATAGGGTATATGTATGTATGTATGTAAACTCTTTATTGCACATAAAAATAAAAATATATAAACACAGAGAGGAGAACAAAGGCGAGCTTATCCCTAAGAAGGGATCTCTTCCACATGATACATGATGATCACATAATCTCTTCGTAACATCTATTGTTGAAAAGCAATAAAATATTAAGTATTGAGTATTGAGCCAGCGTGGGAACCGTAGCCCAAGCATTCTCCTTCTGTGAGGAGGCCTATGTCCACCAGTTAGTCGTGACTAATCTGAAGATAAAAATGTGCAAGAATGATAAATCGGCAGCATTAAAGCCCAAAGGCAGCTCGTACCTACCGGATTATATTCGCAACGTGCGCATGAGAGCTCATGGAATCGAATTAAATACCGCGTGTAGCCCGGCATGACACTAATACCACTAGGGAACGCTAACTGTGTTATTATAAACTTATTTGGTTCGCTATGTCCGTTTTGTAGGTTTTAAAGCGACATGTAACGTATTTTCAAGCACACTTCCCGCACTAAAATGTATGATGTCAGTCGGATGTTAAAATTTGCGGGCACTTTATTAGGCAGCTTATTGTTTCCTGGATGTTTTATTTCATGGTTAGAACTGCTTTTGCACTGCTTAGAATGGTTTAGATTTGTGTTCGCAAACAATCGCGAAGGGTAAAAGAGAACTGCAAAATAGTACCTTAATACGCCTATAATATAATAACATCCTTACATAGTATAAAATAAACATTCTCAAAATAATACGACGTACGTAAGCTGCAATATTGCTTTAGAAATATCCACACAAAATCCATGAAAGAATCAGACAAAAAATATGGAATCGCTCACTCAAGTACTGGCAACGATATACAATCGTCCATGTAGACGTTCAACAAATCGCGTAAATATACCGCTACAAACTTATGTAATTCAGTGGGAAAAACTGGAACTAAGCTAAGGTTAATACTACCCGCATATATAAAATGCTACAGTAGCGCCACTTTTGTAGACTGGGATAAGTTTGTAGCACTATAATACCGACAAATCGTAATACCGCCTCCGTTCAATGGGGTCGGTTATTCAAATAGGGCAACCCAATTTCGTGATGTATATGTCTTGAGACTTCAGTGGTTCAGGATCGTAGGTTAAACCTACGCGTTGAAAAGCGTACAATCCGTGAGCTTTTAGAAAACCCTTCGGGTTTCGGGGGAAATCGGAAGGGTTCGTTAGTAGAAAATGACAATTGTCTATTTGACTTAGTAGCAATCCATGACGCAAAGAGTGCACTCGTTGTTTTTTCATTAATTTATATAGAGTGGTTAAAACCACCACTTACTTATTTATTTAGTTTATTTTTCGAAAATTGATTTCCATGGGTCGCCATGGGAGTCAACTTAAACAGGGTATTTTTGTAAATAGCCAATAACGGGAAATTATTCATAACGTAAGTATATATTTTTTAAAGAAGATAAAAGTTTCAAGAAATGTGTTGATTGTAAATATTTCAATGAGGTTCATGACCGAGTTATAGAAGCAACGAGGATTTCAAAAAGTACATTAAAAAATATTAAACAAAGCAGACCAAAAAAAATAATTTGACATACCCAAGAGAAGTAGACGTAAACAGTATAACAGCTCTATATACTTCCAAATAAAAGGAGAGTGCTAAGGCGGGATGTTCTTTATTCAAATGAACGATGGAAGCATTTGAAAATGCTGATTTTGTTTTATTTGTATTATGACAAAAAGTTATATTATATTAAAATTAGAAAATGATAAATAAGCATAATATTATTACGATAAGGTTTATTTTGTATTGATGGTTATTCTTTACATAACTTTTTACGGTAACTTCGAAAAGTTTTGCAAGTTGATAACAGAACAGAACCACATAACACGATCGCGTGACATCGTCAATATCCGAAGCATGTTTCTAGAATCCGAAGGTTTTTTTAAGATCTCACGGAGTGTACCTAGTAGTTTTTAGTGACTTCTTAAGACACTTTTCACATCTAATAAGTTTGTACACTGTTCTTTAGTATTTTGATGGTAGAAATGTTATTTTTATTTATCATTTATAGGTACTTACATTGGCTATTAGGCTAATAGTTGTTTATTATTTTGCCATTAATATTCTATAATAAGTACATGTAAACTTCATCGTTCCTATTATCAATGAAATGTAAATTTTAAAACTTTAAAAATCTCTGTTAAAATATCAGTCTCGTGAATCTTATATATTTTTAACCCAGTCAAAGCCATCACTTAAATGATCCAAGCCTGGGAGACAATGTATCAATTTATGACCAGTCAACTGTTTAAAAACACAACATTAGACTGCAAACAGGATCAAACAAGAATGAACCTAAAGTCAACGGAATATACATCAACGGTGATGGAAAGATAGATTTGTAGTAGGGAACACTAAAAACTGTCAAGGCAGAAGGATGTAAGAAATTTGGACACAATCCAAGAAAGAAAAAGCAGATGAAATTCATAGTCAAGATAATGTCTGATGTAGTAAAAAATAAAATATGGTGACAAGACACGTGTCTCCCTCAAAAACGACAAATTAAGGCGCTGTATTTCACATTCATCATTACAAAGGATATTGGTGAGAAATAATAAATATTGCTCTATTCAAAATGTAAATATTTGTTTGATATTTCAAGAAGGCGGTTAACACAAACATATTTTTACAATTGGCAAAATCAAACATTAAAAAAAATCTTCTTTTGAAAGATCGAGAAAGTATTTGTACTAAAGGAAATCTGTTTATATTTACTCACCATGACTCAAACTATATGGACACCGGCGGATAAGTATTTGATAGTCGGAAATGCTTTCGGCATTAAAATGCTTATGGATGTACGCAATACTAAGCCGAAGTCTGGTAGGATGAAAATAAATGTCTGGAGTCAGTCCTCTTATCCACTAGTGAATCAGTCGAACACCTTTTGAAATCCATACCATGTTCTGTTCCGCAAATCAAACTTGAAATTCTATTTTTTATATTTAAAAGAAGTCATTCATTATGCTTATTTCAGTTTTAATTGAAAATTGTGAATGCGAAAAGCACAAGACCGGTCTGAGTGGAAAACCTTGGGGAGGCCTATGTCCAGCAGTGGACATCTTTCGGCTGACATGATGATTATGATTAAGTGAAATATTTTTTCTTACCAATTTATGTTTTACACGTCAAAAATTTAATGGTACCAAGATCAAGATTTGAAACCTTGGATCCAGAAGTTATAGGTCAAACCATTACTTACCCTGGAGTTTAAATAGGTAATGAATTGCTGAAATTAATTAATTACCTACCTCGTAATTATTACTAATAATTTACATGAACTTATCACTTGGCTGGTTGCCAATTCGGGTTAAGTATTATAAATGATGAGTGGTTCAGTTTAAAATCTGCAAATTAAATGGTGAAATGGCATACGACAGAATAGCTATTGACAGCAATAGTACTCCTGTGTTTGAAGATATTTCCGTTCTGGAAATAGAAACACGTGTTCCGATAGTTGAAGAGACATCTGCCCCGGAAAACGAAAATACGAGTACAACACAAAAGATGATTGTGAATGTGTAAGGGATTGAAACACAAATATTGAAAATTGAAGAATAGCCAATATTAGATTGTAGTGGGTCGATTTTGATCCCTGGTTTGATTCATAAAAAGGATAGAAAGAGCAAAAGTTTGATTTAGATGGTTTTGCTATTTTATGAAGTTTAACTCCTACGTTACGTTTACTACGTTTACGTGTACTATTTTAGTCTTTCGTTAGCTATTATTTTACATTAAAAACCGTTCAAGAGCGTATCGGACACGCCCGAAATAGGATTCCGTAGCAATTACGAAAAAAATAATATTACCAAGTTTAGGTAGATTTTATACCTTAGGCTGTTATTTTTTTTTTATTCGACTGTATGGCAAACGAGCAAGTGGGTCTCTTGATGGTGAGAGATCACCGCCGCCCATAGACACCTGCAACACCAGGGGAATTTGCAGATGCGTTACCAACCTAGAGGCCTAAGATGGGATACCTCAAGTGCCAGTAAAAAACGACTAATAATTGTCAAGAAAACTTAACCATTATAGTTTTAATTGTATGTTTAACATACTTACTACCGTTTTGATTTTTTTTTAATATTTCCACCCACCGGTCTAGATTTCAGAGGGGGGGGGGACGCTAGATTTTAATGAAAATTTTCATTTTAAAGTCGACTATTTTGCAAACAAATCACTGAATCAAAAAATCGTTTTCGGAACCCCCTAATGGTTTTAAAATACCTATCCAACGACAACGATAACGATAAAGATTGGAAAAATCACCTTCACTTTACGTCTATGGGAGGTACTCTAAAAAAAATTATTTTTAATTTTTTATTGTACTATTTTGTCGGTATAGTTTACATATATATTCGTGCAAAATTACAGCTTTCTAGCATTGATAGTCCCTGAGCAAAACCGCGGACGGACAGACAGACAGACTTAGCGAAACTGTAAGGGTTCCGTTTTTGAGATTTTAGCTACGGAACCCTAAAAAGATACTGTTCCTTTGTTTAAGTTAAGCGCTGAGCGAACTATAATCTTTCACCAAAATTTCAAGACAAATACTATGCCACAATAATGAAACTGTACAAAACGTTGCTTTCATTTAAGACTCACAATCCGAGATTAGGTGTCTTAATCCGCAAATCTGATTAAGTGAGGATAAAGTAAGTGATTTTGGCGCTGTTGTGAAGAGATTTACATACAAAACCGCTGAAGCATCGCAAAATCGCGTACCTACCTACCTCTACAATATCTTTACAAGGTTTCTGCCGATTCGATGCTTAAAACTCTCAATGTTTTTTTTTGCTAAAAGCTGATAACTTTTATTTTAAGACTTGAGTAATTGTAATCACACTATATAGTCGTAAAACAGCCGAAAAGTTTAAAATAAATGCCGAAAACTCTCATGGGAAATTTATACATTCCCGAAATTCTAACTTATCTGTAAGACTTAATGGTTCGCGCAAGCGAAATCACGAGTTAAAGCTACTGGCAAAATAAAAATTATTTCACAGTGTTGAGCTAAGGCCTCATCTACACCGTACATTACCAGCATATTATATTACACGTGTCGTACAGTGTGTTCCGGCGGAACATCCATTACCGATCTGACTGGCGAGACCGACGGTGTTAATGTTAGACCCGTACAATTTGACGCGCCATAAAAAATTGGTACGCTAAGAAACAATGATTATTTATTCTCATTATCGCTTTTATTCATTGCTATTTTAGAAATAAACTCTGTGTTATGAGTATGAATACTAATAGGTAAATTACTTTTACTACACTTAATTTATGACAGTACCTACCTAATAAAGAAGTTTACTTTTATTAGGCATATATTAAATAAAACGTAACTAAAGTGAGTGTCTGTCTGTGCATATTACAAAGCTTTTAGGGGCTGTTTCACCATCCATTGATTAGTATTAACTGACGGTTAAATGTTTTGCCGTTTCCGTCTATTCGAACAAAACAAAAGGAGACGGCATCACATTTAACCGACAGTTAACACTAATCAATGGATGGTAAAACAGCCCCTTAGTATATTTTATTCCTTTTTTTTGTTATATATTTTTTATAATAGTACAAACAAGCGGAACTAAATTATGTAGATACCACTTTCAAAAGTTTCAGGACTATGCAAGGAACAAACAACGTATTAGTGTGTGCGTGCGTGCGTGCGTGCGTGCGTGCGTATGTTAATAAGCTTATGGATGTCGCGGGGAGAGGAGAGAGGAGTATTATTGTTGATATATCATTCAGTCAGTCATTCATTCTTTTACTATATTTATCGAACTGAAATGGACCACGAATTACCCCGAAACGCGACTAAATTAAAACATTTGAACAATGCAAATTGAAACAACCATCTTAATTAAATCCAACGCTAGAACGGTCCCAGCAGCAGTTTGACAGAATTTAGAGGATTGGCATCGAAAATTCCAATTCCCTACTGCGTCGTACACGTAGCTAATTCGGACGGGCGTGTACCAGGCTAACATACATCGATAGATGTGTGGGTTAATGCATCATACTGTTAAAGTGGGTTAGTATCAACTCGTCTAAAAAAGCAGCTGGTCTAAGTAGCAACTGGTCTAAAAAGCAACTGGTCTAAAAAGAAGCTGGTCTAAAAAGCAGATGGTCTAAGAAGCAACTGGTCTAAAAAGCAGCTAGTCTAAAGTAGCGCTGGTCTAAGAAGCAACTGGTCTAAAAAGCAGCTGGTCTAAAAAGCAGATGGTCTAAGTAGTAACTGGTCTAAGTAAATCTGGTCTAAGGCAAATATATATTTTTATGTTTGTTACGCGATAATTCTGCCAATTGTGGATCAATTTTTTTTTTTGATCTCATTGTCATTATTTAGGGTTTTTGGAATCTTTTTGTATTTTTTATTTCAATTCCAAGTTTTTACTTTTACGGTCATCCCGTGAAACCTAAATTGAAAATACAAACTATATAGATGCACAGAAAAACCAGAAAAATAAGACCAACACTGGAAATCGAACCCAGGTCCTCGGCATTCCGTGCTGCGTGCTATACCGCTACACCACTGCTGGTTAACAGTACAGACACGAATTTCTCTATGCATCACATATCTCAGTTTGTTTTTTTGTTTCTTATATAGCTACTTAAGCAGTGACCTAGCGACATCTATACCGTCTAGCTCTCAACGAGAAGCCTTCAGTACTCCATCGGAATTAACCAAAAAAAAGAAAAGATTAAAAAAAAAAGAAAAAAAACAATCTTGGTTAGGCTGTCGTTAAACTGACTTGGTGACAATGAGATCAAAAAAAAATTGCTCCACAATAATTGACAGAATTATCACGTAACAAACATAAAAATATATATTTGCCTTAGACCAGATTTACTTAGATTAGCTGCTACTTAGACCATCTGCTTTTTAGACCACTTGCTTTTTAGACCAGTTGCTTCTTAGACCAGTCGCTGCTTAGACCACCTGCTTTTTAGACCAGTTGCTTCTTAGACCATCTGCTTTTTGGACCAGCTGCTTTTTAGACCAATTGCTTTTTAGACCAGTTGCTACTTAGACCAGCTGCTTTTTTAGACGAGTTGATACTAACCCGTTAAAGTTCCCCAGAGATCTTCTCTGCAGATGTTTGGGTCCATCGGGCGGAATCGATACGTGAAAAAACCGGATTACTAATGTATGGCCAAAAAACTTTTCCTAAAGTATCACATCCCAAAAAATTTTACCCAAATTATCATTTGGCAAAAAATCATTTGTCAAAAAACTTATCGCAAATTTACAGTTAATACATTTTTATTTGGCAAATTATTGTTTCGCAAATAATTACTTAGTTATGTTTCATATTGCCAAGTAATATTTGGTAAAATGTATCGTTTGGCATAATGTACTCTTCCCAAAATATCGCATGACATAATAACCTACTTTTCTGGGAACAGTTTGTTTCTGTGGAGGGGCGCAATTCTAAACCTAACCTAAACCTACTTTTTTGATAGCAGTTCGTTTTTGCGGGGGACGCAGTTTTAACCTATAATCTAACCTACTTTTCTGGTAGCAGTCCCGTTTCTGTGGGGGACGCAGTCTAACCTCATCTACTTTTCTGATAGCAGTCCGTTTCTGTGGAAGACGCAGTTCTAACATAAGCTACTTTTCTGGTAGCAGTTGGTTTTTGTGGTTGGTTTGTGCGAAATGTCATTTTGAACAAACATTTTTTTGGAACACAATATTTGCCAATACAAAACATTTGCTTAATAAACGTTTGTCGTAATAAAATTTGACAAACTAAAATTATGCCAAATGATAATTTGACCAAATGAATAAAATGCGAAATGTAAATATGCCAAAGATTCGTTTGGGAAATTAAATTATTGCGATAAGTTTTTTGGGAAGTGAAATTTGGCGAAACGGCAGTACACCGAAAAAAACTCCTTTTTTAGAGTTCCGTGTCACAAAAAGAAAGACGGAGCTGTTATAGTATCACTTCTCGCTGTAAATTGTAGGATGCAATTAACTTGAAATCTATGTTGTAAATTCGATTTAAATCTTCAGGATGTAAGTAAATTTAAAAATCGAATGGTGCTCCTTTCGAAATACTTTCCTCCAAACCTTCATGCTGGCATAATGCTGCTGGCCAGTGCTGGCCGAATGTGCCAAAGCCAAAAAGCGTGAGGCGATGAAAAAAAAAACAAAAGACGATTTGGAGAGATACATTTTCTTCCGCTCTGTTATAAATCGCGTTTTCTTTATTTCCTCACGATTGTGATGAAAATTATAGTGTTCAACGCGAGTGTAAATGATCAATTACACCCGCGAACTATAAAAATTCAAAATTCAAAATTCAAATTTCAAATCATTTATTCAGTAAATAGGCCGCAATGGGCACTTTTACACGTCATTTTTTTTTAACTACCAGCGCTTTCGGAAAGACCATCATTGCCAAGAAGAATGCGCCGCAAGAAACTTGGCAGAAAGTCATTTTTTCAAAATAAAATAATTACAAATAAAATACTTAAAAACTACAGTAAACAATTAAACAAAAAATCACAAAAAAAAAATAATTAAATAATAATACAGGGATGTATGGGGTCCCTTAGTTACAAAATTAAACACTAACTATATCTACGTTAAGCGGAAGTGTAGAATGCTTCCACCGTCATAAATAAAAAAAAAAAAAATAATAATAAAAAAAAAAAACTGAGATATGCATTTCAGGTCAAGTAACCATTAAGCTTTTGGATTCCGATGGCAAGCTCACGTCTGCCGCCCCCAAAGTTAGCTCACACGCACTCATGTCATGCTCTGAAAGCAGAGCGGTACCGAGGGCATGGTATTGCTTCCGTTTCCATAAGCTCTATGGGATCGTCTTGGGAACTTCGACGTAGCGAGCCTGTGACTAGAATTATTAAACTAAAAATATACAAGTTTAAAATCCATAAGCTTAACAATATACAATATAACTATAGCAAGGGGATGTATAAAGTCCCTGAGTTAATAATATAAATCCTAATCTAAATAATTCAGAGATGTATATAGTCTCTAAATGTCAAAGTAAACTACTTAATTAAACTAATTAAATTATACAATCATCAGAGGTGTAAAAAGCCTCCAAGGTCAAAAATCAATAATAATAATTAAAATAAAGAGATGGAGATGTATAAGGTCTCCAAATGTCAAACTAATGCATGTTTTTAAATTAAATTCTGCAATGCGGACAACGGCAACAGAACCAGAAACTAGACACGAAATGCGCCGGGACACTGCCAAGTCACACTTCACAACACTACACAATACAAATACACCGACGTAAACACACACTCACACACACACACACACACACACACACACACACACACACACACACACAAACACGAGTACATCACACATCAACACCCTCATCGCACATCAATCTTCATCGGCTTTCAGTTTTGGCCATGTCGCATTATCACATAAGTACTCCTCAACTTTATAGTAAGCTTTCTTCAGGAGTGCACTCTTTATGTATTCCTTAAAAGAGTTGTGTGGCAATTTCCATGCTTTTACGGGAACTTTATTGTAAAATCTCACGCAGTTTCCCACAAAAGATTTGCTTACTTTCCGTAGACGAAATTTAGGAACGGCAAGCTTATGCTTATTACGAGTATTGATATCATGTACGTCTGACACTTTCTTAAATGACTCGATATTCTTGTGTGTATACAATATCACATCATGTATGTACTGTGAAGCTACTGTGAGGATGTTTATCTCCTTAAAGCGTTCTCTTAGTGAATCTCGGAAGCCAAGGTTGTAGATAGACCGGACTGCCCTCTTCTGTAGAATGAAGATAGTTTCTATGTCGGCTGCCTTGCCCCAAATCAGCATACCGTAGGACATTATGCTGTGAAAATAACTGAAATAAACTAGCCGGGCAGTTTCTACGTTGGTAAATTGCCTGATTCTTCGTACAGCATAGGCGGCAGAACTCAATCTAGCAGCAAGACCAGAAATATGCGGGCTCCATTGTAAATTACGATCTAACTTAAGACCAAGAAAAACAGTCTCATGCACAAGTTTCAGATTCTCTCCGTTTAAGGAAATAATTGTTTCAAACTGTCTTACATTAGGCAACGAAAATTTTATACATTTAGTTTTAGCTGCATTTAGTAACAAATTGTTAGCAGTGAACCAGTTTAGCGCCTCTGCTAAAGTCTCATTGATGTGTGTTGGATCTTCTTGTTGCCTGTTTACTTTGAATATCAAAGAAGTATCATCTGCAAACAATACTATGTTGCATTTCTGTTCTAGCAAGTGGGGCAGGTCATTTATATATACCAGAAAGAGAAATGGACCCAAAATGGATCCTTGTGGAACTCCAAGCTTCACCGCTGAGCCAGCTGACTGCGTTCTATTTATGTCCACTTTTTGAACTCTTTGGCTGAGATAAGACTTAACAAGGTTCAGTGCTTTGGCTGAAAGTCCATAGTGTTGTAGTTTGCGGATAAGCGTCTCATGCTCCACGCAATCGAAAGCCTTGGACAGGTCGCAAAATATTCCTATTGCATCTTGCGAATTTTCCCATGCATCATAAATGTACTTCATGAGACTTGCGGCTGCATCTGTTGTCGAACGGCCCTTTGTGAAACCGAATTGCTGACTGTGTAGCAAGTTATTTAGATTAAAGTGACGAAGCAGCTGATTAAGCATAATCTTTTCAAACACTTTACTCAGCACAGGCAGCACAGATATTGGACGAAAGTTGCCAGGATCAGATGAGCACCCAGCTTTAAATAATGGAATCACTTTGCTATATTTCATTAAGTCCGGGAACACACCATCATCAATGCACTTATTAAATATGACGGCTAGGTACGGTGCCACAATATGGATAACAGATTGCATAACTCGAACAGAAATACCCCAAAGATCCTCCGTATTCTTCAGTTTCAAAGATTTAAAAGTCTTTATAATTTCTTCAGAGTTAGTATGTTGAAAATCAAAATTCAGATGTCTATCGCTCGCAATTTCATTTAGATAAGAACTAGCCCGCACAGTGGAAGATCTTAGATCGCGAGTCGTATTTACAGCTATGTCTGAGAAAAAATTTTCAAAAGCACCCGCCACTTCTAAATCTGAAGTCAATATTCTATCATCCACTTTTAATTGGTATTGACAATTACGGAGCTTAGATTTACCAGTTTCTGAATTTATTACATTCCATACAGCTTTTACTTTATTATCAGCGGATTTAACTTTATTACTAAGATAATCAGCCTTGGCAGTAATACATACTTTTTTAAATAATTTGGAATATTTTCTAACGTAGTCTATAAACGAGGGGTCTTGACTGTGGCTTTTCATTTCATAGCTCGCTTTGCTCGCTCGGCCGCCTAAATTTCTTGAGTGTACAACTCTTGTTTATCAATCTACTATTAAATTATAATGAAGTCTTCGTTCGGTACATTTTTCTATCCACAATATTTAAGATACTATTTTACTCTATGTGGCGTAGCCTGTGGAACGCTCTTTATAATTAGGTACTGTGCTAAAGACCGATATTTGACGAGCTCCCGATATTTCGAAGTATTTAGTCAGTGTCTTGATAACGGCGACGCTAGCAGATAGGTAATTGCGTTTGTGAAAAATTTGTCTAGTTTAGATTATTTATTCATTCAATATAATAAATACATCATTCATAGTGATAAACGAATTCTACGCAGACGGAGTCGCACGCATCAGCTAGTTAAAAGACCTATCCAACGATACCCCACACTACAAGGTTGGATGAGAAAAAATCACCCCCACTTTATGTATATACAAAAAAAAATTTTTTTTTAATTTTTTATTGGACCATTTTGTCGGCATGGTTTACATATACGTTCGTGCAAAATTAAGCTTTCTAGCATTGATAATCCTGAGCAAAGCCGCGGACATAAGTGTTCCGTTTTTGCCATTTTGGCTATGACTACGGAACCCTAAAAAGGGAATTGAAACAAATGAATGTAACATGATTAACTACAATGGTAAAATGAATCCACCGGCTTTGACATGTTAATTTTATCTGGAAATTTTTCTTTCAATTTTTTATGCAGCAATTTGAATATGCACCGTGTTTCTATGCAAAGAATGGTAGCGAATTTATGAAATTTCATGCTTTTTCAATTTTGTACCACTCACTAACACAAAACCAATCTCGTCAACCATGAAACTGATATCTTCCACTGTCTTATTGAATAATATAAACTTTCCCAGTTCAATCTCAACTCAAATAAATCAAGGACACATGATTTGTGGGTTCGATAGTTTTCTCAGAATTTCATAATGTAGACCAGAATTTTGTTGAATCTGATTTTCTTTGGACTGCGAATTATTCATGAATCGAGTTCAGAATTTAATGAACTGAATTGGCACAGGAGACAGTTGAAACATTTTTTGTAGGTAGGTAGGTAGGTATAAGTTGTATCTTTTGATTGCTCTGATTCATGACGTTTCACGGCTATGTAAGGTAATAGACCTCAGATACTAAATAATTTCAGTTTCAATACCTCCACGCGTTCCTGAAAACAAAAGGAGTCGGATGGGCGAACGATCAGACAAACAGACGAAGAACAAAATGATCATAATAGGATTCCGTTTTAGCCCACAAAACCCTAAAAATCATCTCCAAGCCCACATAACTACAAATTTGTATACAGGAAATATCTACTAAAGTGTCTCAATCCGTTGTATATTTTTAATAGTTTTCTTATCTAAAAGTTGATATTTTTAAAGGTTGGTATTTTTTAAATCGCACAGCGAACTCACAAAGGAAATGTGAAATAAAAGAAGCTTGAAACTTCGTCTGTGGTGTAGTTTTTCGAACCGGGAATCCAATGATTAAATTCCATCGGATATTGAATGCTAGCTATTAAAAAATCCGTTCATAGTTTACGGAGAAGTCCATTTTTTAACCCCCGACGCAAAAAGAGGGGTGTTATAGATTTGACCGCAATGTGTGTCTGTCTGTGGCACCGTAGCTCTTAAACGGGTGGACCTATTTCAATGCGGTATGACACTGATATTTTCCCCTACTTTTTTGATTTTTAGGGTTCCGGAGCCAAAATGGCAAAAACGGAACCCTTATAGTTTCGCCATGTCTGTCTGTCTGTCTGTCTGTCTGTCTGTCTGTCTGTCTGTCTGTCTGTCTGTCCGTCTGTCTGTCTGTCTGTCTGTCTGTCTGTCTGTCCGTCCGCGGCTTTGCTCAGGGACTATCAATGCTCGAAAGCTGTAATTTTGCACGAATATATAGGTAAACTATGCCGACAAAACAGTACAATTAAAAATTCAAAAATAATTTTTTTTAGGGTACCTCCCATAGACATAAAGTGGCGGTGATTTTTTTTTTCTCATCCAACCCTATAGTGTGGGGTATCGTTGGATAGGTATTTTAAAACCATTAGGGGTTTGCTAAAACGATTTTTCGATTCAGTCATTTGTTTGCGAAATATTCAACTTTAAAGTGCAAATTTTCATTAAAATCGAGCGTCCCCCCCCTCTAAAATCTAAACCGGTGGGTGGAAAAATTTTAAAAAATTCAGGATGGTAGTCAGTATATCAAACTTCCAAGGAAAACTATAACGGCTAAGTTTGCTTCAGAATTATTAGTAGTTTATGAGTAAATAGCAGCGTAAGGTATAAAATATACCTAAACTTGGAAGATTCCGTTTATAATACGAAATCCTTAAAAAATATTACTTAATTTTTTCGTAATGGCTCCGGAACCCTATTTTGGGCGTGTCCGACACGCTCTTGCCCGCTTTTTTTTCCCTAGACCATGCAATCGGCACTAACGAACCTGTCTGTCATGTAAACTAGTGAAATAGTATGTATGTATGTAAACGTTTTATTGTACAAAAGGAAAGCAACAAATACAAAACAACAACATAATACAATAGGAGTAAATACAATAGTATTGTGGAAAACATCGTTAGTAATATTACGATTATATATGAAGAATTATCACCGAATACCTGAGGTCTTTAAATATCTCTTTATTTCTTAGAAAAAATACTAATATGTACTAGACTGATAGTCTGAGAATGTTGCGAGCACGTAGAAAACATTTTTTTCTTGAACCTATCTCAACGTGAAATTAAGCTGTTTGTCGAGAACACCTTTTCTCATATCCACTTGAAGCTTCCTCTTAGATTTAATGAAGAAGTAGGCCAAGAGTGCAAGTCACGAGATTCGAACTAAAAAATGAAATAATTTGAGCCAACTGAAGTCGTACACCCTCAGGTTATAAAATTGAGAAAAATTATACAAATTCGAAAAAACCGTAGTTCTAACGCTATCAGAGTTCTTAACAACAAAAGACAATTACTCATATCAAAAAAAAGTATCTACACAAGTAAATCTAGCGACAAGCTTTTACATCACATAAATTGTGTAATGTAACGATGTGGTTGGTTTCGCTAACTCAATGTTTATTTTCTTTTCCCTTCAAATGGCGAACCTAATGTGTTAAAAACAGAGTTGTGTTAAATACTTGTAATGTATAGATATCATTTCATAATAATGTAAATTTGTTCAAAAAATATACCTCGTTGAATTTCTTTCCGGATTCTTGTCAACAGAGGTTTTTCCGAATTGGTGGTAGATTTTTTTTACCGTTCATAAGTGCTTGATATAGCCTAAATTGATTAAAGATATTAATATTGTGACTTTTTTTATTAGAAGCTTTAGCTTCTTTTTAAAAACGTTTTACTTAAAATAGCTTTACTTGAAATAATTTTGTCAGGATTCGTTTTAATTGTCCATGATATTCTCTTACCACCATTTCTAGCTTGTCAGTTACTGTATTACCTTCTCGCACCGCTTATAGCTTGGACTGTACTGCTCACTCACGTCTTCCGGTGTACCTTTATCAAACATTTTAATGGTACCTCTCCCTTTTGTCACGCCTGCGACAAATTCGCAAACATGCGATATAAGGGACTTGCTGTCAATAGACGTCGCAATACGTGATCTCATCACGTTCCCAAATGGTTTTCGGCGGTTTCGCTGTTGCCAAATCGCTTTTACCGATTAATTTATTTTTCCTGCAAGTAAAATTTAAGAGTATAACTAAAAACTGCGAAAGGTTGGAGTAAAAATTAACTAATTAGTTGGAAGTTATCTCATTACAATATTTATTATGAGAGAAGTGAATGAGAGGTTGTGAATTTCATGATCAACACACTATCTTGTTAGATACCTTCAATATTAGAGCTCAAAGAGCTCTAAAACCAACGTCCACTTCTGCTATAGAAACTGACTGTACACAGGTACAAAAAAGGTAGGTAATGTAAGAATCCATTAAAAACAGACATGAAACTAAGTGTAGCATCCAACTATGTTGAGGGTTTTTTCAGAGGGAACTTTCTTTAGTCTACGGCTCATGGACTATGTTATCCTCATATGAAAATTTTCGTTGAGACTTTTCGGAACAAACAAAAACATATATGAAGGTACCTTAAATGAATGTAAATGTAAAAGTATGTTCCTAACTGATAAACTAGCCTCTAACATTTTAAGCCAAACTGACATTGGGTGGTAAATGGTGTTACATGGTCAACCATATTTATTATTCATCGGTCGGTATCCGTTCATTTCGCAACTAACATTTGGCAACCTGATTCATTTCACAACTTTTCATTTCGCTAACTCTAAAAGTTTAATTATCTCAGGATTTATTTCAAGGCTATCGTGTAGAACCCTTTAGATTAGGTTAGGTTAGTTTTACCATTTACTTATAAAAATCCCGAAATATTCACAGTTTCAGAAATATTTAACAGTAGCGAAATTAAAAGTTGCGTATTAAATCAGGTTGCCAAACGTTAGTTGGGAAACATTAGTGAACCATCGTCCATCACTGATAAGACGTAAATGATTATCCACTACCAACAGGAAAACTAACGAATAAACCGGTGTAAACCAAGCTTTTACGACGCCACGTCAAAATGTCTTGCACAATCCATGCGATTTACGCGTGATCATGTCACAAAATTCAATTATCGCCATCGGAAAGACTTCCATTCTCATGATGATGATGATGATCCGACCGATTGCCATCGCAACCACTTCTACTCCTACTCGTTTGGCACTCATGCGCTCTAAGATGGCTTCAAGATGGCTTACGTAGCCTATCTTTGCTGTGAACGCACGTCCGCATTGTCGGCACGCAAGCATACCGTCCACGTATTTATTATTGTATTCTCATACTCTTATTTAAATCAATAATTTTTTTTCATTTTGTTAAATTATTTTTAACACATTCTAAAGCCAATTAGATAATTTAATAATTTTCAGTAACTTCTTTGGCAGAAACTTAAGGAACTCTTGTTTATTACAGCAATGCAGCTGGGTTGTTATATCACCCATTGTGCACAGCTCATATTGGCAGAGAAAAGTTCAGTTCTCACAGCCGCCTGTTGATTGCGAAGCTGCGAGCCGAGCATTGTTGCGTGAAATTACCCTGCGCACTGTGTGCCAAGTCCTAGAGCCATTATCAACTGTACCTGGGCGACCGAGCTTTGCATGGAGTCCTTTATTGTTAATAATTTCATCATCATCATCATCATCCCAGCCTATATAAGTACGTCCCTCTGCTGGGCACAGGCCTCCTCTCAGAATGAGAGGACTTGGGTCATAGTTCCCACGCGGGCCCAGTGCGGATTGGGATCTTCACATGCACCATTGAATTGCTTCGCAGGTTTGTGCAGGTTTCCTCACGATGTTTTCCTTCACTGCAAAGCACGTGGTAAATTTCAAGTGTAATTCCGCACATGGATTTCGAAAAACTCAGAGGTGCGAGCCGCGGTTTGAATCCACGACCCTCTGCTTGAGAGGCGATGGGTCAAACCACTAGGCCACCACGGCTTCAAAAGTTAAGTTATTAACTTGAAAAGTACAAATGAAAAACTAAGCCACGGCTGACTGAGCCACACAAAAACGTAATAACACGCATTTTCTGGGAGATAATATAAAAAAAAAATGTGCGTAACAAAATTAAATTAAGAATTAAGTAATAAATATTATACTTAAAACAATTACTTACTTAAAATTACTTGTTTAAAACATAAGTTTTTCGAATGACGTCGCTAAGGGAAAACGTACACCTTGACGATTGCATTAAATTATACTTAGTCTAGACAGAGAGCAAATATTAAAGAAAAGTCTAGACGTTAAAGAGTCATTGAGTTTTGTTGAAGGTTTATAATTAAATCTTTGAAACGTCCCTAACGGTTTTGATATAGGCCAAGCCATGAACAAAGTGGCAAAGTGGCTTCTCAAGCAGAGTTTGTGGGCATGAGAGCCGACAGTATTATTTTTCAGAAAGTTGTATTGCATCACAGTTCATTAATAAGGCGGTTTAAAGTTTATATAAGTTTTAATAACATAATAAAGAACTTAACTTCTTTAACTAACTTTTCTTAGCTAACAAAACATTGAAGCACTTAAAACGTCCGTTCAAATATTTCCGCAAGTAATAAGCGTTGTAATGAAATTCATTATGAGCGTTATTAAATAAAGCTAGCATCCAAAAACGAAGAAAAAGTAAGTAAAGTCAAGTTTTTCAAATCAAAGCACTTGACGATGGGTATAAAATAATAGGTAAGGACGTATAAGTTCAATACATAATGCTTAAAAAAATAATAGATGAAATAAATAATGGTAATTTCATATAATGCAATTTTACCAGAAATTGACCACTTGTTTTTTATGAAATAAACCTAACCTCAACCAATCTGTAGATAGGTACACGATCAGAGAAATTTATATGATAAATAATTTTACCGAAATCATGTTATATAAAATTAATGACCATTATGTATTTCGTGGGAGCGCTAAATCGGTCATACCGTATTTTTTGTCTGAATCATCGTTTGTCATAATTATTTGTCCACTGAAATCTTGCAGTGTATTGACATTATTAAATCCTATAGAAAACTATGGGTTAGGTTAGGTTTGTTTTATAACAATTTCGGACAATTGTTGGATTCAGAGAAAAAAAGAGTTATGACAAACAATCGTTCTAACAAACATTTACATGCGGACTTCCAATAAGTATGCGAACCGATACGGACCCGTGTTTGGACTATCTTTTTTTTTACTTTAATTATTCTGGCCCTTGTATGCAGGGGACAGAGAGCAGTGGAAGTATTGGGGGGAGGCCTTTGCTCAGCAGTGGGACAAAACGGGCTAATAATAATAATATAATAATAATAATTATTATTATTTTGACACGTTTCCCTTGATGATACCGAAACTTTATATATTCTTCCTGAATGGAATACATGGCCGTCTCACCTTGTAATTTATAACAGTTTAAGAGATCAAAAAGGCCAGTATCCTGACATTAGCCTGCATCAATTTTCATTTAGAGCAACGGGTTACGTTATAAGGTTCCTTCGGATCGAACTTAGATCAGGGTTTCGTTTACCGAAACAATTGAGACGATATTACAGCTATCTGAAGAGCATTCAAGTTTCGCTCGACTGTTTAACTTAGTCGATTGCTGTGGAGTGGGTAATTCGGATGAAGGATTCGGGTGAAAACAGAGTGGTCCATTTAGGTGGGTCAGTATTGGTAACCGGACCGATCAACTATTTTACCGACACTTTGGGCGTTTCCTGGGTCTCTGTCAACAAAAAATCATGCTTCCAAAAAGATATTTCACGGTTTAATATGTAGGTTAAACTTATGTTGGATGGCATGTATTCATGTACACCATCTATTAAATTATAGAAAAAACATGTTTACTTACGAAAGTCTGCAGGCAATTGTTGGAAAAATGTCGCGGACAGATTAGTGTCGGTAAAAAAGTTGATTGGTCTAACTAAGATTTGGAAAGATCTGTTTAAATGAACCATGGCATAAATTTTAGATATAAGAAAAACTGCATTCGTACCTAAAGTTTCTTTTGTCAATTCGATAATTTTTGCGCTTCAAGTAGATGCCGCTCTGATACTATGTATAAGTATAGTATTAGAAAAAGGGTAAACAATCTTGAAGAGTCTTTTTATTGAAAAATTAAAAAAAAACAGTAACTATTACTTACGATATTAACAGCATGTAAATGATCACATGTAACAACTAGCAAGGCAAATATATTTGTTTTTCAATAAAAAGACACGTGTATAGATACAATTGCCAGAACAGCAATAAATAATAGGTAGTTTAAAAAAATCGAAAAAGAATGGGTTGCAGTCGGAATCACGTTCTAAGACGTTCTAGAACAATTATCTGCTTCTAATCAGTGCTGTCGTTTGTTACATCCTGATTAGGAACGGACATAGCTACGCTGCAGAATTGAATCAATTGACTGTTAATGTATTGTTCTATTTCTATGTGAAAGTGTTAAATACTGTAAAAGGTTTACGAATCTCGTCGTAGGGTCGTTCTTGATTAAATATTTTTTATGGAAATTTGGGAAATCTTTGATTTTTGTTCTACTTGAACATCACTGTATTCTTGCTTATCATTATTATTAAAAAAATATATTAAATACTAGCTTATGCCCGCGACTTCGTCTGCGTGGACCTAGGTTATCGCGCGGTGGCGCCCTCTACCGGAATAAAAAGTATCCTATGTTTATCCTTGGGGCTTAAACTATCTCCTTCATCAAAATCGGTTCGGCGGTTTCGAACTGGTGCATACACAGTATTACGTTAGGACTCCACAGAAAACCAGCGTTGGTGAGATGTGTAACATGTGGCAACACATGTTGGAGGCCCTTTTTGCTACCCTGTCGAGTCACCTTGTAACTTAGCTCCATTGTTAGTATTTTAGTCTTATTACTGTAAGGTGGTGGTACTGATGCAACCGAAATAAATCTCTCTCTCTCTCTTTCTTTCTTTCTTTCTTTATATTTCACGGAATAAAATAATTGATAAATTAGCGAAGTCTAACATTATCTGCACTCAACATCAGGTGAGATAGAGGTCAGTCACGATCGGTTTTATGTAAAAAAGAAATCTTTAGAAGACATTGATATAAAGACAGAAAGAAAAATGGTTTATTTACGGCTCCAACAGAACCACCACCAAACACTTAATTTAACTTAAGTTAAACAATACAGCTATAAAATACAAAAAAGACGTAATGGTGGTGATTCGCATAAGGATGTAGCACTGTACATATAGACCTATAACACACTGCATTTAAAGACCCTTTAAACCTTTCGTAGAACCGTAGAATCCTCAAGCCTTACGTAAATAAGAACATAACTAAGTTTAGCATTCGGGAATTATGATAAACAGTTTGCAGTGTAAGGCTGGCGTAGATTGATCGCTCGATGCCCTGCTTCATTGCATATTTATTGGGACGCTTAGCTAGGCAGCCGCGGGTATCCGTTACAGTGTAGTCACAGATCTACAAAACAACCCTGAAGTTTGTTTTCGTAAATCGTAAGATAAAAAGGAACCCTTAATTAAATCACTTTATTATTCGTCTGTTAAGGTCAAGACTCAAGACTCTCCTTTCCAGGAACACTGAGATTATTATCAAATACTGAAGCCCGCAATTACCTAGAAGCTGTAAATAAAAACAGACCTCTATTCAACGTACTCAAAAGAGTTGTAGTTATACAAAATTCTGTGCAATTAAAACTAGTTGTTGTCCTAGAAACTTGAAATCTAGAACGAAGGTAGATCCTCTACGACAATCAATTAGAAAAGTCTGAATTTTTTTTAAATGTTGAGAAGACGCTGTAAAATACCAGTGCTTGTCGCATGAAGACTTCAGTTAAGAGTAGTGTAGATGCTGTCACTGATATAGAGTGCCAATGTGCAAAAGGCAGCTAGCTACTTAGCTACCAAAAGCTAGATGAGGCAAGTCAAGGATAGGATAAAATGGACAGGGCAGTGGACTGCAATGCCCTGATGACATATTGTATGACTACATTATGTCATGAGTATCCTTCGTTTGATACTTAGTGTAGTGTGAGTCTTTGTTTTGCATTCATTTATCCATGTCCTTTAATCAACGCAAACTTCGTCCAGCGACGCTCCAAAAGTAACCGGCGACTTGCACCTTACAAAAACACTTTCATAAATCGCTAACATTGCCAAAACTTGTAAACATTGCGTCTCAGAGTTCGAAGAGAAATCGCGTTAAGTGATGACACAAAATCAACTTTTCTGCATTCCATTGCAAAATTAGCTAACTTCTGTTGAACTTAGCAGGGCTGTGGCCATATTGGATTGTGTAAATTGAAGTCGAAGCGACTGCTCATCCCGCCGGCGTGTCTCGACACTGGGAATCCAGCAAAGTGAAATATTGACTTTGTGCACTTTGGCACATTGGGATTGGGGCTGACGTACGTGACGTAACCTGAACAGTTGACTGCGGACGTCAGTATACCCCCGAGGGATATTAATGAATTGATAAAAGTTTACTATTGCACAACGACACAAATTTTAACCTGAGCGAAGAAATCATCCGCCTTGACGTCTTGAAGTCGACGACTGGCAAGAGACTGCGCACGATCGGGGCAGATGGCATGCTCTCGTTTCGGAGGCCAAGACCCTCTTTAGGTCGCTGTGCCAATTTAGTTAGTTTAGTTGGAGAAATCATACAATTGAAAGGTAATCCTATAACTATACAATTGCCTTGTACAAGATGTTTTCAAATTGATTAGGACTACTTATTTCAGCCGAAGATTGGATTAGTTTACCTGAACACCCTTGTATAATATTTTCATTGGCATCTTTGACTCAAAATGTAGTCAGTTGCACTTGTCACGTTATATCTTGAACATCGGTAATCAATATAATGTACTTTTGCAAACGTCACATGACACCATTCACTTAACTTGATTCATTCATTTTAACTGTAATGCTGTAATTTTTCTTGGAATAAATAAATAAATAATAAAATTCACAAGGAACTTCAGTCAAACTAAACCAAAAACATGTGGACAAAATGAAATATATAACATTCCCTTTCAAAACTGACGCATCTATAAAAACAATTATAGACTTTATTAGCTCTTTATCACCCCTTAATAATCTTATAAAAATACTTGATAAGTCCAAACGTATTAAACATACTCATGGTAAACATATATGTCGTGCGTCCTGGTCATGCGTCCAATATTCCAGCTTCCAAAATGTAACAGGGTAAAAATATTTGGGCGACCCTCGCCGGTGTATATTTAAAATGTTTATTTTGCCGTCGGTACGAATTCGTTGATCACACAAGTCATATAGCTGATGTTATACAGTGAGGGTACAGAGAAACGGTACAAGTACAATCAGCAATGCTTGAAAATGAAAAGTAAAATAGTACTTTTTTGTTGCCTGATAAAACGATTGTTGAATATGAACGCATCACATTTGAAAAATAGCGATAATTGATAGGCAACCCCAAGAAAATTTTGCCATTTTGTTATAATTTTTAGGAGAATATCTATGTATCTATTAGTTCATTAATCTTGCCAAAATCTTACATATGGGAATAGAGGCTTATACAATAACCCGACACAGCGATTTTGAAGATTTTCGTCACGCTATACGACCAAATTTTACAAAAACTTTTCTTCTGCACTCCATTCTCCAGCGTCTTGCAGCATTTTTCATAAACTCAAGGTTTTACTGAACAACATAGCTTTTATTGAATGATGTTGCACCGAATAACTCACGTCTTAAGTCGAGTACATAGCACGACATGTTTAGGGCTAATTCGTAGCCCCTCTCGCTCGGATCGCGTAGATCGCGCGAGCAGAGCGGTGGGGCGCAGTGCGCGTGTCGCAGCAGCCGCCGAGTCGCGGTGCTTTTAGAAAGAAGGGCTATGAATTAGCCCGAAACATGTCGAGCTAAACTCGATTTAAGACTTGAGTTATCTTGTACAATATCATTTAATATGAGTGAATCTCACGATAGTTTCATGTTCAAAACATAACTTTTAATAAAACCTAGCCCATGTAGTGTGTAATTGTATAGCTGGACAAAAGCGTTTATATATTTCACACGAAAACACAAGCCGAAACACGGATGCACAGAAAAACCAGAAAAATAGACCAGCGCTGGGAATCGAACCCAGGTCCTCAGCATTCCGTGCTGCGTGCTATTCCCCTACACCACCGCTGGACAGGAGACTAGACACGAATTTTTCTTATGCACCAATATTTCAACTTGCATTCTTTTCATAGTCACTTTAGCAGCGACACTAACGCCATCTATGTTACTAGTTTCTCATCGAGAAACATTTTACATTCCCATCGGAACTATTTCAACGTCTCCATTTCATGCAGTCTCCAGTTAGTTAAACTACACGATGTCACTTTTCATCACGCAAACGCCACATCGGACCTTAGCATCAACATTTCATGATATTTTTTCCCAACCGTACCAGGACCTCATAACTCAACGGTTTGTGATTCGTCGTGTGCATTCCAGGGAATTAATATTGGGGTGGGCGCGTGAGTCGAATATCATATAAGTAACCTTTAAATTCTCGAGGGTAGGGAGTAGTAAGAGCCGGTAATTTCATGCATGAAGATATTTGGCGTGGGGTGTGCCAGGAATTAGAACTTCATACATTAAAGTTAAGAAAAGCTGTTAGAAGTTTTAACAGTGAATTAAACAAGTTTAATGTATAAATATGTTCACGCATGTAATTTAACACAAGAAGCGGAACCAATTGTTCAAGTATGGGATACAGTCCGAATAATGAGAGCTATCGTTTTTTCTCTCACTAGATGGCGCCACTGTTGCGTGAGGTTTTTAAGTCTGTTATAACGGGCGTGAAAACAAAGTTTAGATTAAAATCATATTTAATACATCTTAAAACAGTACCATAAAAATATCGAGCAACCACAGTATTGCGTAATCCCGTTTTGTTCGGAAAAAAGGGAGGACAAAAGTTTTCGAAAGACAAAACTGTCGCAAATCACAGACGTTCATTGCCCCTTATCACATAATTGTCATAATTAATTTCAGGTAATGCAAAATATTCACAAAGTTATTCTAATTATAAATAAACCCGCGTAGCTCACCCAAAAACTATGAGATTTGACATTTCGTTGACCTCACGCTACACTAGCGCCTCTAGCGGAAAATTCATTCGCGATAGCCCTCATTGACAAACTTAAGAGCGTTTATACCTGCTGAGCTGGAAACGTTGCATTTGTTAGTTTTCTCGATTATTCCATAAAAATTGAATGAAAATTCAAAACTTGGTCCGATAGAACTCTTCTTAAAATATAAGTTAATGTGTCTACTCCAAAATTATTCGTGATAGACTTTTATTTTCTTTAAAGACCGTTAATAAACATTTATTCGTTTAATGACTGTTTTTGCTGCTTCAAGGGGTAGCAGTAGCAATAACTGAGTATTTGTTATTCATTTCAGCTTGACACCTCCACGCGCTCCTGTGAAAAAGGTTCTTGACAGACGAACGGATGGACAGCAAAGATATCCTACAAGGGTTCTGATTTTACCGACTAATGTACGAAATGCTAAAAAACGCGCGGTATCATTTTCAGTCCTGAGTACTGTGGGGACTGTAACTGGTAGAGCTATGGTACAGGGGATCTCCGCGCGTGATGCTAAACTCAGTTCAATAAAAGATGTTTCTTCAATACTTGTACTTGCTTCATATATTCAAAGACATGGAACTTAAAGATACACTTTACAATCATAGGTCAAGCCTCTCAGGCTGTCGGGAGCAATCTGTGCTCCGGCATGTATACCGCTGTCAATCCTATTTTTTAAATCGAATTCCAGAATTATAAAATACAAAAATACTATAATTATACAAAATACATTCAGTCTAGCCTGCCAGGCGGTCATTTTTACCACCTGCCAGCGGTATACAGCCTAATCCCTACAGTACATTGTGAATGGCTGACGTCAAATGGGCTTGAGTTAAATTAATACTTTCGCCATTTTTGCTGGTTTTGCTGCCAACTATTCAACTTCAACTCATTTTATTTCGTCAAACGAGACGTCTTTCTACAATCTGGTTTGGGTTTTTGATTAAAAAGCTGCCATCTTCAATCTCTGCGAGAGTTTACTTAAGTAAGTGGCACAGTACTCGCTATTAATTTAAGGTAACGCACGGTCGAACAAATTGAGTTATGATCCAGCGTTTGACAAAAGTATGAGATGTCAACATGACGTTAATAGTACAAAGGTCCACCTTGGGTAATGATTCAATTTATTCGACTGTACATTATTTTTAAATATTTGTATTGGAAAGATATGGCACATTAGAGATTTACGCCTGGCGGCTGGCCGGGCCTGGCCGTTGGGGGAGTAAAGTCTTCGAGTGGAGATGTCGAACCGTGAGACGAAGTTTGCAACCCTCCCACTAGGTGGACTGACACCATCGAGCAACCGATGGATGCAAGTGGCGAGTTGTCGTTTATTGTAGCGTTCCTGGGGAGGCCTTTATTCAGCAGTGGATTTCTTTCGGCTGATGACGATAATGATGTTATGGCTAGGGACTGAAATTTGAAGTGAGAGTGTTATAATATTAAAAGTATTAAATGAAGATAACAACCGTTAAAATTTCATATTGTCTCGTGGAGATTTCCAGATAGTGTTTGTTCAATGTTTCACTCTTTTGTTGCCCGGCGGAAGACCAGTGCTGGTTTCCAACCAGCGATATGCTGAGCCGGGACCTTTTTATAGCGGCAACACTTCTTATTGTTATTTTTCCTAACCTAATGTGTCATTGCTGTTATAAATACATTATTTTCTCTCTTTCTTTCTTTCTTTCTTTCTTCAATGTGGTTTATTTCTTTCACCAGTTGATCTCACGCTGACCAGAGTCATCTTAAGAGTACCTATGGCATACCAGGACACTAACAAATATGGGCCGTCGATGGACCATAAGAAAGTGGATGCCATTGGTAGTAGTAAAACTTAGCTAAAGGTTTAGAATATATATTAAACTTTCGGAACCTCCGTGAAGTCCGGAGCTGTCTCCTTAGCAATGAGTATTTATATCAGAACCTTCAAGAGACGCCAGTGAAAGACTTTTCTAGCTTGCACTACTTCACGGGTCTAGCACAAAATTCACTTGCACGCGCCACTGATGAGTCGAAAATTACGTCGAGTCTGCTACATAATGAACAGTTTAAAATTTCCCTTCAATTTAATATTTCGCTCTGGGGTGTTTCTCGCACAATTTACTTCCAAGGTGATTACCAACTTTACAGGCAACGTCCTGAAAATTCAGTAATCGAAGCACCAATTGACTCGTCAGCTTCAAAGTAAACGATTAATAAAACAGATTAAGTCGTTTTTTTTTTCGCTAATTACGGTCTTCATAATATAGTACAAAGTACAATCTTCGGAAAACCTCTAGCCCTTGTATCTACCACAAAAATTGCTACAAACATGTTAGTGGTATTAAGTTAAAGCGAATTTGATCTAAGAATATAATAACCGGTGGTTTGAGAAAGATTCACGAGTGGCGGCCACAAATCTGAAGACAGGTGGACCGACGATATCGCGCGAGAATTACGGGCAACCGGCAGATGCAGGTAGCATATTGGCGTTAATTGTGGCATTATTGATAGAGGCGTTTGTTCCACAGTGGACAGTGGAGTGGTGATTTTGTAGATCATGATGATGTACGCTACCCTTTTGTCCCACTTTTGTCAACACTTCCGAAGTCATCGCAATGTCGGGCCGGCGATACTTCACAAGTTGTGGAATTAACGAGCGAATAATTTTATCTACGGCAAAATTTAGCCGAAGTTGCCGGCGACCGGGAACTTTCGCGTCTGATACGCATATTAAAGTGGGACTTGAGACGGGTCTGTCTGTATTCGCTTATAATAATTCACCAACAAAATATTATATTAAGATTTTCCACGAAATAGCAGACTAAAAGTTCAAACTTAAGACGTGAGAAACGTGTGACATTTAGGTACATAAACGTAACGGCGGCGCAAGACCTGAATTTGGCGTGGGCAAGATGTATTTTGCGAGGCCCTATGATGGCAAAAAAAAACCGAGAAACTTGAAGCCCAAGGCCCCTTAGACCACGAGGCTGTGGGCGGTAGCCAACGGCGCCTACATTCTAACGCCGCATTGTGTATTATCAAGGCGAGGCAGGTGTTGCGCTTTCCAAAGGACCAGGCCGGATCCGCTTGGTAGCTTGAATGTATGAGAGATTCCTTGTGTCTGGAAATAGGAACTGGATTTTTTTTTTTTTGGTTTTTTACATGACTCAAATTTTAAACATGTCTTAAATCATGCCGTACGATTCTTACTCTTTCATGTGGTAAAATCAAAGTATCGCGTTCAATCCCACTACTATAAATGCGAAAGATTGTTTATTTGTTTTTTTGTTACCTTTTTACGTCTAAACCGCTGAACCGATTTAAATGAAATTTGGTACGCAGTTTGTGCCCATAGGACAGTTTTATCTCGGAAAATTGTTCTCGCGGGATAGCGATAAATGAAGGCTTGACTACCATAATGTAAACCGAAATTTTAATGGTTTCTGTCTTCATGAAAAATCAAGCAATTATTTTTCTGGTCGAAAAAGGTCACAATAAGTTTCAAAAGTTTTCCGTAGAATCCAGAAACGCCCGTAAGTAGGACTCTCAGCCCAACATTTAATAAGCCTTGCCAAATTCTCTTGGAGCGTTCGGGGGTATCAAAAACCGGTGTTTTAAAGTAAGTACGCACTCAAATCGGAGATTTCCCTTTTGTATGAAATTTTCAATGATTCCTTTGATGGCTGACCCGTGAAGATTCTTGTACTGTGCAATGTCAAATTTCTTTTATTGTTGGCTTTCTGATACGTTCGGAGATAACTTCCTGTCATTGTGTATTTGTGCAATAAACAGTATCAAATAGCCAGCTTTGTTAATTACACATAGATCGTGTTGGTATTCTACTTTATCCCACTAGAATGTTGTAAACTAGCATGTTACCCGGGAGTCTGTCTGCGCAGAATTCGTTTATCGCTATTTCGTGGGAACTATGCAGTTCCGGGATAGAAAATATCCTATGTCCTTCCCCGGGACTCAAACTATGTGTATACCAAATTTCATCCAAATATGTTCAGTGGTTTAGACGTGATGAGTTAACAAACAAACAAACAGGCTTACAAACTTTCGCATTTATAACATTATAGTGGGAAAAGTAAGTGAAACCCAATAATCTGATAAAATATTTCGCATCAATTTAAAAACATCTTTTAGGTATAAAAATCTAACAGACATCCATATACCTAGATAAGGATCATATTTGAAGTTTATTTTCGAGTTGGACAAAGGTACAGGAAAAAGGAAAGGAAAAGGAAAGAAAAAAGAAAAAAGAAATACTTAAAGAAAAGGTAAGGTAAGTACAGGTAGGCAAGGTAAAAGAAAATACGGAAGTTAGGTACTGGTATCAAGGTACAAATCACGCACAGCTCATAATATTATTGACATAATTTACGCGATATTACAAATTGTTAAAGTTCGGGTGTATCACGATCAATTCAGTGTAAATAAGTTGTTTCTGGCAAACGTCACCAGCCAAACATTAAAATCACTCCGTTACTCTTTATTACTGTTTCTGCGTGTAACAGGTAACGAGAGGTAGCGTTGCAAAACGTATTTTTGTCCACGCCGCAACTTAATTGTTGAACACGTCGTGCACGGTTTCTTCTTCTTCTTCAATAATCTACAAATCTGCAAATTTACAGCTACTATTTTATAGTAGATTGAAAACTTTCAAGTTTCTTATTATTCAATGTTGTTTTACATGATTATTGGTAACTATCTTTCGAAATTTTATTCGATCGAAAATAATGTTCGTCATTCCAGCTATACTTAAAGGAGTAATAAGGCTCAATAGCGTTTCAATCGCCATATCATTGCGGTAGATAAGTAGATCGACAAATATGTACAGAATTTAAAATCACTTTGCTACGAAGAGGCATCTTTTGCGAAGGAGCTAAATCTGTTCTTTGTCGGTATCACTCTTGACAGAGTGGTCGTGGTCATCACTTCAGGTGTAATAATTTGTAGCAATTCCTAGACAATTTGTCGATTTTAATATGAGAAAGACATATTCGATGCACAAAAAAAAATTGAAAAAAAATTAGGCCCCCACTCAGCCTAATATTGCGGCAATCTGCAACACTGTTCTTCAGTGGGACCTAAAATGCAAATTAGAGCGGTTGAAATTAGTACTCAATCAGCGTTTGATACCTCAGCTCATATTACACGGTGAGGCGATTGATCAAGTGTCCTTGACTGGGAAGTCAACAAAATTGTCGTTATCGCTGCCGCTCTAAAGTCATCCCTTGTACCACCATACAGCACAAAATGTATTTCACGAACACCAAGTCCGTAATAAAGCATAAATTAGAATTGATATTGTCGTAAAGTTGTTTACGGCCGCGAGGGGACGCTAGGTGCGTGCCTATTGAATATTAATATTCAAGAAACTTTTCTTTTCCAACGATGTGATAACTTCGGGTTGGCTGAAATGTTTAGCCGTTTTAACATTTATGCGCATCACTAAAAGTGTGTTGTGCGGTATGCCTTTGGAAAGGTGCAAGCGAGAGAAGAAAGCACTTAATTTTTTTTTTAATTTTTGTTCAAATTAACTGTTTTGTTATGAACACATGTTTGAAATAAAACGACAACATCATTGAATAATTCTCTGTTTTGTTGTAGTGAACGTACTAGTGTACAAGGTAGTGTAACTAAATAATTGAGTTCATTTGGATTAACACCCATGTATTTTTAAGAAAAGTTTTAATTGCGATTAACCATTAAATATTACACAACGGTGTATGAAATGTATGAAATGTTTTTCTACATTTCATACGACCGTTATTTTATGGTATTGCGTTATAGGCGCGACTTCATTTTCAAATGAAAATCTCGATGAAAAACCTTGACAGGGGTGTTAGTTTAACTAAATACAACTAACCTAACCATGTATCGTTTAAATTTTTATTGAAATCTTATTGGAATTTAGTAAAATCCCGGCATTTCAATTGAAGCGCCGGATCAAATGGTTCGGACTCTTCTCTCTTCTTATTTAAAAGTTACACTATTGTCTTTCCACTTCTCTCTACTCAAAATTGCCTTCTTTACCTCCGTATACGACATGACGACTACCTTCTCCTTTATTTGCTTTGTATAGTTAATTCTCGGTCTCCCTCTTTTTAGCCTCCCTTCCAATTCTCCTTTAAGATGATGATGGCATAAGTAGTTACTTATAAATCATTGCTCGGAATCCTAAAAATGAACTTCCAACATTGCAACTTTTTGTATCCAGCCATCATTAACGCGCATTCGTCGTAAACTTCGCTGGTCAGGCAGACGTCACCAGTTCCTTCAAAAACGCTTTAAACTTGGATCATCAACGCTTACATTTGATTCGTTTTTGCAAAGACATCCGGGAACGAGGATAAAATATCGATAATTGGACTTTCAGAAAACTTCGACAGTTTGAAACGTCTGCCACATCGGCTATTGCAGACAAAAGGCGTTAAATGCATTGGTTTTTGATGGATCGCTTCAAGGAATATTGAAATTTGCCTTCAAATGAAGAAAGGAAAACTATGAAAAAAAAATTGTAGCGTCCTTTATTTGTGTCTCGTGGTTGCTATGTATTTACTAGGATAAAAAGTAGCTGTATTATATATCCGGGGCCACTAGCTTTCTTCTTTTCGAGACGTGTTGCTTTACTAGAGGTCTTATAAATAGGCTCAGAGTTGCTTAGCGAGTCAAGAATTAGTATACTCGGAGTTTCTTTACGTGATCGAATCAGGAATGAGGAGATACGGAAAAAATCGAGGGTCAACATGAGCATGAGCCAATAACAATTAAAACATAATATAGCGAACAAAAAGTTGGGGAATCCCCGACCTTGTCATTTCAAAGTTCAATATCTCAAAAACGGCTGAACCTATTTTGATAAAACATATCTTAAAACCATTGCTGGAAAACCTGCTTTCAAATAAAAAACCGCATTCAAATCGATCCACCCGTTTAAGAGCTATGGTGTACACAAACAGACACACATAGCGGTCAAGCTTATAACACCCCTCTTTTTGCGTCAGCGGTTAAAAATTTAACATTAAGTACATATAACTGTAAAACTTATACATTACTTACTTACCTAACAAATTTTTTAATTGGTCATGATTTTGCTTTTGATAACAGAAACAATATGTAAGTCGAAGCAAAAAAGATACGAGCCCAAAACCCTAACAAGAAAGGTTGTGCGCCCCTCATTGCTACAGTCACCAAAAATGTCGAGTAAGCAGGCCAACATTTCACACTAAAAAACCAGCAAATTCTTTTAAAAGTCCGTACCTTTCGTGAATTATGAGCCGTGAAGGGCGACCAAGTTTTTCTATCTTTATGCTCCCCTTGAGACAAAGTACATAATGTAGGTAAACCAAGTAAATGATCTACGAAAAACGCGCTGACCTCGCAATAATTTAAGGCTGCTTTTCCACCGCGCTGGCTGTCACCGATATTGGATTAAGCGCGACAAAATCAATCCATTTACTCAACCCGCCTGTTCATTGCACGGCTGTCTACTAAGCGCTGTGTCAGGATGCAGTGGACTAATGGCTTTAGTAAGCGAACCTACTTCTATTTTTCCATGCAAAATAGGTCTGCGTTGTCACGATCACGTTTTTAGACTAAAATGGAGCGCGCTCGCGCGATTATACGTATTCAGCCTATACATATTTGAAAGAAAGAAAGAAAATAATTATTTATAACAGCGTGACACTGACACATTACACAGGTTAGAAAAAAAACCTAATAAGAAGTCTAGACTACAGTATTAGTATAGAGTATTTGAACACAGACAGCCCGCTTGTAGCTTTCAACGAGCAATGACACAGCCAGGCAGTGCATTAGTGATTACTTCAGTGTCATCAAGTTCTAGGAGACTGCTGGACGATAGCAGTGGCGAACGAACGGCCAAAACCGCCGGCTTTGAATTTATACAGTGCCTGTGGATAGCGCGCTTGTAGTTACGTGACCAAATTGGGCACATTTCTGTTAGCAGATCATTTACTGAATTATACTGTACAGTGACGTAGGTTACGGAAACTCGTAACGACATCAATATTAATACAGCAACTTGAGATCGGTTCCTGAGGGACGCCGTTATTGTGTTTCGACATATCCCTGATGAGTACGGGTTAGTAACATGTTAACGTTTGAGTCAAAAAGTGAATATTTTTTTTCTTAGATTAAGTCGCTTTGATGTAACCTTACGCTTATTTTCAGCGAACTTCAGTAAGGATGTGTAGGTAAGTGTACGATGAAGAACTTTTCAGTTTTTCTGTGTGGACAACTAGATGGCGCTAGGAGCCGCTATAGTCTAGAACAAAAATATATCGTCATTTCAGACACCGATCGGTTAAATCGAACTAAGTAGATATTAGAACGTGATATAAGTGTAAATGTATCGTGTAATGTAACGAGAATTCCGCGTGTGGATGCCAAGCACTACTACGACCATTACCTACAAGTTGCTAGCACTGGCGCTCGTCGTGGACCATCGAATGTCGGTTTTTAGCGCGAACACAAAGACGCTCGCAGTGTTTGTTTGGATGGCGTTTGTGACGATTATTTCGTGTGTGGTGTGTACATTCATGATGTGGAGCAAGGAACAATCGCTTGAACTTGTCAGTTTGTATCAAAAGAAACATGTAATTCGGGATCGAAAAAACGCAGATTAATTTAAAAAAAAACTGAAAAATATTCGAAATCAGTAGGCGGCAACCGGGTAAGTATAAAAATATTGATCACTTATTTGCTGAGATATTAGTTACGCAAGTAATGACGATCTTCTCCCACTAAACAACGTTGTTCTCCACCAAATACAATTCTTCCGGCCTTCAGTTAATTAACTTTTTTTTACCGACACTAATCTGTCCGCGAATTTTTTCAAACAATTACAGATTTTTGTAAACATATTTTTCCTGTAATTTAATAGATGGTGTACATGAATACATGCCATCCTACGTAAGTTCAACTTATTAAACCGTGAAATATCTTGTTGGAAGTAAGATTTTTTGGTAACGCAAGAGAAGCCCAAAGTGTCGATAAAAAAGTTGATTGGCCCAAATACATACAAATAAAAGCAGCACCAGCTATCACGACTTCCTGTCGTGGTATATTCGCAACAACTATGTAGTGGGACAGCTTTGAACAAGATTTAAGGTGATTTTCTACCGGCGAGACGAGACGAGACGAGACGAGGCGATGCGAGACGCGGCGAGACGAGGATTGAAATTTGTATGGCGGCTCGCGGAGGGCGCGCGCGCGAGAATATGCCATACAAATTTCAATTTTGTCTCGCCTCGTCTCCTCTTGTCTCGCCGGTATTTCAATTCTCGTCTCGCCTCGTCTCCTCTTATCTCGCCGGTGGAAAATCACCATTACATGATTCGCATTGAGATCGTGTGCCGTCCACACTGTTGACGCGAAATTACACGTAATCTTATCCATCCACCGGCGAGGCGAGACGAGACGAGACGAGGCGAGATGAGATGAGACGATAAGAGACGCGTCGAGACGAGGATTGAAATTTGTATGGCGGCTCGCGGAGGGCGCGCGCGCGAGTATATGCCATATAAATTTCAATTCTCGTCTCGCCTTGTCTCGTCATGTCTTGTCTCGCCGGTATTTTAATTCTCGTCTCACCTCGTTTCGTCTTATCTCGCCGGTGGAAAATCGCCGTTAATGATTCGCATTGAATTCGTGTGCCGTCCACACTGTTGACGCGAAATTACACGTACCCTTCAGGTCATCTACCGGTGAGACGAGACGAGACGAGACGAGACGAGATGAGACGAGACGAGGCGAAATGAGACGAGACGAGGCGAGACGAGGATTGAAATTTGCTGGACGCTCGCGGAGGGCGCGTGCGCGAGAATATGCCATACAAATTTCAATTCTCGTCTCGCCTTGTCTCGTCTTGTCTCGCCGGTATTTTAATTTTCGTCTCGCCTCGTCTCGTCTTGTCTCGCCGGTGGAAAATCGCCATTACATAATTCGCATCGAGTTCGTGAGCCGTCCACACTGTTGACGCAAAATTAAACGTAATCTTACATTACACGTTACACTCGTCTGGATCCGGCTTTAGGCGGCGGCAAACTCGACAACTGATTGGCAAGAGGCGGTGCTACTTTGAGGAGATTGGTGGCAGTTGACAGCGATTCGAGAAATGATTGATGCGGAATTATCCATCTTGCGCTGGACGTGTTAAGTCTATGGTCTGAAATTAGCCGTGCCTATTGTAAGAAGGTAAACGGTTATTATAAAAGTAAAACTTCTTTCGTCACAATTTCCACACAGCAGCTGTTCCGGCTAGAGTCTAGTTGAAAAAGCTAACGACCAACTTTAAGAATTGAAGAGGCACTGAAAGAGAAAGTATATAAAGCAATGGTTGCATTACACACGAAAACTATCAGGAAAAAAAACTAAAAGTCCCTTTTTTCGCAGAGAAGCCAAAAAATTCAAACGTACCCAAATTGATTCGACCCGGAAGGTTTTTTAAAAGGCCGTCGAATCGTCCAGGGGTCGTATTAATGATCCTCCCCTCCCGTTCAATATCGCAACCTCTCACTAAAACGGACACAACACAACCTCGACACTTATTACAATTTCCTTTCTTTGCAAACGCAATAACGTCGAAATTCGAATCTTAACGGTATGCTTCCTGGGTCATAATGAGATTCAACGAGCAGAATGAGCCCAATTAGCCACTGGGCTTTTGTAAATCTTGCCCTTATTAAAAAGATAAATATTCTTTTCAGGTCGCGTGAGAAACGTTTAAAAAGGTCAAGCTTGGGTAATCGCAAGCACTTTAGATTGATCAAAGCTTGCTGAAGAACCGCAAGATGTCTCTTAAAAGCGATTAATAAACCTAAAGAAGAAGAGGCAGATATATCAACCATGGACGATTCATTTGAAATTATCAATGCGCTTCAATGACCAGTGGCGTTATTGGCATAAGTCCGAGTTTAGACTTGCAAGAAAAATCGTGCAAGTTGCATTATATTGCGAAGCTGTAAAGCCAACGAGTTTGTAGTGGTCAATCGAGCCCCGCAATGAAATGCCATCATCATGATCATATCAGCCGAAAGACGTCCACTGCTGGACATAGGCCTCCCCGAAGGCTCTCTACTCAGACCGGTCTTGTGCTTTTCGCATCCACCGTGATCCCGCGATACCAGGTCGTCGCTTCATCTTGTTCGAGGCCTACCGATAGCTCGCCTCCCGGTCCGCGGACGTCATTGGAAAACCTTTTGACCCCATCGGCCAACAGTCCTGCGAGCAATGTGCCACTTCAGTTTCGCAATTCTTCGGCCTATGTCGGTAACCTTAGTTCTACTGCGGATATCATCATTTCTAATTCTATCCCACAGAGAAACCCCGAGCAAAGCCCTCTCCATAGCCCTTTGAGTGACTTTGAGCTTCCTCACGAGGCCCATCGTTAGCGCCCACGTCTCACTCGAATTTTCCCTATGCATCACATATCTCAGCTTGTTTTTACTTTACTTTGTAACTTAAGCAGTTACCTAGCGCCATCTATATTGTCTAACTCTCAACGTCTCAACTGTCTCTCTCTATTCGTGTCTGTGTCGTTGACCAGCAGTGGTGTAGCGGTATAGCACGCGGCACGGAATGCCGAGGACCTGGGTTCGATTCCCAGTGTTGGTCTTATTTTTCTGGTTTTTCTGTGCATCTATGTTTCGGTTTGTATTTTCAATTAAGTATCTTACATGTTACAACAATAATATAGCTAAAGCGCTACAATGCCACATATACATATTAAACCCCACTCTTTTGTCGTCAAGCGGGTTTAAAATATAACTTAAAAGATAACACGAAAAACACGCCAAGAACGTTAGAAAACAGAAAAATCAAGTGCTCTAGGGAATTCGATTTAGCCACCCAATCGGCTTACCTGAAGATAGCAAAAGTAAAAAACCGGACAAGTGCAAGTCGTACTCACACACCAAGGGTTTCGAAACACTGAGAGTACCACCATACTATTGTTAAGAGCAATTATCATTGTCAACCGAAAGACATCCACTGCTGGACATAGGCCTCCCCCAAGGCTCTCCATTCAAACCGGTCTTGTGCTTTCCACATCCAACTCGATCCCGCGATCTTAACCAGGTCGTCGCTCCTTGTTGGCCCATCAGTCCTGCGAGCAACGTGCCACGCCCACTGTCACTTCAGTTTCGCAATTCTTCGGGCTATAGTCAAAATACCATATACGGGACTTATCACGCTATTTTTACACAAGTAATATTTACCTCGACGTTTCGGCAACGTTCCAGTACCGAGCGTGCGTGCGTGTGTTGGTGCGTGTATTCGGGCTATGTCGGTAACCTTAGTTCTTTTGACTTCAAACACTGCGGTAATTCGGACAAAAGACACCATGCGAAGCTTCCCGAACGCTGCCCAGCCGAGTCGGATTCGACGGGTGATCTCTTTCTCGAAGTTGGACCTATCTAACTGGACCGTTAAAAGAGCGATTATAATAGCCGAAAAACACGTGTTTAAAAGTAATGTTTTTTTTTTCATATAAGCCGCCACGGTAAAAATAATAATTTGGTAAATATTTATTTCAACTTATTATGGGTCCAAAGGGTGGCAGACGTACGGAGAGAATAACCGTTGTGTACCTATAGGTTTATTTATTGTGGCTCATTAAAAGCGCTGCTAGTATACAAAAGTGACATGTAAAAGGACCTTTTACGGCCTAGTTACACAAAAAACGAATTGATTTTTGTAGTGTTTAAGTGGGTACTTTACAATTATAATAATATTTCGGGTATGTATTGATAGCTGTGACGTCAGTCCGAAATAAATAGCCAAGATACGTACACGCGCCTTTCCTTGTGCTCCTAATAGAAGATACCTCAGTGGCGACAGGCCAATAAAATAATAATTCGCGTGCATTATAATACGTGTATAAACAATGTCGATCGGCCGATTGTGTGAATTTGATGTGAAATCGGGACAGTGGACTTCCTATATTGATAGATTGGACATGTATTTCATAGCAAATAAAGTAACGGACGATTTGAAATTACCTACCTTGATCGCAACAATGGGTGATGTGGCTTATGAACTACTAGTTAATTTAGCGAGCCCTAAGAAGCCGTCGGAGCTTACCTACAGTGAAGTGGACGAATTAATGCGTAAACACTTGCAACCAACACCTTCTTCATTGGCTGAGAGATACCGATTTAGACAAAAAATACAAGGGCAGAACGAGGATGTGGCGGAGTACGTGGCGGAGTTAAAGAAATTGGCTCGGTATTGCAAATTCGGAGCTAATCTAAACGAAAGTCTACGCGACCAATTCGTGTGTGGGCTAAGGAGTGACATCGTTAGACAACGGTTGTTTGCGGAGAAGGACACGATAACTTTTGTAGATGCGGTACAGTTAGCTACCTCGTTAGAGGCGGCGGAGAGAGACGCAGCATTAATGGATTGTGCAGCGAAAGCAAAATTAGTGGAAGCAGGTAGCACGAGTGCGGTACATGCATTTACGGCGAGCGCAAGCCGAGGCGCCGTGGCGCGCGGGCGAGCGGGGGCGAGGCAGACCGGTTCCGGGTCGGCGGCGCGCGGCTCGAGCGCGGCGCGAACAGCTGATCGGATGAACTGCGGAGCGTGCGGAGCTACGAATCACACCTATGCAAGCTGTCGATTTCGGGATTACATCTGCAGTAGATGTCAACGAACGGGACATTTGCGTCGAGTGTGTCCAGAGTACGAAGGGCAATTGTCGCGCGGGCCCTTTCAACGTCGCGGGGGGCAGAGGCAGGGGGTGCACTTCGTGGACACCGGACGTGACTCGAGCGAAGAACGGGTAGAAGACGTGGAGGAAAACTTAAATCTTATTGGACTAAATAATTACAAAGCAGTGAGTTTGCCGATTTGTATTGAAAATCAGATACTGCATATGGAAGTCGATACTGGAACAGCCATTTCATGCATTAATAATTGCACCTATAAACAGTACTTTTCCCATTTAAATATCGAAAGTGATGACACAGTATTAAGATTTTATGACGGAACAAACGTACCTACACTTCGTTCAAGACAGCTTGTTACTAGAGTATAATGAGGTTAAACAGCAGACTGAAAGAGACCCAATTTTAAGTAGGATACTAGGCTACATACGAGACGGGTGGCCGGAGAAGGCTGACACCGTTAATTTTCAACCATACTTCAATAGAAAATCTCAAATGTATGAGGAGCTCGGCGTAGTTATGTGGGGGCATCGGGTAGTGGTACCGGAGAGTTGCCGAGAAAAGGTCTTGAGACTCATCCACGAGCCACACATGGGGATCGTGAAGTCGAAGGCGTTGGCTCGCAGCTATGTGTGGTGGCCCGGCATCGACGAGGCGGTGGAACGCGAGTGCCGCGCGTGCGACGTGTGCGCGGCGCAGGCCGACGCGCCGCCGCGCGCCGCGCCGCGCCCCTGGCCCTGGCCGGTGCGGCCGTGGTCTCGGCTCCACCTTGACTTCATGGGCCCCATATCTGGAAAGACCTACCTGGTGGTTATCGACGCGACATCAAAGTGGATCGAGGTATTCCAGGTACCGAGCACAGCCGCCAGCCATACGATAGTGAGACTGAGCGAGCTGTGGAGTAGGTGGGGTATTCCGAAACAATTAGTGACCGATAACGGACCGCCGTTTACCAGCTCGGAATTTGCGAATTTCGTTCGAGGTGATGGCATTCAACACATATTTACGGCCCCATATCACCCATCGTCGAATGGTGCCGCCGAGAATGCCGTCAAGACTTTGAAGGGGGTTATTAAGAAGGCCATTTTACAGAACACGAATGTAGAAAAGGCATTAAATACATTCTTGTTGTATTATAGAAATACGGAGCACTGTACTACCGGAGCCAGTCCGTCTCACATACTAATAGGTAGACGCTTGAGAACTAAACTAGACGTTATCAAACCCAATATGGAGGCTAAAGTACAGCAAGCACAACAACAACAAGCCCAAAATGCAGGAGGTACGAAAAGGGAATTCAAGGTGGGCGAGAATGTTTGGTACCGGCAGTTTTTAAAGGGCGAAAAGTGGCTGCCTGGCAAGGTATTGGACTCGTCAGGCTCAAGTGATTTTAAAATCGTGGACGGTAATGGTAAAGAAGTACATCGACATGTCGATCAGCTAAGACGTAAGACTAGGAGTTCGCTTGTAGTTCCCACAGGTGTCGTAGCGCGGGAGCCAGCAGCAGAAGGTCCTGATAATACAATCCCGCCCGGGACCCAGTCGGAGCAGCCCGAGGCATCGGTGTCGCCGCCGCGTGCCGACGGCCCACCGGTGTCGACACACATCGACGAAGGGTCGGATGGTGGCGGTGAGGAGGAGGTATTTATTTACGACGCCGCCGCCCGCCCTTGTACCGCCTCGGCCTCGACCGCTAAGGCAATGTAGACTAAGTAAAAATATTACTTATAAAACATAGTAGGTAATATCTAAGTTGATCAGTACAAGTAAATTTAGATTAATAATAGTTTGTTTTTGTTTGTGTTTAGGAAGCACTGGAAATGTAACACTAGTTCGTATACATAGGATATGTTATAAGTAGTATTATTAAATAGTGGTGGAGGGATGTAGTGTTTAAGTGGGTACTTTACAATTATAATAATATTTCGGGTATGTATTGATAGCTGTGACGTCAGTCCGAAATAAATAGCCAAGATACGTACACGCGCCTTTCCTTGTGCTCCTAATAGAAGATACCTCAATTTTAATATTATAAATAGACAAACGGAGCATACAAATCAGCGCTATTTAGGCACGGAACCCTAAAAAGAGAAGCAAACTCGGATTTTCTTTCCAAGAGATTGGAATGAAGAAAGTTTGCCAATAGACAGGGTTTCTGGTACGATTGAATATTCTCTTAGTTCGTGATGCCTTATAAATACAACATACTTCTTTGGATAAACCTTGCGGCGGATGAGAATCAAAAACATTACAAAAGTTTGTGAATAATAAATACACAATTCTCCTGGTGATTGTGAAGAACTTGCGAAGAGTCTAATCGTCTGGCTGAGATTAAAAAGTTCAAAGGTATCTAGACAAAATATTGAACACTACCTAGCCTTGATTCGCCCGCTGAACTGTTGCATAATATTATGCCAGTGAAATTTTTAGGGTTCCGTAGCCAAAATGGCATAAACAGAACCCTTATTATATATTTTTGCCGTGTCTGTCTGTCTGTCCGTCCGCGGCTTTGCTCAGGGACTATCAATGCTAGAAAGCTATAACTTTGTACGAATATAAGAATATGTAAACTATGCCGACAAAATGGTCAATAAAAAAAAATGTTTTTAAGAGTACCTCCCATAGACGTAAAGTGGAGGTGATTTTTTTTCTCATCCAACCTTGTATTGTGTGGTAACGTTGGATAGGTCTTTTTAAAACCATTAGGGGCATTTAGGGGTTGCTAAAACTATTTTTCGATTATGTGATGTGTTTGCAAAATATTCAACTTTAAAGTGCAAATTTTCATTAAAATCAATCTCATAAATAATAGCTACTAAATGCTTAATAACATATGACTACTCAGTGCAACATTATTATTCATTTTATTTTTGTTCTTCTATAAGTACGCGTAATATACATATGATTTATTTTAAGAATGCAATATAAGTACTAATGAAATTAACATTTGATATGCACCTCAGTGTATTACCCGAGAATTCATTTAAGTAACATTCGTTTAATTTACGCAGCATTGAATATAATATTCAGCAGAGTAAAACTGTCATGTAATATCATACCACTGACTGGGGCCCCTGTAGCACTGATTGGGATTGGCCGGCCTGAGGTCAAGTGTGATCTGACGCTAAAATTGGGCTAGCAGTATCAACTTCAACTTCAACTTTTTTGCTTAGTGGCAATCGGTCGCTTTTGGATAGCGTCCATTACTGCCAATGACACCTGACAGTAGCGAAGTGTATATTGTGTCAGACCGGTTGAAAATGATTTCTAAACGGGGGTTCTCGAAGCGAGTTTGTTGCGTACACACCTGGAATAGACATACACAAAACATAGGGACATCACACAACATAGAAGACAGTACAAAACATTTAAACATTACAGATCGGATCAAAGGGAGCGACAGAAGCGAAAAAGCACCTAGAGTTTTATTTTTTCTTTAGTTACAAATTTAATTAAGAGGTTAAGGATTTTTTTATTTGAGGAGGCATGGAGTAGGAGGGTTTTGAGGTTAGTGGGTTTAGGAATACATGGCGGGAGGATGTTGTAAAGGGAGGTTGTTCTCATAGGGCAGTTTAATAGGATGTGATCGGCAGTACCCTCCTCCAGGCAGCATGCACAGAGAGGGGATTGAACAATACCCCAACTGTACAGGCGGGCGGGAGTACAGGTATGTCCTATGCGTAATCTGCAAATCACTGACGTGGTTTGCTTGTTGGTTTGCCGAAACCGAAAGAACCAAGGCTTAGACGGGATGTTGGGTTGAATGTCCCCGTAGTGTCGACCTTTCACCAATATGGAACGCTCATACTGTCGCAGCCAGTTAGTATCGAGGTCCGATTTTGCAGAGGAGAAGAGGTCATAAAAGTATCAGTTGGAGTGGTCTAAGCTGCCGATCTCTATGGCGTCCTTGGCATGTGCGTCAACAACCTCATTGCCCTGGATCCCAGAATGACTGGGAATCCAGGCCAATGAAGTCACTAGATTACGGGTATGACATTCCCATAGGGTTTGCCTGATATTTAATACAAGGGGGTAGCTTGATTTGGAAGAAAATGGGTTGGAAAATGGATTTCGTATCCCATAATTCCATCTGTCATGGTAGTCACAAGCCATAATATTTACTTATCATAATGTTTAATGCTATAATTCTCAAGAGTTTATATATATTATATATCGGTAGGGTAGGTATATAAATAATTTTTAATACAGCCCTGTGACAAAAATACAATCGAACAGCGAAGCAACAGTAATAGGGTTCTGTTTTGTCAATCTTTAAGTACTTACTTATGGAAACCTAATAACTCCAAATTCTTGAAAATTCAAAAGTTTTCTACACTCTATTCAAATTTACCTGTAGAAAAGTAATTTACCGCAATCGAACATCGTTTTATATGCAAAATTATCTCCAAGCGTCGATCAATTCACAACTACAATTTTCTCCAGACCACTTTTCCAGTGAAACGTCACGGAAAATAGGAGACTGGAATTCTTCTTTTTCACGCAAAACCTCTGTGGAAATAAAAATTCAATTCTCAGAGTTGTATTCAGATGTGTTGCTTCGAATATTTTATAGACGTCTTAAAACTTTATGTGTCGCTTCAAACAAGGTTATAATAATAAGAATAATAATAATTTATTATTATTTATACGTCTTAACACTTAACGGGATGTGATTCTCTATGCCTGCCCTCTTTTCATCATCATCATCATCATCTCAGCCTATATACGTCCCACTGCTGGGCACAGGCCTCCTCTCGGAATGAGAGGGCTTGGGCCATAGTTCCCACGCGGGCCCAGTGCGGATTGGGAACTTCCTCTTTTCATGTTTCATTTAAACTAACTCTATAGTGCCCGGCTGCTAAGAAGTCAATCCTGACACATCGCACAACTATAAAATTCCTGATTGAAAAAAAATACTATACTTGGTTGCGTAACTATAGGGTGGCAGGGCTGGCAAAATGCCACGGGCCCTCGACCCAAGAGGGCTCCGGCCCAAGAGGCCGCGAGATCAGAAATGTTTTTTTAACATTGTACCTGAGTATTTTATTTTACTTAAAATTAAACTAAGTACAACGTGATGATTTTTACTGATAGGGCCCCATCAAAAGAATTTGCCACGGGCGCCAGATGACATAGTTACGCCACTGGCTATACTTACTGGTATTGTGGTATTCGTTTATCGCGCGCTGTTCCCTCGGGAACTGTGCATTTTTCCGGGATAAAAAGTAGCCTATGTCACTCTCAGGCCCAAAACTATCTCTATGCCAAAAATCACGTTGATCCGTCGCTCCGTTACGGCGTGAAAAACGGACAAGCATACAAACACACTTTCGCATTTATAATATTTGCATGGAAGTATGGATTCAGACTATAGTTTTGACTATAGTTAGAGCTCAACCACAGATTGACAAATTGGGTAATTTTCTGAGTAAAAGAAAAAACAGAAAATAATGGAAAAGTATTTTTTGCCGATAGAACAAAAAACAAAAATTTAGAACTAATAATAAGCAATTACATTTTATTATAGTATTAAGAAAAATATTATATACTTAACTTGAAAAAGGTTTCGCTTAAGCGAAAACATGAGAAACTTGTTTGAAAGAATCTGTCAGAATAAGGCTACTCGTGGCAGAAAATATAACTAAATATGATTGTGCATTTGAACTCTTTAGTGAGATTGTTCGTAGTTTGCATTTCAACGCGATGTAGATGCACCATTAGACAACAATTCCTTCATCGGGTTATTTCTTTCTCTTTTTACCTTTTAACGAACTGAAATTATTCTCTTTTGTCTTTCTTATACGAAAAGGAGGAAAAATTCAATTTATCAAAACAACGCCTTTATTAGATCTGATTAAATAAATATAAAGAAAGAGAATAATTTTAGTTCAATTTCAATAGGTAGTAAAGTAACTCACGCAGGTCCAGTACGGATTGGGAACATTTCATACTGTCAAATTGCTTCGCAGGTTGCTGCAAGTTTCCTCTCAATATTTTCCTACATCGATGGGTCCTACGTACAAGGGCTTAAGTGTAAAATCCTTACTTTACAGGACGGGCTTTCAAAGTCAAAAACTGTCGTAACGCAGAGATGGTGTATCCGAGACTTCTAAAATTTGGCACACTAGCTAATAGTACTTTGTCCTTCAACCACAACGAATAAATTTTAGTAAAACATTTTTTCATTAAAAGTTATTGTACATACGCCCATATACGTGAATTTCCGGGAAATAAACTTGTGCTAAAAAGAAAGTAAAAAGATCTATGTGGTACTTTGGCCCATATACGTGTTCAACTTTAAAATCTTTGTTAAAAATACGTTACCCAAGAAAATTGGACAAATTAAAAAAAAAGTAATACAATCACATTACGATGTAGCATCGGGGTAGCGACGTTCCGCTTTACGTGCAAGGGCCTAAATGGCAGTTATGCCCACAGATTTAAAAAAAATCCGCCCCGGGATTTACCGCGTAAAAGTATCAAACGTAAGTTTAGCCCTTTTACGTTAAAATTGCATCTAGTTCGGCCATTTTACGTCAGTGAAAACTCGAAAAATAATTAAATAACAGTGTTTTTTTAATCCACTATCTAAATATATATAGTTTATAGATACCTATAACGCACAAAACCCAAAATTGAAAAAAATCACTGGCCCTTATACATAGGACCCATCGACATCTCAAATGTGATTTCTAACATTTGGTAGCATGGTGAATGGTTGTGCTGCTCTGAAAATAAGCTCTGGTTGAGTTCGAAACGTATCAGTGTAGTGTGGTGGTGGTGAAAGATGGGTTTATGTGATTTGTGTGTGTTCTTACAGCGTGGAGGTGGAGGAACTGCATGAACACACATTTCTTACATCAACTTAACTATCATAAGGTCGCAGGTGGGCAAAGTAATCGTTTCAGTTCACTATAATTTCTCGTCTGTTTATACGTCTCTCACACCAGTTTCAGTTAAATTTGGTTCATTCAGTCAGTTAAAGTGATCAATATAAATTAGGTTTAACTTTTACAACTGTTTATTATACATGGAGATAGGTAAGTACGCGTTATATTTAGGATAATAATTTCACCCAGTCATTTGAATTATAAATTTTTAATGTCCCATAAAGAAACCTAACCCTCAATATAACCCACAATCATCCCCAACTGTCAGAATTTAACTAATTCCTCGGTCTTACCCATATTAAACCGCCACAACTCAAACTCGCGGAGAACACTTTATACTAAAATGACTTTACCAAAAGCCCTATAAAAATTCCCTTCAAGTTGTTTAAAAGAATGTCTCAGCGTTTGACGGGAATGTTGATAAATTTACCCCCTTTTTCGGGAGAGGCGCCCAAGAATTCACCCTTGTCATAAATTTTGCCGGCGCGTTTTAAATACTATCGTTTGACAACGTAGTGACGTTTTTGTTCCTCGTTTGTTTGATGTAAAGTGTTACTTTTTTATAAAAGGATAAGATTTTTATTTGAAGGTATAAAAATATAAAATCACTGAATAAATATTCGAATTTTTTATGCCTGTCCTATTTATCCAAATCTGTTTGATATGAAGAGCTTAAATTCTACAAACACAGCGCTGTTATATTATACAAGTTTTTGATTAATTTGCAATGCAATCATCTACAAATCACGCAATTAAGATTTTTTTACATTTCTTACTGCTTGTGTGATATGAGCTACTTCCATAATATAAGTTTCTAGGATAACTGGACGTACCGCATAGATTTTGATTCCCATTTTGAAAAAACTTTTTTTAATGACGTGTCTTTTAACCGCGATGACTTAGAAGTTCGATTTCTTCACTACTTCAATGTACAGCAGACTTGACTTATATTTGATATTCATCTCAGTTTGATACCTCCACACGTTATTAAGAAAAACCGGCCAAGAGCGTGTCGGACACGCCCAAAATAGGGTTCCGTAGCCATTACGAAAAAATTAACTAATATTTTTCTAAGGATTTCGTACTTTATACGGAATCTTCCAAGTTTAGGTATATTTTATACCTTACGCTGCTATTTACTCATAAACTACTAATAATTCTCAAGCAAACTTAGCCGTTATAGTTTTCCTTGGAAGTTTGATATACTGACTACCATCCTGAATTTTATCAAATTTTTCCACCCACCGGTTTAGATTTTAGAGGGGAGAGACGCTCGATTTTAATGAAAATTTGCACTTTAAAGTTGAATATTTCGCAAACAAATTAATGAATCGAAAAATCGTTTTAGCAAACCCCTAATGGTTTTAAAATACCTATCTAACGATACCCCACACTATAGGTTTGGATCAGAAAAAAAAAATCACCGCCACTTTACGTCAATGGGAGGTACCCTAAAAAAAATTTTTTTAATTTTTAATTGTACTATTTTGTCGGCATAGTTTACCTATATATCCGTGCAAAATTACAGCTTTCTAGCATTGATAGTCCCTGAGCGAAGCCGCGGACGGCCAGACAGACAGACAGACATGGCGAAACTATAAGGGTTCCGTTTTTGCCATTTTGGCTCCGGAACCCTAAAAAAACGGTTGAAACACGCAAATGAACGGACAACAAAGTGTTCAACAAAATGTATTATTTTGTTTTTGTTGTTATCTGTAATATTGATGTTCTGGTATTACTGTTTCCGTCTTTTGTCCGCTATCCAGCCCGCGCTATAGACGATATTCTAGCATGTGTCAACAAGGGCAGACTGAAAACCAGCGCTGGCAGCTTCCGCGTAAGCGCACCATTAATAGCTGAGTCTGCTCCTTTTGCCGCAGAACAGACTACCTACTTGCAAACATACTTACTTACTTCTGTGCTGTATTGTGCTATTTTATCTTGTACTGATTGTTTATATTGCCGTCTTGTATTGTTTGTATTGTTGAAAAATATATATTTTCTTTCTTTATTTTTTCTTATAGGAGTTCCGTTTTTGCCAGCAGAAATACGAAACCCTAAAACGAGAACACGCTATTCCGCTGTCAAAGTGCTACACCGCAACAGGTTGTCTTTCAGCGTCCTAATTAGATATCAGACGAGTTAATATTCATAGAATTATCATGGCCAAAGGTTTTAGGCATCGCAAATGCGTCTGGCCCCCACGATTTCATTTATTATGAAAATGTTAAGCTGGGTTTAGGACCGCCAAAGCAAAAGTCAAAAGTCACGACGGCCAAAATAGAGCGCAATATCTAGACTACCTACTTGCAAACATACTTACTTACTTCTGTGCTGTATTGTGCTATTTTATCTTGTACTGATTGTTTATATTGCCGTCTTGTATTGTTTGTATTGTTGAAAAATATATATTTTCTTTCTTTATTTTTTCTTATAGGAGTTCCGTTTTTGCCAGCAGAAATACGAAACCCTAAAACGGGAACACGCTATTCCGCTGTCAAAGTGCTACACCGCAACAGGTTGTCTTTCAGCGTCCTAATTAGATATCAGACGAGTTAATATTCATAGAATTATCATGGCCAAAGGTTTTAGGCATCGCAAATGCGTCTGGCCCCCACGATTTCATTTATTATGAAAATGTTAAGCTGGGTTTAGGACCGCCAAAGCAAAAGTCAAAAGTCACGACGGCCAAAATAGAGCGCAATATCTAACCTAACTTCCTACAGCTTAGAGTCCTCGATCTAACTATTGGGGTTGCGATGGGGTCATATGAAAATCCACTATATGACTGCCTTTGAAGGTTCTATTTGGGGAAATAAGGCTTTGCTGGGACTTTTGTCATAGTGCTAGTCAACGGTCGCGGAAGTGCTTTGATTACCAAAATATGATATTAAAGTGGCGTGAAGGATGGAGGCTGTTTGGTGTAGGTTGTAGGACCCCAACTAAAATAACGAGTGACTCGTCTTTTTTAACTTTTTCAACCCTCATGGCTTACAGTAAAATAAGGATTGTTAAAAAAAAAAAAGAACTTTTCGGTGTCAGATTGAATCGTAGTATCACCGAATTACCAAGTATCGCCGATAAGCCAGTTTGCCCTGCCCTACGTACCGACTGCAGCTGACGTTGCTTAATATCACTGTTTTGCATTCTAACATTTTAAAAAAAACTTAATTGACAAATGATCCATATACTTAATAGAGATGATGACTGGGTGAAAAATATATCATTCTATTTAGTCCGACAGTTAGATTATGAAATAATATGGGACACGTATTTTTTGGTTTATGTATTTATAAAAAATCGACAAAGGTATAGTATCATCAAACTTCCGGAATGGGGGCTTGGTAAAAATCGTACCATATAGTGACGTCACTCGAAACTTCTAAGCACTGTAGTTTTCTTTCTCAAACAAAAGAAAAAATGTATACACAATATTTTTAAATTATCCACCTGACGGACTAAACAGTTTTTTTAGTCGTCTAGCCTATTATTGAATCTGCTCAAAATATTTCCCGATAATCGGTTGGGAAACGTGACCGGTTGAGGAGAACAGCGGACTCAACCAGACATACCTACCTATAGACAAACCACGTAACTGAGTCCTCGCCTGCGCGGTACAGGGGCGCGGGGGTAGGACGACAAAGGGGACTGAAGGAGGTGCGGGCGGCAGGCGCTTTTTAGCACAGCTATTCACGCTGGCCGCCCGCACCTCCTTCAGTCCCCTTTGTCGTCCTACCCCCGCGCCCCTGTACCGCGCAGGCGAGGACTCAGTTACGCGGTTTGCCTATAGGCATTTTTACCCAAGCTGAAACAGATGGACGGACGGCCTTAAGAGGGTCACTGGCGGCGGATGGATGCGAGGGACTGAAGACAGTGTTGTGGCGCACCATGGAAGAGGCCTATGTTGCAGTGCACTGCTGTAGCCTGATGATGATGATGACGATAAGGGAGCGAAACTTTAATGTCGGTGACGTCATTATGACGCAAATGAACATATACGGTGTTTGTATAAAATATAAACAACATATTAAAACAATGGCATTTATAAGTACTGGCCGTTTGTGTCAATAAAATATCCGTTAACAAGAGGCTAATTAGTTGTTAGTGATTATCTATAATTTAGACAAAAAAACACTCTGTATAAAGCTTGACGTCATATGGCTGTCACCGGCATCAGTTTCTCTCCCTGATGATGATGATAAGTAGATGCTTCTACGTGATAACCTAATCAAAGTAGAAAATTTGAAAATCCCCGAAATTATTATTTCAAAGTTCACCTTAAAAACGACTGAATCGATTTTGATTAAACATAGCTAAGAATGAAAAATTTCACTTAAAAAAATCGCATTGAAATCAGTCCATATGTTTGAGAGCTACGATGCACAGACAGACAGACAGACTTTGGCGTCAAACTTATACCCCTCTTTTGCGTCTAGGGCTAAAAATATACATATCACTCAAGATTTTTGGTAAAGAAAGATGAAAATTATGTAAATATGCAATTGCACATTATATAATCCCCTTGCCTAATTATAAAGTTTCAAAACCCATTTACTCAATTGACCGAGGTGTTACTTCAAGTAACAAACAGATGATACATAATTAAAACAGTTTAGATACAACTTAATTAGTTATTAAACTTCGTTTAATATTCAGGAGGGGTCGTGTAATCCCCTATCTAAATATAAATAAGCAGTTGTAAAGTAATTAGCGTCATGGTTAATATTAAGGATATATCAACCTGCGGGAAGATTGCATCGTCACAGAAGGTCATCATCATCCTGCTCGTATACAGCGTGGAAAGTTGAGATGAGCTGCTTAAAAAAAAATGGGGCAGCAATACTGGGTTAAGACACTAACTAACTTTAGTTAAAATGTTCAGTTTTTAGACGTCTACGTACTGTTTAATTTTCTTTAAGCATAAAGGATTTATATTTGTAAAAAAACAACATGCGATAGTTTCACATTGCAAATTAGTACCCTATAGTATGGAAAAAGTTTTCTTTGATTTGTGGGTGTTCTAGTACTCTTACCTTAGTTGGTCTCAAAGAGTGTTTTTATCCTTAATAGAAATGGGACCGATTGGAATAAAAATAAAAATAAAGTCAAATCTTTCGATTTTCTCTCTGACTGTACATTTTATCAAAAATCTGTGAATGTCGATTTTCATCTCTCAAAAAGTTAGTAGATGTCTCCTAAGAGCATTTTCGCGTAGCAGCAAGGGATCTTGTAGTTGCCCTTGCTGCCCCATCTCAACTTTCCACCCTGTATTATACGTCCTATTTCAGGACGCATACCTCCTCTCAGAGAAGTAGGTGCAGTGGCGTGGCATTAGATATTTCCGTGGTAAAGCCGAAGCAAGGATCGCTTACATCTTTCATAAATCCAATGCCTCTAGTGTGGCGTTTTCACCAAACATTCGTTTGGAAGGCTACTCCGAAACACGAAATTCGAAGTTCGTATCTTACCGTCCCTCTCACTCTCGTATTAAATAACATAAGCGTAGGCGGGACGGTACGATACGAACTTCGATTTTCGAATTTCGTGGTAGCCTTGCTGTTTTCGTTACGATACGATACGCTATAAAAGTTGTTGCGCAAACTTTCCGCTAGAGGCGCTCTCCGTGTGTCCATACAATTGAGATTTTAACGCGAACGCGATCGAGAGGTATTTTGTGAACGGGAAAATACACTTAAGCATTCTGTAGTCCTATTGACCTATATTGTGAATATTAGGCAAGCCTATTAAATATATATATATTTGTATTTGTATATTGACCCGAATAACTCACGTCTTAAATGGAGTTTAGCTCGACATGTGGACACATGTGTCGACGAGGAAGGGCTACGGATTAGCCCGAAACATGTCGAGCTAAACTTGATTTAAGACGTAAGTTATCTCACTAGTCTCACGGTAGTTTTTAGTCCAAAATTAGGCAAGCCGGTGAAAATAGAGTTCTATTGACGCTTCGCCACTGGTAAGTAGGGACTTATTACTATTTTGGGTTCCGTACCCGAAGGGTGTGGAAGGGATGGGGGGAGGGTTTGGTTAAAGCCGTGGTGGCCTAGTGGTTTGACCTATGGCCTCTCATGCAGAGGATCGTGGGTTCAAACCCACACAAGAATTTCGATAAACTCAGAGGTACCAGGAGTTTGAACCCAGGATGCTCTGCTTGAGAGCCTATAGGCCAAAGAACTAGGCCACCACGGCTTACTTTGTTTATACAGCGTGTATTTTTTATACTACATCAAACTGTGACCAGACGAAGATTTAAGTGCTGTGAACCGACATCAAAACAAATTGTTAATTTAAAATTAACTACCAGTGTAATTAATTTTAAAATATTTTCGAGCAGCAACGGAATGCGTACAATAATTTGATACGAGAGAGAAGCGTTCTGTGACAGCTGTCACGTCGACAAGTGCGACGTTTTGAACAAAAACAAAATAGTATCACGTAGTGATTCATTGCGTGCTAATGATTTTGTAAGGAAAATAATGTCATTTTTTTTTTTACTAAAACATAATAAAATGTGATTATAAGAGCCTTCACTAACTACCCTTAAAGTTTGAGGTAGTATCAAAAATACACGCTGTAGGCCAAATAAACTCGCACTTGGCAGGTTTTTAACCCCCGACGCAAAAAGAGGGGTGTTATAAGTTTGACTGCTATGTGTGTCTGTGTGTCTGTGTGTCTGTCTGTGTGTCTGTCTGTGTGTCTGTCTGTGGCACCGTAGCTCCTAAACGGGTGGACCGATTTGAATGAGGTTTTTTTTATTTGATAACAGGTTTTCTAGCGATGGTTCTTAGACATGTTTTATCAAAATCGGTTCAGCCGTATATGAGATATTGAACTTTAAATTGACAAAGTCGGGGGTTTTCCAACTTTTTGTTGGTTAGGTTATTTATTGAGAAAACGAAACGAAGGTGAATAGCTGTGTCGTTAGGTAAATAAATAACGCAGTAGTCTAAATGTTCTTTTCCTGTACATATTGATTGTAATGTGGTCTCAGCACCCTCGCAGCGGGCTTTTATCGTTCTGGCTAAGTGCTGTGTTCAATAATGCTTAGCTGGAACCTTTCTTAGACACATTACGTCTACTTAGTAATGCACAATCGAGGTCATGTGGTTTAACCCTTATGCACTTCGACGTAAAGTACATTTCAATAGAATCTAACCATTTTCTACACATTTAAGACACCCTAACGTGGGCACACTTGGTTATATATGTCCCTGTTGTTGTGATTATCATCTAAAAGGAATCAAAAAATAATAATAGTCACATCATAAAACCCTAGGCAGCCCGGTGTTCATATTAGTAGGCTGGAAGTGTCTACAGGATCTCAGATTCTATTGAAATGGAGTTTAGTGTAAATTTGAAGGTTTATTGTGTCGGACTTTGCAAATTTAGACTCCCGTACTAAATGTAGAATATAACCAGTCAGAATGGCAGTTCAGTACTACGGATTAAAGCGCCAAATATAGTTCGGAGAAATATGAAAAATTCACAAAAAAAATCGGATGTAAATTCCACTAATATTATAAACGTGAAAGTTTTGTATGGAGCGATGTTTGTTTGGATGTTCGTTACACTTTCACGCAAAAACTACGGAGCGGATTTCCATAAAAAATGGCATAATTACAGGTAGGTAATACAGTAATGCTTGTCTAACCAACTGTCAACAGTAAGGTGTCGCATCTGAAGACATCTAACCCAGGCTTTAGGTTGTCTAACAAAAATATTGACTAGACGCTCGCTACTGGTGCCTAGGTATATGTAGGTTAGGTAGCAGTTATAGATATACATATTTATGAACTCGACAGTAGGTACCCTATTTATTTTTTATTTTATTCTACCACATTATCGGTATAATTAGCCTCACCCACCCATCCCCTCCAAAATGGCTTTCTAGTTAGTAAATAATTATGAAGTTCTAACACTTCTAGTTGAACCAATTAACTGTGGAATCCTGAAAATGAAACTTAACTCTTGCATCCTAAACAACAAAGAACGTACTGATCACGCCATCTGTGGGCCACATCAAGAACTTCAAGTGTTCAAGAAACAGCGAACATAGTTCGTTTTCAATCTAACGGGTGTAGATGGCGCGATTTTCACTTCAACAACAGATCATTTGTAAATGAAAAAGAATGACTGAAACTAATAGTTTCTAATAATTTCTATTGTGGCGTTGATAAAATTTATTGATGATAGATAAAAACTCATTTTAACATGTCGTCTGTTACAGAATAGCGCCCTCTATTCAAGAACAACGTCAGCTTGAACACAGCTAGCAGAACCAGTTAAAACTTGTTTATAGTAGTTAACACACAATTGGATAGATGGCGCTGCTAACTCTAAATCAAAAATCCCCTTCATTGACAAGAAATTTTATTTATTTTACTAGCAGTGGACCAACATTTTGTATTTGTCTATCTGTTTAGTAGAATTAGTTACAAGTACATCAATGAATCACAACTTACCTGATCATTGTTGGTTCCCGCTTCCCAGAAATCTTCAATATTCTCCGGAAACTCAGATTCCTTCTCAGGATCTGGACTCAAGCATGGTTGTCTAGTCTTAAAGACTAAAATCATGCCACCATCTTCTTCATCAGGCCTCCAAGCTCCGCACATGGTAGCCACAGTCCTAGTTGTTGACATGTCCATTGAGAGTTTAATTTTTTTCACAGGATTCTCGTTTAAAATTAGATCGCTTTTTGTTTTGGACGACTCGCCAGCCATTTTGAAGTAATTTTGAAAATAGAATGCTGGTCTTGATAACTTAAATGCAGCAAGGTTGTAAGTAATTCGAATGGATGAGAATTCTAGTATTTTCTTTATGAATTTTAGCATTTAAGTAAATTAATTTATAATAAACACACTTAATGACACTGTGACTATTAGTGACATATATTTAAATTATTTTTTACGTTACTCATTAGAAATTAAAGAAGATTAAGCACTAAATAAACAAATTAGAAACCGCATTGTTTTAACACTATATTTACGCGACTATATAACTAGGCTAATTTTGACTAATATTAAACACACATTTAACACACAAACACAGAATGTTTTTATATAAAACTTGAAAGAAACGTTAAAGTTTACATAAAATACCGACGAATTTTAGGTTATACCACCGCTTCGGAAACCGTCAACCAAAATCAGCTGTCGCGTGAAGATGACAGTTGACAGCTGGCTGTCACTTACTTTTTTATTCTTCCCAGTTATGCGAAAGGAAAAGGAGCTGATGTTCATACAGCCACCTAAAAATGTTGACGCTAAAGCAATCAAGATTCTTATGCTAAAGTTTGTAGTTAAGTAATGTAACTAATTAAATAATATTAACAGGTATATTTTGAGGACAAAAAATGGTGAGATGAGTCAACTTGAAAGCATCACTAAGACTAGCCAGCGAAAGCTGTGTCTACGAGAAACCGCGGAAAATGAGGCTAACAACACTCGCTGTAATACTGTAATACACTGATTACACGATGTTTAAACTTAGATATTGTTTATATTTAACAAGATATAAATTATACTCGGGACGGGAACTCTTCAAGCTGCATCAAAATTCATTAAGTATAGTAATGTGAAAGTTGATGATGCATTCTAGGAGTTCCTTGATAAATTTAACGACCTTTGTCATGTACTCGTATCATACAATCCAGAGGCATCAATTTTTGGACCATTTTGTCATTAAGTACAACAATTCTAACATAATCTAATAGTATTTTGCATTTTGAGGATGCTAGCTAGCTAGGTTGAATTAAACAAAAAATAATTTATTTATCTTATAAAGCAGAAGTATCAACATTATTTATACTCCGTTTAATTTAAGATTTGAATTAACGTCCAAATTGTAACATATTTCTCGGTATTTCGAATACAAATGGACTAAAAATACCTAGATGTAGGTACATTTATTAGTGATATTACTGATATTATTATTACAGAAGTTAACACAATTTTAAATATATTTTACCATTATCCATACTAATATTATAAATGCGAAAGTGTGTTTGTGTGTTTGTATGTTTGTCCCTCTTTCACGTCGTAACGGAGCGATGGATCGACGTGATTTTTGGCATAGAGATAGTTTATGGGCCCGAGAGTGACATAGGCTACTTTTTATCCCGGAAATATGTACAGTTCCCGAGGGAACAGCGCGCGATAACCGAATACCGCGCGGGCGGAGCCGCTGGCAAAAGCTAGTGTTAAAAAAAAGGAGTATATAAGCCGGGCTAGAATGACAATAATATCAATCTTGACAGTCTCAAAAATGATACCAGATTAAAGTTTCGTAAAAAATGCGTGGACTGTATTCGTTGGCCAGGGTTTAACGCACATCACATTCCAATAGGTATTTTTTAAACTAGAAAAATACTTTTCGTATCAAATTTAGTTTTGTGGAAATCTTTACGGAGACATCAGGTACCATTCAGTTACAAAAAGTGTATTTATAATGGGTACTTATTCAAAAATTTAATAAAATTGTAAAGCCCATCCATCACCAGTAGGTAAGGTACAGTCGAGTTCATAAACTTGTGAGCAAAAATTTTATCAAAAATATCTGATCTCGCTTCTATGCCGCCGTTAAGAATAGAGTCGTGTTCAGATATTTTTGATCAAATATTTGCTCACAAGCTTATGATCTTACTCACTCACAAGATTATGTCTGTACTTTACCGCTATTCAAATGAAAAAATATTTCGAATTACCTACACAACAAAATTATTAGGTACCTACCTAAGTAATAGAGGTGAGTAGATTAATCGTAGGTACTAAGTATCCACTCACTTGCTTTTGTTAGCTAGAGTTACCTGTCAACGCTCTTAATTTTGTTGTATTACATTATTAATAGAGTTCAACTCAAAATTCGAAGCAAGCGGATTAGTCAAAGTACATGCCTAATGTAGGTTTTGACTAAAATTCATGAGATTCATACATTTTGACAGTGAAAAGGCATGTGATCCTTTGCAACAATGCAACTGATCCTATCACTATCTACATTACATCAAACATTTTTGGTGAGAAGTAAGATATTTTAAGAACAAGAAAAAAAGATTTGTATGATACAAAGTTTACAATGGGGACAATTTAGGTAAGTAGGTAAATTTCTGCATCTCGTCACTTAAATGGTTTCAAAACACAATCAACGAGAAGTTAAAGGTTTGACTCAACAAAAATATTAGCTGTTGTCACAGAAAACAGTCAAAGAATCGCTCTGTGACTGTCAACTTCATTTACCAAAAACTACCACGTTACCGTTACCGTCGAAAAAAAAAAAACTGGCCTTATTCCAACGGTATAAGAGTCATCGCGTTGAGACTTTCGTATTTATCGATGCAAGCGCGTTCCTTCGCCAACCGCAATATTTAAGTTTGTTTTTCTCTGTACCGTTATTTACATTCAAAAAGGGGTAGGAAAAATGGAACTCCTTTGAAAACACTAATTTACATGGAAAAGCCTACCTTTGGGCGTTTGTCATTTGTTTTCGAACGGGAACCGCCATTTTGGTTACAGTGACAAAGCATCTTGTGGTGTTTTTGAACGAGATCAATAGAAAGATTGGACGATGATTGAAATAATAAAACTGTCTTTGATCGGACTCAGTGGTTCTCAAAGTTAACATAGTGTGAGAGATCATAAAATTGTTGACGCAGGTAAGTACCTACACGGAAAGGTCCGCCCGGATTGCTACCACCATCTTGCTCGCTCACCCTGCCGTGAATCAGCAGTGCTTGGACTGTTGTGTTTCGGCGTGGAGAGTAAGATAGCCGGTAAAATTGAGGTATCCCGTCTTAGGCCTATAGGTTGGCAACGCATCTGCAATACCACTGGTGTTGCAGATGTTCATGGGCGGTGGTGGTCTCTTAGGTACCATCAGGAGACCCACTTGCTTATTTGCCATCCAGTCGAATAAAAATAAAAAATAAATAAAATCACTTTTAGTGTTGTACGTCGCCATATTTCGGAGCAGCAAAAATATCGGAACAACACTATACTCAAGGCAAGTTCATGTTCCGATATTTTTGATCGCCTTCGCCACTCCGAAATATCTGACGGCGACTGTACTGCCCTATGAATGTGATCCAAGAATTTGAAAACTACAAAGTTCACTAGCAGGTAGTAACACCTTACTTTCAGGTAGCTAGTATCGCATAAATCAATGCGTACCTAAGCAGTCTTAAAAATGCTAAATCGCTTTTATAATCACAAAAAGAAATAACCAAAACAAAACGCGATCCAAAAACAAAATGCGAACAATATCCCCATCTCGCTCGTCACGGCATCTGCGCCGTTCCCACGCCGTCTGATTTATGGAGGCGGCTCGATTGCTTGTCATTGTTTCGGGGAAATTGCATTTTCAATCATTTTGTCGGTTCGGCAAATTGGTGGTTCGAGATACTTGTATTGTATGTAAGGTTAACGGTTATCCAGAAAACTTTATCGTACTTATCTATTTCACGCTTATATGCGTAACTTTCATTCCAACACGTGAAACGACCTTATGTTGTTAACATTCCGTTTTAACTTTTATAATGTGCTAAAGCTAATCTAGAGCCTCATCTGCACTGTACTTGCCATCAGGAAAGAGAGTTCAATCACTGGTCAGATTTAAAATAAAAATAAAAAACTACTTCGTTAGTGACATCTGCTCTACCTATTCATGAGATGGTTGCCTTGAGCATTAGCGCTCGGGGTGGTCAGAGAAAAAAAATAGTAGGTACAGTACCACTATCACAGAACTATCTATAAAAGAAAAGGAATAGAAATGCCACGTGAATATAAAAGAAGAGGTGCCTATAATGACTTACAAGCTGTTCATTTATTGTCCCAGTTCGGTCTGTACCTAATGGAAAAAAGTGCTAAAAAAGGGCTTATTGCAGTGATTTCGGTTGAAAAAGGTTTACTAAAAAACCAGGAAAAAAAATAATTTAAACGCATTAAAAAGAAAGTGATGGTACAGATTCTGGGAGGAAATACTACATAATATTTGCATTTCATGAATAATAAGTTTTATCAGCACTATAAAGTCATAGGTATTGTATCAAACCCTATGTGTCAAAATGTTACTGGCCACCAATAATTACCGAAAGGACTGGCCGATACAAAAAAGAAAATAAACGAATAAAAAAACCGGCCAAGAGCGTGTCGGACACGCCCAAAATAGGATTCCGTAGCCATTAAGAAAAAAATATGTAATATTTTTCTAAGGATTTCGTATTTTATACGGAATATTCCAAGTTTAGTTATATTTTATACCTTACTCTGCTATTTACTCATAAACTACTAATAATTCTCAAGCAAACTTAGCCGCTATAGTTTTCCTTGAAAGTTTGATATACCTACTGACTACCATCCTGAATTTTTTCAAATTTTTCCACCCACCGGCTTAGATTTTAGAGGGGGGGGGAGGGGACGCTCAATTTTTTAATGAAAATTTGCACTTTAAAGTTGAATATTTCGTAAACACATTACTGAATCGAAAAATCGTTTCAGCAAACCCCTAATGGTTTTAAAATACCTATCCAACGATACCCCATACTATAGGGTTGGATGAGAAAAAAAAAACACCGCCACTTTACGTGTATGGGAGGTACCCTAAAAAAAATTGTTTTTGTTTTGAATTGTACTATTTTGTCGGCATAGTTTACCTATATATCCATGCAAAATTACAGTTTTCTAGCATTGATAGTCCCTGAGCAAAGCCGCAGACGGACAGACAGACAGACAGACAGACATGGCGAAACTATAAGGGTTCCGATTTTGCCATTTTGGCTCCGGAACCTTAAAAAATAGAGCCACGCGTTCGCTTTCCAAAATTGAAAATCAATCTTGTTTTGCTTAACTTCTACTCAGTTGTTTTTATAAAACTAGAAGTAATTTAGAGTGCTCTGTTACTCGTAGAGTACGAAATAAATTACCGAATTTTTTGCCAAAATAAATGTCCACTCACACGATTAGTACAGAACGTCATAATCACTCGGCCAACATCTGTAAAATATCAAGTAAATGATCCTTGGACGGTGACAAATAGTGTAACGTGTGATAGCTCATAGTTGTATTTGGCTGTGGCCATAAAACCGCGAAAAAAAATCATTGGTAAGTGCTTTATTTTAACTTTCAGAAGTGTCTCGCATCGTGAAAGCCGTTAAATCATTGAAATAGTTTGATATGTCGTGCCTATCGTGTAACAGTAAAGATTTATTTTTATTTTTGGTTCTTTATTGTTTGCCCGAATTCCATTATGTCATAATATGTACCATTTTACATAATTTACATTTGTCACCAATTAATTTATTTCTGAAAAAGTATTTTCCACGTTCCATTAAAAAAAAAACAAAGAAGAGCACAGTTCTACCTAATGAGGGCTATCGCGAATGAATTTTCCGCTAGAGGCGCTAGTGTAGCGTGAGGTCAACGAAATGTCAAATCTCATAGTTTTTGGGTGAGCTACGCGGGTTTATTTATAATTAGAATTATTTTGTGAATATTTTGCATTACCTGAAATTAATTATGGCAATTATGCGATAAGGGGCAGTGAACGTCTGTAATTTGAGACAGTTTTGTCTTTCGAAAACTTTTGTCCTCCCTTTTTTCCGAACAAAACGGGATTACGCAATACTGTGGTTGCTCGATATTTTTATGGTACTGTTTTAAGATGTATTAAATATGATTTTATTCTAAACTTTGTTTTCACGCCCGTTATAACAGATTTTTAAAAACCTCACGCAACAGTGGCGCCATCTAGTGAGGTAAAAAACGATAGCCCTCATTAGCTTTAAGTTAGAGGCTGATGAAAATTTGGCTTCGTAGAGAAATAAACACAGGATAACTCACGTCTTATACTGAGTTAAGTGAAATATTTCGAAATTTGTTGTTTTTTTCCTCCATAATAATGATCGCTCGCAGTGTGGCCCCACACGTAGCTGAAAATAGTTACTTAGCGTTAGTTTGGTCACATATTTTGTCACAGTCAATCCTCGACGATGCTTGCCATATATCTTCACACATTTTGATATAAAGCTGATGCCAGGCTTTACCTACTTATAGTTACCTACCTAAATTAGCAAATTGCTCAAAGTAAAAGCCTGGCAAAGTTGAAAGTCAGTAAACAAAGCGTGTATTAATTGTGTCTAAGTGGAAGGCTTTGTTTACTGACTTTCAACTTTGAACGATTGAATCGATTTTAGACAAACGTAGTGGATGTAAACGTGGAGGTAAACGTGGAGTGGTAAACGTTGCGGAGGTCCATATCAATGAACTAAAGTAAAGTAATTGTTTTACTTCACTCCAAAGAAACTCGTATTCATGTAAAAAAAATCCAATCGAAATCCATCCGTTTAACAGCTAAGATGCCATAGGCTGGAACTTTATAACACCCCTCTTTTTGCGTCGGAGTTCAAAGAGAATGACACCAAATTCAATCGAATGTTGAGTTTAAATACCCATTTAAACCTCTTTTTCTTCTTTTTGGGATGATGTCTTCCATGTCGTGTCCGACAAAGGTGTATTATGTGCCCGAATATGGCTTGCAAAGCCAAACTTAGTCTTAAAATACCTATTACAGGGCGCGCAATGTAAATTAACCACTATCATGATACGTTTAAGTGTAGGAAGGTCTTGGCTCTTTTGACAGAGTAGTCGTGGTCACGTTCCACGTCGAACAATTCTACACCAGTTGTCCCTAACCGTCGCTTGTCTGGCACAAGTGCTGAGAAGATTATTCAGTATTTAGGGTTTTTGTCTGGTCAGTCCAGCGCGTAGGAGAACGTCCTCTAGATCTTTTTCTATTGACCCTTTCCTGCACCACAAGTCTCTCTATTTAAACCTCTACTTACGTGTCAGTATACGACACTCGTCTTCACAGCTATGACTATTAGTATACCGCTTCTTGCGTCCCTAAACAACATATTCAAAACAATCCAGCAAATAACGATTCCCGGCCCCAAGGGCACCGTTGCTTTTTCACATTATTTCAGGATGCGTGAGGTGCACATTACGAGAGTGTTTATTTTATGAAATAACCTGTGTGCCACCTTTATGCACGAGTCTACGAGTTATGATTTCTGGGGGTTCATTTTGGATTGGGTTTGGGTTCACAGTTATTTTCAGATGACGTTTTCTTTGTTACAGCAGCAGATTCACTCTACAACGAACCGAAGCTATGAAAATACGGGTCGGAGTAGTCGTAGAATTATTTTTATGGTGAAATTGGGTGACGGAAATCGAATCTAGTGCGTAATCCATACAAATATTATAAATGAAAAAGTGTGCGTTCTTTCACGTCCAAACGGAGAGACAGATCGACGTAATTTTTGGCATAGAGATAGTATATGGGCCAGAGAGTGACGTAGGCTACTTTTAATCCCGGAAAAATGTACAGTTCACGAGCGAATAGCGCGCGATTACTAAATGTAAACAAACTTCAGCTGCTAGATTTGGTAAGTACATTTAAGGATTATAAATATTTTACGAGTACTTATCTATCATTGAAATACAAACTAGACTATAGTGCATAATCCAAAAATGAAAATTTTTAGATAGTTAATTTCAATATTTAAGACACCATTGACGTTGTTTTGTTTACATTTAGATAAATACCTACCCGAACCAAGTATAGACTCCGCTTTTTACTTCGATTGCGAGGAAATCAAACAGCAACAGTGCAAATAAAATTAAATATTCATTTATTCTTTTTGTAATAATTTTCATTGCTATAGTTAGTTAAGATATCTTAGGTTAGCTCTTTTTTAAGAATGTAAACTTATTATTGTACAAAATAATGTAAATTACTGATAAATAAATGATCGTTATTGAATTTTAGGTTAGGTAGTGATTTTTGGGTTACGTAGGCCTTTATTTTTCATTCATTGCGATTTCTATGATTACTTATAAGATTTTTTCATACAACACAGATTATAAAAAAAATCGTTCATGGCTAATGGCGTCTGCGTTTGCTCATAATATAAGAATATTTATTAACTTTATGCACTAGGGCATAAACAGGCAGTTTATGCAGCCTACAAGGAGTATAAACACGAAGTTCATGATCATGCGATAGGTACGAATACTATAATTATGTATTTGTGCGTGTCGTCAGAAATTGAACATTTTGTGATTTTTTTTTTCAAAACAATTTGAATCCCTTTCTTAATATCTCGCATTTGAATACGCACAGTACCTATCAGATAGCTCTGCATAGAATTTACATAAAATGCGTGTAAATATATTGCGATTTGGAGGGAAGATGAAATTCGGGCCCATATTATTAGCATATGACTTTTATTTATGACTTAGGGTCATATGTTACTACATTGCATTGTCTACATATCACATTTGTTTTGTTAATTTTTGATAGTTATATACACACTGGAATATTATATGTATATCAACTCAATGCGCTACACACACACACACACGATGATTTTTAATCGGTGATCTGGCAAAAATGTTTTGATACTGGCATTGATAGTGGTTATATTGAAGTCGTAGATAAATGTAACCAATTTTTTTAAGTGGTAATTTTTATTTTTAAAATCACTTATAGGTACTTTACAAAAATTCACTGTCACCGTATTAAGGACAGACTATTTGTTTACAAACTAAGTATTTCAGAAGTTGTCATGTCAAAACTACATAGTATAATTTAACTTACATAAAACATGTAAAAATTTGTTCTCGCAATACCATCACGCTGATCAATACGTGCATACTGTGTTTGTTGTCCATTGACGCTGAAACTACTGCACCGATGCAGTTCAAATTTGATGCATTTTTAAAACCATGACCCAAGAAAACGTGTAACGTAAATAAATACTTTTTAAATATAAAGACTACTTTTTAAGGGTAAAAAATTAAAGTTAAAGAGGTTTTTTTAAACTTAATCGTGTAATAATATCAAGAGTAAGGGCAGTCTAAGATAAAAAATATAAATTTAAATGATTCTATGGAAATATAATATACTTACTATAGTTATTCAAGCCTGGGTGCAGATTGATGACAGATGCATTAAAGGAAATATCGTGAGTTCATACGTTGTGTCTTAAGGGCGGTAAGCAAGGAATTACGAACGAGATTCGAGGCACAAAATCGAAGGCTGGGGGCCTTAATGAGTCGATGTTCGTAATTCCAGTACCGCCCTTGCGACATGTAATATTTTTATCACATTGGCGAGTAAAATTGTATTTGTGAAAGAATAAATATTATTTTTACATAAATGGCCACCGCTGGCGCAGCTCTCGGGCAGTGCCAGCGTGCTACGCGTCCACGCGCAGCAGTATCAGTACGTCCGTGCAATGACTCATTTACCGCCCTTGGGTTTCATGACAAGAGCAAAAGGTCGAGGGTTTTATTTGGGGGAGGGGGGGGGGGTTGCAACCAAAGTGTTACGGCACTGTTTATGAGCAAGTGTGATTTAAAGTATTAATTATTATGTATTTCCTCGGGCTCAGGACATAAACTATTATCAATCAGCATCCTGTAAATACGCGTACCTAAATCTAATGTAATACCGCACATCAATTAAAACCGTTGTTTATGATTTGTAGCTCGTTTACTTACGTTTCGGTATGCTATTGCAGTTAAAAGGAAACGTTTATTTGCAACCAATTAAGTGAATTACTCAGTTCCTTCTAGTGTTAAATTATTCACAGACGGGAAAACTTTTTTTTTTTCAATGTTTTCATCATTTAGTTAGGGTTCTGTAACCGAAGGGTGACAAAGGGAACCCTATTAATGTTGCACAGATTCTGTCCATCCATCCGTCTGTCCGGTACAGGGCTGTATTCCAGGAACCATATTATTATATAGACAGTCTTCTTACATTTAAATATTTAGTTACTGCATTGATAATTCTTACCACTACTGTGGATTAAATGAAAAAAAAATCCTCCAGACATTTTCTAGCAATAGCGCTGACAGCAAAAATCCGTCCAAAACAAAGGCATAGACAAAACCTGTACAAACGGTTGGCCAAACAATTTTCCTTATGGTTTTAATTAAGCCGCATCCTAACCTGCTCCATTTTTGCAGTCCCGCACCGCTCGTGCAGATTGATTAAAAGTCTATGGCCCATGCTTTATAGCTAGTTTCCATTGCTACAGACGTGACGACGTCACACGATGATTGTTAATCGGTAATCAGGTACCAATTTTTTCTAATTCAGTAATTGGTACCTAACTGTCGCAATCAAGTCACGCTTGCATGGAACCGCAAACTTTTTTCTTTGACATTCTTTTTTTTTCTAAAATAATTCTTAACAAATACTGGTTGTCACCCTACTTATGATATTTTCTATGAGCTTACATACTCTTACAATAGTTTCATAATCATAAGTTGTTTGTTACTTAAAGTCGCTATATTGACGTAAAATATACCCACAAACGGGGGATTTCTTGAAGATATATGTCCCCCAAGGCCTTCCAATCAGACCGGTAGTCTGTCGACGCCCGGAAGATGAGCTGTCGGTAGGCCTCCAACAAGATGAAGTGACGACCTGGTTAAAATCGCGTGGTCACGTTGGATGCGGAAAGCGAAGATATAATTTACTTCTAGCATTAATGTCGGATGACCATGTATTCGGTACCTAGTTATTGGTTTTAATAAGATAATTAATTGCTTAAGACCTCGCGTGTTGAATTTAGTTTAAGCTGGTTATTTATTATTATTTTTCAACTGATCAGCGATGTACTAATAAATACGAGTAACAACCGGTTTCACTGCACAGTAGACAAAGATAGGTATATAGATAGGTTTTCATCATCGTCATCATGTCAGCCGAAAGACGTCCACTGCTGGACGTAGGCCTCCCCCAAGGCTCTCCACTCAGACCGGTCTTGTGCTTTTCGCATCCACCGCGATCCTGCGATCTTAATCAGGTCGTCACTCCATCTTGTTGGAGATAGGTTTTACTGTGTAGAATAGTACCGTGCACCACGCAGTAATGGAAACGCGATAGACCCATGTAGCGCTCAAGCTCCTAATTTATGGTTGAGGTGGGCGCTCTGCCGGATAGTTACAACCGGACGCTAATTCCGACCGACACGGCGCCGTACATGGAAATCTATGGCACTACCTTTGTATTTACTTTGTGCTTTCCGACTTCATGTAGTCATGTATACTATAGGTGCAAATTGCAGAATCAGGCTGTATGATTTTTGTAGGTACTTAATCTATCTTAATGAAAATGAATTTATGAAAAACTTGTCAAGTGCGTACCGAGTCACGGTTTCGTAGCTACTAATAATGTGGTCAATATTCAACATAAAGTTTTGATTGATTATTCTAACCCCCTGTATCACCATCTATTGATAAATTTTATTTGATGGATAAATATGATGCCATCTCCGTCTATTGGAACAAAACAAACAGAGACGGCATCACATTTATCCGTCAAATAAATTTATCAACAGATGGTGAAACAGGGGGTTGATCTAAGAAATGTTTGGGTGCTGGCTTGTTGTTTACGATGTTATACATTTGATAATTATTCCTATTCCCCTTGTTTCTAAACCATTGCGTCAATATTTCATCCCTAATTTTGATTATTAACAAAATTCAAAGAAATCAATTACCTAATCTTTATTTACCTACAATTCTCAGAAAGCTGAAATCGCATAATTTTCGCGTGAGCTTTTAATGATATCAATTACACCTTTTTTCGTTAGGTGAGATTTTTGATCGTAAAGTCAGTCAGGCAGTCGTAAAAATGCTAGTTTTTAAACGTTAATATACCAAAAACCGTATAAGCTACATTTATTAAATTTTGAACTCTAAACTAGCGAAAAAACCTAAAACTAGATTAAGTAGGTGTCAAGTTATGAAGGGGTCAAAAGATAGGCTCGAAATAGTTGGTATAAATATACACAGGGCTGCGCTGCGTCGCCAGTTCCTTTTTCGTCGAATTTAGCTGGACATACTACCGCGTCTTTAGTATATGCCACTTATAATAAACTATTTGAAATGTTAGTACGAATTGGGATACACCTAACAGTTTTACACTGAATATTTGCTAAATATTAGGATGGAACCCTACGCGGATTACAATGCTTCTTTCAACCGCAAATCCTCGTATAAGTAGTGAATTCCTGTGTTTTTTTTTGCATAATCGATGAGTTATTTTAGTTACTTACATTTTCTTTGCAAACACAAACCGACGCAGTGGACGTGTAGACGACGTACACGTTATTGCTCGGTTTAATTTAATTGAATGTTTAGTAATAAAATTTAAGTTTATACTAAGTAACAGTATAGTAGTAATCAAATTATTGAGTGCTAAAAATTCAATCATGGATAAGATTACGTTCAAAGTGAATGGAGAAGATTGTTCAGGTAACTTTTTTTTATAATAATAATGCTATAATAATAGTCTGTGTACGGGAGTGTAAATTCCACGCTGAAACTGATAGATAAAATTTATTTTTGAATAAGGCATAAGCAACGTTTTATACCTACTGATATTGCAATAGAAGCATCGCTAGAAAAACCTGCTTTGAAATAAAAAAACCCGCATTGAAGGCGGTTTACCTGTTTAAGAGCTACGGTGCCACAAACAGACACACAGACAGACATACACACATAGCGGTCAAACTTATAACACCCCTCTTTTTGCGTCGGGGTGTATTAAGAACCATCGCTAGAAAATCCATTTAAAAGCTAGTGCCACAGACAGGCAAACAGACAGACACACATAGCGGTAAAACTTATAACACTCCCCTTTTGCATCAGGGGTAAAAAACCGATTATATTTCCAGTGGGCTCAGAAGTGGACTCGGACGTGACAGTAAACGACTATCTCCGCAACACCCTGAACCTTCGTGGCACCAAGTACATGTGCAAGGAGGGAGGCTGCGGCGCATGCATCGTTGCCGTGACCGCACCAGACCCCTACACGGGGGGGCGGAGGTCTATGTCCGTCAATTCCGTAAGTTAACAGTTTTGGGATGCGATTACCGTGATCCTGAATGTCCAGCCTCACCGTGCTAATGGGCATTGCCAATCCAGTAAGGTTTAGACGAAGCCAGTAATGCTTGCGCCAGTTCCCAGAAAAGCCAGCGAATGAGATTGGATGATAACATTTCCATTTATTCTAGTGCCTAGTGTCCATAACATCGTGTCAAGACTGGGAGATCACCACCATCGAAGGCATCGGGGACCGGAGAACAGGGTACCACCCCGTACAACGTACCCTTGCAGAGTACAACGGAACCCAATGCGGGTATTGCAGCGTCGGATGGGTCATGAGCATGTACAGGTAACTGTCAAATGGACTAGCAGCATTTAACTCGTCTGTTTTGAGTTTCAAAGCCTAGGTACAAAAAACCGTGGTAGACCAAATTCGTGGGTTCGAGCCCCGGCTCGCAACTCTGAGGTTTTCTAAATATATGCGCGAAACGCTTTTGAAATTTACCATGACTTTTGCGGTAAAGGAAAACATCGTCAGGTAGTATGCACACACCTGCGAAGAAATTCAATGGTGAGTCTGAAGTTCCCAATTTGCATGAGACTCGCACGCGTTCCAACGCGTACGTTTTCTTCTTAAATGAAAACGTAACAGAACGCTCTAACGTTGAATTTCAAGAAATCATAAGGGCTACTTTTACAATAAAGGACCGTGATTACAGCTAAACACATTTACTTACAGCTTGCTAGAAGCCAACCATTACGATCTCACGCAATATCAGATAGAAAACTCATTCGGCAGCAATCTCTGCCGCTGTACCGGCTACCGACCCATCCTTGACGCCTTCAAAAGCTTCGCTAAAGATGCACCGAAACCTAATAACATCATCGACATAGAAGACCTAAAAATTTGCAAAAAGTCCTGTAACAAGCCTTGCAAAGGAAAAGACTGGTGTGTGGTGGATAAAAAAGATACAGGCACTGAGAAAATTAAGAAGATTATCTTGAAAGACCATCATGTTTGGTATAGAGTGTATGAAATTCATCAAATATTTGAGGTGTTGAAGAAAGAAGGTCATGATTACATGTTTGTTGGAGGAAATACAGGAAGAGGTATAGTTTAAAATTTATAGAATAAAATTAATATTTCACCTGCTTCTTTCTTCCACATGTCAACCAGAAGTAGACGGGGTCTCGACCCTTAAGTTGTCAGTATTCCCAAAATCCGCACAAAGCGTTTTCGCTCTTCCTTCATTAACCGCACAGCAAAGGAGTGGAAATCCCTGCCTGCGACTGTGTTTACTGAACAGTACAATTTAGCCGCTTTAAATTCTAGGGTGAATGAGCATTTTACTAGGCAAGCATGCTCCATCGTAGGCCTCGTTCTCGCTTTCCATCAGGCGTGATTGCAGCCAAACGCAAGCCTATATTGTATAAAAAAAGAACAAAGTAGGTACAAATATTTAGTTTATTAAGTTCATTCTTGATAAAAAAATATTGTATTGGGGGGCAAACGAGCAAACGAATCGCCTGATGCTAAACGATTACCGTTGCCCATGGACACCTGCAACACCAGAAGAGTCAAAATTATATTGATGTTTCTAACTGTATACGTTGTTCTCTGAAATGACAAGCAAAAGAAAACCACTGCGAGGGATAATTTAAAGGGGGGACAAGTGGGAAAAGATAGCGGTCGGGGTAGAAAACTGTAATTTTAAGGTTCATTAATGCTTTATGTAAAATTGATACGAGTATACCTACCTCCTTTTAATTTTTCAGGAGCCTATCCGATTTTTGCATTCCCCCGCGTTCTGATAGATATCGCTCCGGTATTGGAACTCAAGACTCATTTCATAGACCAAAACTTGGTCTTGGGTGCCGCAACTACACTAACTGACACAATAGATCTGTTTTACAAATTGTCTGTAACAAACGAAGAGTTCAGATACCTAGCTAAGCTCGCAGAACATTTGGAACTCGTGGCACATATTCCCGTCAGAAACGTATGTATACTTTCTTTGATATTTTTTTCCTAGTGCTTTAAATTTTTTTAAGGAAATTTCTAAAAGGTTAATAGACGTCACAGGTGACCGAAGAGCTGGCAGCTTCCTCGGACAAAGAATTAGCCTAGCTATTCAGAGAGGAAACGCTGCCAGCATCTTCGGGACCTTGCCTAAGGGGTACTCTTTGGACAATTTGTTTTAGTTTTAGGTTAAATTTTTATTTTATTTTAAGTTATTATTAGAAAGTTATGTTTAATATGTATATTATTTAGTTTCTTTTATCAATAAATATTAATACTTTTTTTTGTTCATAATCAAAGTATCTATTATCTCAATGTTTGATTCAGATCGGTACTATAGCTGGGAATCTAATGACGAAGCACAGGGTTCCCGTGTTTTCTTCTGACGTGTTTTTGTTGCTTGAGACAGTTGGAGCGGTACTTACAATCCGTAAGTATTAATCCTTTACTTTAATATATAGAACACTTAGTTATAACATGCCCAAAAGGGGTCTATATTGGAATCCCTAATATCTTTTGTCCTAATTGTATTTTTCCTAATAACTTTGGTCATAATGATCTCTTGCCATGCCATAACCACGTTTGCCCTAATGTTAGTGCCATAACTTTTTTTGCCCTAGTATTGTATGTCCTAATACTTATGTGCACTATCGTCTTTAGTATTAATGTTCATATGTCCTAATAGTTATATATCCTAATAGTGAATGCCATAACCATGGGTCTATATTGGAATCCCTAATGTCTTTTGTCCTAATTGTATTTTTCCAAATAACTTTGGTCATAATGATCTCTTGCCATAACCTAACATATTTTTCTTGTAGCAGTTCGTTTCTGTTGGGGACGCAGTTCTAACCTAACTTAACCTACTTTACTGATAGCAGTTCGTTTCTGTTGGGGACGCAGTTCTAACCTAACCTAACCTACTTTTCTAGTAGCAGTTTGCTTCCGTTGGGGACGCAGTTCTAACTTAACCTAACCTAATTTTCTAGTAGCAGTTTGCTTCCGTTGGGGACGCAGTTCTAACCTAACCTAACCTACTTTTCTAGTAGCAGTTTGCTTCCGTTGGGGACGCAGTTCTAACCTAACCTACTTTTCTGGTAGCAGTTCGCTTCCACTGGGGACGCAATTTGGGTGCCATTCGCGATCCATAACATCGTATATCCTAATGTAATGTTTGTCCTAATCGTCATTTGCCATAACGGTTTTTTTTTCAAAAATTTTGAAGTGGCCACTCTGTAGAACTGTATAGGTTAGAATAGGTTTATTTTATAACAACCCTGAAAAAAAATACGGTTTCAGAGAAAAAAGCGTTATGGCAAATGATGATTAGGACGAACATTACATTAGGACATAAGATGTTATGTGTTATAATATTAGTACAGAACAAATTAGGTATTTTGGCATTAGGTCATGTTATATTATGGCTAAAGTTATTAGGTATTTTGAGCATTAGGTAATGTAATATTATGGCTTATGACTCTTAGGACATAAGAAACATTATGGCTTATAATCTTTATAACTAATGAACGATATGTCAAGAGCGTTTAGGACAAAATTGGTATGGCACTTGACTTTAGGACATACGACGGTATGGATCGGGACCGAGACCCGCCCAAAAGTTACCTACATTATACCAGCTGAGATAGCAGTAGCTACACGCTTGGTGCTTTTATGTCTTTCAGTTGATGAATTCCAAGTCCACCATGTGACTCCCGCAGAATTTCTAAGCACGGACATGAGCGGAAAGTTGATTACAGAAGTGAGATTTCCGCCTCTATCTCACAACTATCATTTCGTCTCTTTCAAGGTAAACAAAACTTTAAGGCTTGTTAGTTTTAACTTTATCTGATATTTTAGCGACCAAAGTATATAATTATCTAATTATTTTGATAGACTTGTGTATCGGAAAAATATTTGACCTTTGATTTTTCATTGATGCCCGAACCGAACCCAAATAATTATCAATGACTTACAGTTTTTGGCTAGGATTTGGATAAGATTAATGTCCCAGTCCCAGTGCTCGAAATGCTAATGTCCAATTCATCATCGTTGGTTATCGTCATCATAATCATCCTAGCCCATAAATGCTCCATAGCTGACGTCTAAAAAGATAGTGGTTCTATTTGATAATCAACGAACTAACAGAGACTTTTGATACGTCTCACTACTTTTGGAATTGGGTAGTTTCCAGTGTAAAATAAAATTATCAGAAAATATTAGAATAGAATAGAATAGAAAAGTTTATTCACACATTTCACAAATTACATAAATGAATACACAAAATAAACAAGTATAAAGAAATGACATTATTTGTGAAATCGCGAAACGGTCTCATCAGACACATCTAACTGACGAACTAATTACAATTTTCTAGGAAACTAGCCCATTGATCTCATGCTGTATTGAATCTGACTTTTAGATTATGCCGAGAGCCCAAAGCGCGCACGCGCAGGTTAACGCGGCTTTCCTATACGAGTTTGAGCAAGACAAAGAGACAGTGAGGTCAGTTAGGATTGTCATCGGTGGCATTTCTGCTGACTTCGTTCATGCTCGGAAAACTGAAAGGTACGAATGTAAAATGATTGAAGCTTCGTTAGCCAGTCACAATCTAAGGCACTGTGAATGCAAGAAAAAACTTTGGTTAAAATGCTTACAGGCTTAAAAACTAAGATGTTAAAAAACTTATTGGACTGTAAATGTGCAATCGGAGTAAAGTGTACAAGTGCTTGAAAACAATTTAATTAGATTATGTTTGTAAGTTCTCGAGTGGCGACCACGAACCGGAAGACGAAGCGTTGGCAGGCCCCCCACCAGGTGGACTGACGACATCGTGAGAGTTGCGGGAAACCGGTGGATGCAAGTGGCGAGTTGTCGTTCATTATGGCGTTCTAAGGGGGAGGCCGTTGTCCAGCAGTGGACGTCTTCCGGCTGATGATGATGATGATGATGATGTTTGTAATATTATTAGTAATATTAGGCACTTTATTTCCAAATCTCAAGTAATGAGTCGTATCAAATCCAAAATTAATTCTAATAACTTCATCCCTGCACAAGTATCTCGCTAGTTTTGCTTCGGATCAAAAACCTGAACCATTTTTTATGTCCGTACAACCAACAAAGTGACCTATTACGATTCTGTTTTTGCCGCATTATATAATAACCCTTAAGTACTGCTTAGTATCTAACTCATACTAGTCCAGATTGTTTTACGTACTTTTACCACACAGATATATAGCCGGTAAGATGATATTTAAAGACGAGGTGCTGCACGGAGCGCTCAAAGAGTTAAAAGAAGACCTATCTGTGGCTGAGCAAATTGCTGGAGAGATGAAACCAGAGTTTAAAATAAAGTGCGCTTTGGGCCTCCTTTATAAGGTAATACTCTCATATAAAAAATATTAGATCGAGTTGATACAAAAGTAGTACCTACACGGGCTGCAGACAAAAATATCGAACAAAGTCACTATAAAATCACACATCTAAGACATATACACAATACAGATCTTTTGAACCACATAAATCCTGAGAGCCTGGCTGGTCCTACTCTAGTGTTAGCTTCATGATTCTTTTTATAATTGTCATAAAATTATGATGGGAATATAGATGGGGATGGATGGGATTATGATGGGTATGTCTAGGATGCGTGATTATAGTGACTTTGTTTGATGTTTTTGTCTGCAGCCAATGTAGCTCTTTGTTATATAGCAGATATTCCTTAGCAGTTGTTAATTCGCAAAGTATGCAATTAATAAAATACTTAACAATGTTTAAGGGTCTGCTAACGATTATACCAGAAAACCGGTTGAATCCGCGCTATCGTTCAGGGATCCGAGATTTTAGAAGGACCAGACCCCTGTCTAAAGGATCACAAGAGTTTGATACAAATCCACTGACGTGGCCTATCACGGAACCTTCACCAAAGGTAATTTTCAATGGATTCCGACATTAACTGACAAAATTAGCGATGGAGCATTTTTGAAGGTAAAAATAAGTGTTAATTATAATATTAAGAAAGGATAATAGTCTAACCTAATATGATTTGTTTAGGTGGAAGCGTTAATACAAACTTCGGGTGAAGCGTTCTACGTGAATGACTTGCCGACTCAGCCACGCGAGGTGTTCTGCGCATTTGTTACGTCAGACGTGTGCACGGGGGAGATCCTCGAAATAGATCCATCTCCAGCATTAGTGAGTAATTTCAACTTACCGTTGTAACTATGTGTTCTCCGTAATTATTGTAATCATCAAACTTTGGAACTATTGGTCTGTTTCAGAAAATACCAGGAGTTCTAGCATTTTTCTCTGCTAAAGACATCCCTGGTACAAACAATTTTTTACCTCCAGCAGTTCCAACCTACACAACGCCAGAAGAAATCTTCTGTGATGGTAAAGTCAAGTATTACGATCAAGCTATAGGAGTGATCGTTGCAGAAACGGAGAAACTGGCTAATCGCGCTGCTTTACTCGTTCAAATTAAGTACAGCAAAGATACAAGGAAACCAGTTATATTTATTGAAGAAGCAAAACAAGACCCTAACAGAGTTTCGTTATTTTTTGTGCTACCACCTAGGGATCGGGGTGCTAACGTACAAAGAGTTATTAAAGATACTCATAAGATTCTATGGCAGCATCATTTTACATATGAGACACTTCAAACTGAGGCAAGGCCCAGTGACGACGGGTTGGATGCATTTTGTAGCACGCAGTGGAGTGATGCTGTTCAGGTTACCATGGCGAGTACTTTGAATATTGAACAGAATCGGTGAGATATCTATCGTTTGTTATTTCATTCACAATATCTGCATATATTTAGGTTTTTTCATGAAATACTTGTATCGGATTAATTAATTTAACAATAGTTTATGCCCGTCGTCGGTATGAATTTCACTTCTTAACTTTGTTTCCATTAAAAGGGAATTATAGTTTCTGTATTATCAAGAACATCTGAGCGTTATTTTATTAAGTCATTAGTAGCGTGTTAATTTTAACAGTTTACTTAACGTATTGGTACCGTTTGGAAATTTATAACAACAACCATTACTGTTGTTGTAGAGAAACCTAGTTACACTGAATTTATAATTGATGATGTAAATGTTTTTAAGGTTAAGTTTACAATTTTGATTATCGACAGTATAAACCTTGAGGTACCTCGATGTGGAGGCGCTTATGGCTTGAAGATATCTCGGCCGAACCATATTGCGGCCGTGTGCGGTTTGGTCTCATATCTGATGAATCGGCCGTGCCGGTTCAATCTGGGAATCCAAGCCACTTTCCGGGTCATCGGGAAGCGGCCACCAGTTACTTTGGATTTCGAAGTAAGGATTAAAAAAGGGCAAGGAGGCTACTATGAAATCCGAAAATCGGAGTTCGTAACGTATGGTCCCTTTCACTCTTGTTTTAAATAATGGAAGCGTCTGTAGGACGGCAAGATTTGACCTTATTTGTCTGCTACCAAACGAGAACAACGGCTTACCTATTACTCTTAATTTTTAGAACATATTATTATGTAGAATCTGCCCTCCTTCTCTACCTTATAAAACAATAGATATTATGTCACAGAGGCCTGCCCAACTATCACAAACTTTGCAAATGCAACATGTTTGAAAAACTTTACGTTTCATCTTCATCCTCAAAGCTAAGTACATACCATTACCCGTTGCCAAAGAAAACGATTTTCGTATATAACAACTTCCTTTTCTTACACTTTTTCGTTAAATACCAATAAATAACATAAATAATTATAATCATAGTAGCTTTTGCACGCGGCTTCGCCCGCATGGAATTCGGTTATCGCGCGCTGTACCCTCGGAAACTGTACATTTTCCGGGATAAAAAGTAGTCTATGTCACTCTCGAGCTCATAAACTATCTCTATGCCAAAAATCACGTTGATCTGTCGCTCCGTTTTCACGTGAAACACGGACAAACATAAAACATACTTTCGCATTTATAATTTTAGTACTAATTCATTTTATAAAAACATGTTATTATAATACCTATTAAGGTTGGGGTGGACAACAGAGGTGAGATCCAATATTTGGAATACAGTTTGTATCAAGATCAAGGATACGTTTTGTCGGACCAACTAGTAGACGCCACGGTGTTAGCTATAAAAAATGTGTATCAGAATTTGCGGTGGTCATACAAAATATATAACGTGCTCACTGATACCGCTTCCAACACGTGGGCAAGATCACCAGGTAAGTCCAAATTCACTTATGTTCTGCTTCAACACGGGCTGCGAGAGTAAAGTTCTGAGGATGAACCAGTAGTTTGTTTGAAATGCGTTAGTATTTCGTGTGGTGTTTGTGATAGTATGGCCTGTGTGATTTATTTGTAAGTATATATTTACGTGGAAGAAGAGTAAGGCGGGTTTTGGATTTTAACATACACCTATTAGTCGCACAGGTGTAGTTATAGTGGTGCACGTTTTGTAGCAGAGAAGCAAGGTTAAAAAAAATATTGTTTTGCGAAAAATAATCTAGAAAAAAAGAAGAAAACTAACCGCGAAAGGAATCGAAAGATGCTGGCAGCATCCTCACTAAAGGAATGCTTTTATATTGAACGATGAAACCATCAGCTCTTGTCCCCATTGTTAACTGCAATTTGTTTGACAATTCATTGACCTAAGACCTCAACTCCGAATAATACGAAGTTTTATTCAAAGCCCTCTAGATCTCCACGTGAATTTAGTTTTAAGTTAGTATAGCCGGTAGGTACTGGTGCCGCATGAGCTCGATCAGCTAGGTGAGATTTCTTTTTCTTTTTACTTCTCATTGTAACTGATAGAATTTCCGTTGCAATGTCATGTCAATTAAATATAGTACCAGCACTTGGACACAAATTGCCCGGAATCAGTGAAATTCCGTCCAGTCTCTTACCGTCGTCTCTGGTGACGTCCAGTGAATTTGGCGCTACAATGATGGAGGCAAAAGAGCACGGGCTACTATAATTAAGATCAGTATCCCTATAAAAGTAGCCCGATCTCTTGGCACGAAAGCTCGTCGTCGTTTCCCAACGCGTCGACCTTAATGCTGCAAGTGAAACTACATTAGATAAAAGTAATAACCTAACCAACAAATAGTTGAAAAACCCCCGACATTGTCATTTCATGTGTATATTCATGCCAAATTACAGCTTTCCAGTAGTTACTCTAGGTCTCTGAGCTTAGAGAGATAGACAGACGGACAGACTTCTCGAAACTATAAGGGTTCCTAGTTGACGATGGAACCCTAAAAAATAATTTTTCTAATTTTGGTTAAACTGGTTTATGAAATTATTTAGGTTGGAGTTGACAATAGAGGCGAGATTCAATATTTGGAATACAATTACTATAGCGATCAAGGCTATGTTTTCACGGACCAGATGGTATTGTTAACGATTCCTGCAATAAAAAATGCTTACCAGAATTTGCGATGGTCATACAAAATGTATACCGTGCTCACTGACACAGCTTCTAACACGTGGGCGAGATCACCAGGTTAGTTCAAATTCAATTGTGCACTTGTTTCACCAGAAACGATCTACGGGATCATCAGAATGGTGTTTATTAGTAGTTACTTTATTCCTTATTGAATCGCTTTTGATACATACCTACATATATAATATTTATATCGACACACATTGTCTTTTTAAAAACGAACAAATGTTTTTTTTTCTACTTTTTGTTTATTTTATTCAGGTACTTTGGAGGGCATTTGTTTTACCGAATCGATAATGGAGGAGATATCTTACGTCTTAAACAGAGATTCCATTGAAGTTCGCCGAGCTAACTTAAACCCTCAGTATCCAGAAGTTCCCGAAATGCTGACACAGTTAATGGAAGAAGCAGAGTACAACAAAAGAAAAAGATTAGTAGAGGAATTTAATTCGAAAAATCGCTGGAAAAAAAGGGGATTAAGAACGGCAGTCATGAGTTGGCCAGTTGTCGTTATAGGTGGATACCAAGTTTTTCTAACTGTTCTACACAGTGACGGTACTGTCATAGTTAACCATGGAGGCATTGAACTGGGCCAAGGTGTTAACACTAAAGTTATTCAAGTAGTAGCTTATACATTGAACATATCGACAAGTAAAGTCAAAGTAAAAGGAGTGAATACAGAGACAAATGCAAATAATATAACTACAGGTGGTAGTAGAACTACAGGTGCCGTGTACTTCGGAGCCATAAAATGCTGTCAGCTACTTTTAGATAGACTGTCAGCCATCAGAGATACGATGACAAATGCAACTTGGGAGCAGTTGATACAAGCAGCATATTTAAGTGGAATAAATCTACAAACAACTTATTTTACTACATCAAACGACTATGCTCCTTATAGGGTGGGCGGTGTTGCTATGGCAGAATGTGAGGTTGATATTCTTACAGGAGAACACGAAATTTTGAGGGTTGATATAATTGAAGATTGTGGGACGTCAGTCAATCCAGAGATTGATATTGGTCAGGTTAGTTTTTATATTTTCTTAAATATTACTTACTCAATGCACATTTTGATGGATTTGGAATTAGTCTAAATATCTTAATGTATTGACAGATTGAAGGGTCTTTTATAATGGGTGTTGGATATTGGACATCAGAGCATGTTATCTACGATGAAAAAACCGGAGAGTTGCTGACTGACCGCACCTGGTATTACCACGTGCCTTGCGCCAAAGACATTCCTTTGGATTTCAGGATCAAGCTAAGGAAGAACTCTTACAATCCATTAGTGGCTCTTGGTGGAAAAGGTCAGTTAAAAAACTATTAAAATTATTTCATATGTAGATAAGTCTAGTTAACATTAGCTTAAGTAGACATGTAGATAGGTACATTTATATGATGAAGGATAAATATTGTATTGTATGATAATATCAAGTGCGACGTTGCTTCCATTGTTTTAAATATACCTATGGCAAGCTTTCACAATCGATTGTTTCTAGTTTCTTGTTTTTCAGCTGTTGGTGAACCAGCAACGTGCCTCGCTATTTGCGTGGCTTTTGCTATACGAGAGGCTCTTGCAGCCTCTCGCGAAGAAACAGGATATCCTAAAACTGAATGGTTTCATGTTGGTAAGATGTCTACATACTTTTAAGCGTAAAATTAGAATAATAATCAGAGTGATCACGACGTGTACGGCAAGAACGAAGGCAGACGATCAGCAGGAACTATCCACCCTCACCCTAATTATTTCGACTCTGTATTAAGATGCATCTACTATAATTGTACTTTTCTTTGCAGATGGGCCGTTTACTTTAGAAGCTAACGTGCTGTCAGCAGATGTTCGTCTTGACGAGTTTAGATACAAATAAATGCAACAAACTACTTAATGAGACGCATTATATGTAGTATTAGATTATTTACACTTAAATGGGTTTTGAAATTATTTTTGTTGTTGTCACAATTAAATAATTAACACTTCTTTATTTTATCCTTAACCTTAGTTCAAAAATCATACGTCATGTTTTATCGAACTTATTATTGGTTCACGATGGTACACGGCGAAATTATTTCGAATACGGAACCCTAAAAATACAATTAAATGTCAATAACTATTCGTTTCCATAACTAGGTCTGAGATTGTACAACTAATTACTATACATTAACTTTATTATGATTAGGTGTCTGATTTAGTCCAAGTCGGAACAAATAAATTATTTTACCAATTTACATGCCTGGTAATTAAATACTTAAATTAGATAAGAAGGTTATAAACATAATATAGGTAGGTACGTAATTAGTGTTACAATTATTACCTAACACTAGCTGTTGGCTGCGATTTCGTCTGCGTGGTATTTGCTTATTGCTATGCCGCTATGCACTACTAAGTAATAGACAAGGCTACCTACCCGACCATCACCTTGCGATCAAATTCTAATCATAATCTATTTATGTGTATTTTTCTTCCGAAATAAACAATTTCGTTAGTTAATACTATTCTACTATCGACCCTCACCGTGGTCACATCACAAATTTGGTTTTGTACAATTTAAAAAAAAATCGCCTTCGTAAGTTCACATTTCAGATCTCTTTTCCCAAAATTGTACTGTAATCACAATGTAATTGATTCTTAAAAGGTTCCAACCCTGGTACATGAATCGATTTGTACCTACGACTGTAAATACCTTCCCGAAATACAAACGCAATGAATTGCCCCTACATAATCACGAAAATGTTTTGCACGTAGAAAAGTTTAGGAGCTTCCAACAAAAAAGTCACCAGCTATACTATTTTATATATTTTTTTATAATTATTATTGTGTTATAATTTTTTATTACATATTTTTTTTATATTTAACACTTAATTTTTTTATTGCGTATAATTTTATCATATTCATTCGGTAAGATAAAATTTAAAGACATGCTACAACTAGCGCTCGAAGAGCTAAAAGGTGAACAAAATTGGCGGAGAGTGATGAAACCAGAGTTCAAGGTAAAATGAGAGAAATAAATACAAATAATGTTAAACTATTACACTATTACACACACAACAACACAATTACAATTATTACTTATACTTAGCACTTTCTTTTATGTGTTATTTTTGTATTTCCTTTCTGTGCAATAAAGAGTTTAAACAAACAAACAAACAAACTATTTAAGTAAAATGAGCTAAGCAATAATTTATGTATCAGTAAAGGGTTAAACTTTACGTATAATAATGCACCTTTGAAATTCCCAAAGCTGCTCGATTTTTAACTGAATTTGTGGCGATTTGAATCTCAAAGATTTCGAATTTAAGTTTCCGTATGCTTCAGAATTGCTGGTTTGCCGCAATGCAAGGGAGATAGCGTTATGTTTTATTAAAATTGACTCCAAAACTAAACTCGAAGCAGCTCATAAGCTATCCAAAGAAATGAAAATGTCCCAGTTTTGAGGTTTTGGCACTACAAAAACAAATAACAAATGTGCTAATATTATGAAATCATTTGTATAAAATTTAATTAATGTGATGTGATGATGTAAGTGTGATGTGATTAATGATAGGAGCTAGAGATATTTGAAATTTCCAATCCAATCCTATCCTATTGTTCGCTTACCTAATCCTTGAAGGTTACACGAAGAGTTGCGATAAGAAGTAATTTTCCGAAACTCCCCGAGAAATAGAACTGTTAGTTACTTTTGTATTTTTAATGAAGCTCCGGGCAAACATTAATAATCCGACTTATACGAGTATAATGAGAAGATATTATTATGTGTATGTGCGTAATACTACTTTTCATTGAAGTATATTTCGATAAAAAAAAAAGATATTTGTATGGAATTTTACATCAAACTTATCACTTAGTCCGCCCTATCTTTGTATGCAATATTCAATACCGATATCCTTTGATACATTACGGATTACGCTGCGTATGATATACTGATTCTGCGCTATAGACCACTATATTTCTTGTCTATTTATGTTCAGTCACCAGCACGAATATTTGACACAAAAGTCTATTTCTAGGGCCGGAAGGACGTGTCAGATATTTTTACACGCTCCACTGTGGCAGATATGAATGCTGGAGACTGTACATGTATTAAATTCAGTAATTGTGCTTGTAATGAACATGTTTATAATGAATATTATATGTAGATATGCAGCGAATTCATTACAGTTGCCGAAACGTCGAGGTAAATATTACTTGTGTAAAATAGCGTGATAAGTCCCATTGTGGTATTTTGACTATGCAGCGAATGTTCACTGAAGAAAAAAATCAAGTTAGTTACTTACAAACAAAATTAATTGCCTGGGCGACCGAGCTTCGCTCGAGTTAAAAATCGATAGCAAAGCATTTTCTCAAAGATAAGAACAACATAAATCAATTTTTCATCTGCAAACCCCATATAAATTCAACAGCTTTCAAATACCGTATTGAAACTCGGCACATTATTTAATCATCTTCATCATATCAGCCGTTGGACGTCCACTGTTCGGCATAGGCCTCCCTCTAGACCTCCAGTTGCTTCGGTTTGAAGAGGCCTGCCACCTCGAACCCGCGGCTTTAACTAGTCTTCCGACCATCTCTTTGGTGAACGAATGAACGCTGCACTTCCCAATCCGCGGTCTCCATCCGAGAACTTTTCGGCCCCAACCGCTATCGTTTTACGTACAATAAGGCCTGCCCATTGCCACTTCACACTTCGCGGGTTTACGGTCGATGCAGGCCGCTGCCAACCAAAGCAACTGGAAATCTATGGAGGAGGCCTATGTCCAACAGTAGACGTCCTACGGCTGAGATGATTGCCACTTCAACAAGCTAATCCGCTGAAGAATCGCTAACTTTTAATTTTTATGGAAGTACCTAATTGGTGTAAGTTGACGGTTCATAGGTGAAATAGGCCCACGATGCTGCCTGATTCAATCAATGTAGTCTAAACTGTACAACACTGGCATGTGACGTCATCTTTCCTAATGAGGAAGGAACCTCGGGAGTGGGATGTGGACAATTAGCGCGGTCATAACAAATCCCCGGGAAGTGGATCAACTGGTAATTAGCTGTTTTCATGAGCTTCAGGGGTTATCAGTTACAGCTCTGTATTTAAATAAAATACCAATTTTGGTGACCTGTTTAGTTTAATGTGTAAAGTGCCGAGTTTAATTACGCAGATTTTCATTTCGCAGACTATTGGCAGATTTTTCTTTTGGCCGAGCAAGGTTTGGTATAATTTCGTTACGCCTATTATTCGTTTCGCCGAGTAGTCGGTAGGAAGAATAGCGATATGCAGATTAACTTTTAGTCGATTGTTTGTTTCGTAATTGTTTCAGTTGATTGGACAGCTGTTCGAAACACGATTTATAAACAGAACTGAACTGCTGGTGTTGCGACTTACTTTGTTTTTACTTCAATATAAAATACTTAAACAAATTCGAAAGCGAAAAGTTGTTCGAGCAAATGTTGAAAATGTGTATTAGTGATTTCGGCTTACTGACTCACAAGCCAACTGAATAGTCTACTAAAGATTGAGTTATGAAACGTTAGTCTGCGAAACAATACATCTGCGTACAAATTAATCGACGTACCGTTAATCGGCGAAACGTGGTCTGCCAATCTATAATCTTCGTAAAAATTGTCGGCGAATCATTACTTGATTTTTTCGCAATGGCTACGGAATCCTATCCTGAACGTAGGTATCCGACACGCTCTGAGCCGGTTTTTTTTTAAATTTCGATTTGATACCTCCACATGTTTCCGAGACAGAGGCTGACAGACAGACGGCAGTACGGACGGATAACAAAGTGATCCTAAAATAAATCGAACCTGTTCTCATTACTCGAAACAACAGTAAACCTTGTGTAGAAACTGTTTGCAGCTGCTATCTCCTAAGAAATTACCAGGACATTCGTCTGTCCTTTGATTGGTTGAAATCACCAGACCGATGCTGTACCACCTGCGTCCAATCAGCGCAAATACGAAGCGCAAAGAAGGGGAACAGCTAAGCAAAGTTTTAATTTTCTAGGTCTAAGGTTTTGAGATGAGCGTTAATGAGTCAGTCAAGTAATCAGGACTTTTCAATCAATCCTTACTATTATAAGAAAGTGAGTTTGTTTGTTTGTTTGTTACGCTTTCACACCGTAGCGGAGCGACGGATCATCGCGATTTTTGGCATAGAGATAGTTTAAGGTCCCGAGAGTGACATAGGCTACTTTTTATCCCGGAAAAACACACAGTCCCCGTAGGAACTGCGCGCGATAACCGAAAACCACGCGGGCGGAGCCGCGGGCAAAAGCTGGTATTTATATAAACTAAAAATAATCCTGAAGCTGAACCTTTATTGCTACAGTAGAAAAGAGCAGTAAAAAAATGCAGTTCAAATTTTCGCAAACACCAAAAACCTCCCAAGTTGTTGTGAAATTAAACACTCGCTTCCCTCAAAAATTTGCGGTAATTGGGTTGGAGTTTGAAGCTCAGTTAACTGGACCGAAATTAGACGGAGCACTGTTGCTATTACAACAAATAACCGCTTTACCCGAAATTGAATTACAGCTTGTACGGTCAAAAACGTACGGGGATAAATTTCAGGCGATCTTGCAGCGTTTGTAACCAGACTAAGTGCTTTGTTTTGACGACTGGCCTATTTCACAAAGCTACAAGTTACAATTTAGCGATAGTCTCGAAGATGCGTTGAGCGTCCAGATCTCCCTATCATCGTACGAAACCACAGATATAGATTTCAGTAGATTACGCAAAAGCATCTACTTCGCGTGTCCAAACCCCGACCAAACGTCGGGGTTGGCCCCATACAATGACTGACTGCTAACTGACTAATTATGATTAGTAACTGACTCGAGCCCCACGGCGCGGGCGGGAGGCGCATTTGAATCGATTTTGCGCGGACAAAAAGTGACACTGGTTTTTATACAGATTGAGGTATTTGCGTTATATAGTGTAGTCTATATCTGTGTACGAAACACAGTAGCAGAAGTACTATTTCACGCCGGTATTCTGTGGGAGTGTGGTACTAACCCGATCGAGCCGGCCCATTCTTACTGCAGCCAGCAAGAGGTTACAGGAAGACATAACAAGAACTAGTCTTGAATAAAAGGTCTCAGTTATTCCTTTAGCTCTTGTAAAGGAACAAAATCGAAGGAAAAGTCGCAGTAGTGCCTTCATCTTTCAGTTCTTGCAAAAGAACAAAAGCAAAAAATAGGTCACAGTTCACAGTACGTCTTTCATCTCTTGTGAAGGAACTAGTGCTAAAAACCTTGACCTCATACAGGTGGTAGGACCTTGTGCAAGGTCCACCCGAATTGCTACTACCATCTTGCTCACTACTCTTGCCGTGAAGCAACTACTTGCACTGTTGTGTTTCGGCGTGGAGAGTAAGACAGCCAGTGAAATTACTGGTACTTGAGGTATTCCATCTTAGGCCTTTAGGATGGCAACGCCTGCAATACCCCTAGTGTTGCAGATGCTTATGGGCGGTGGTGATCTCTTACCATCAGGAGACTCACTTGCTCATTTTTCATCCAGTCGAATAAAAAAAAAACAAAAGTTCCTTCGAAGGGATATGCAAAGGAAGTACCGCGAATAATCCAGACGGATGCGAATGTTATGTTAACTCATTCACTGCCGCCGACGCATAATTATTAATACATATTGAACGCACATGAGCGTCCGTGGTATCTATGGAAGTCAAGCGGCAGTGAATACGTTACGTTTTGTTTGGAACCTCGCGTACGGTACCAAGAAAAAGTAATCAGTAAAAAAAATGTACTTAGTTACTATTTACATTTTCATGCCAATGCCAAGCCATAAAATTCCCCTATAACGTGGTTACCATTTTGACTGCAATAAAAAAAAATACGGTAAATATTATTTGAAATAACTGGATTTAACGATCTCTAACTGCATATAAAAGGAGAATGAATCATAACGATCGATTGAAATTTACGTTTATGGAAATATTTATTTTTAAAAAGAATTATGTTCCGTATAATTTGTGTGTCACTGTTAGTCAGTAATGCTCTGGCTGTACTGACGGCAGACAAACCATACTACGACTTAGCTGACGCAGAAAATCACTTTGATGAATTCATTCAGAAATACGATAAAAAATACGAAAGCCACGAAGAATACAACAAACGCTTTGAAATTTTCAAAAGCAAATTGACACATATAAATAAATTGAACGAAGAAAATGACGCGACGTTCGCTGTTACCAAGTTTACCGATTTGACTTTCGAGGAATTTGCAAGCGCTCGTTTTTCAGTTATTCCACCCAAAGACGTAAATGCAACTGAAAAGATAACAATTAAGAAAGAATGGGTGCTAAATGCTCCAAAAAGTTTGGATTACAGGACCCTTAACATGGTAACGCACGTAAAGGACCAAGAAGTCAAATGCAATCCGAGCGAAGTTTTCGCAGTAACTGGTAAGAAAACTTTTAGTATTGCCGCAACATGAGACAAAAATCATTATAAGTACTTTTTAATCGTGTTATTACAAAATACAATCACTTGCAAAATAGTTTTCGTAATATTTTAATCCTTATTTATTTACAACAATACTGACTAATGATACTGATGGCATGCCAAATAAATGTCTACAACAATGTGTGTTCGACTAAGATTTTCGTGTTATCTTACTTCTGTGGCATTTCAGTGTTTCAATAATTTGTTCATATTTGTTTTTATCAGCTGCGCTCGGAGTTATTTTTTTTCTAAAATCAGCAAAAGTAAAACCAAACTATCGTTATTCGCACCCGAAACTGCTGCGAAAAAAGTCGCAGTCGACGTTAGAGTAAACAGACCATTTTTTTATATCTTGAATAATTTAGATAATTGTAACTTATTTGATTATTGTATTAGAGTAAATTGGATCTTAACCCTCTGCGACTGATGTGCGGTCTATCAGACACTGCTAAATAAACTTCATGTTGCCAATTTGCCGTTTCGCTTGATATAGCTCCGTCTCGCTCAGTACCTTCCTCGAATGACTCGCGGCATTGGTCAGTGACGCCCGAACGGCGACGCGGTGCACATGCTTCGAGGTACGAGCTGCGGGTGTCTCACAGACGTAAGTACAGCAACAAGTCCTGAGTCTGACAGACCTCACCTCATAAAATCATCTACATGTTCATAGTGTCTGTCGGACGTCACCTCAGAAAAATATTAATGTTTCTGTAGTGTCACAGAGACCTAACCACATAATTAATCATATTTTAGATGGCCGATCGCAGTTTGCGGGAGTCTAGACCGTCAAAACGAAAGCAGAGCGAGCGAAGCGAGCGTGCCACGGCAGCGGCTGGCGAAGTGCCAGAAACGATATGGCGGCGTTTCATGATATGCCTAGGAATTTCACGATCTGCCTAAACTAGCCAAGTTATGAAATGGCGGCGTTTCATGATATGCCTAGGAATTTCATGATCTGCCTAAACTAGCTCAATCATGAAATGGCGGCGTTTCAAGATGTGCCTAGGAATTTCGTGATCTGCCTAAACGTCACTAGGTAAATCGTCAAACGGTGAGTTTTGAACAATATGGCGGATATTCCTTAGCCAATTCATGAAATGGCACCATTACACGATATTCCTAGGAATTTCGTGATCTGGCGGATTTAACGATCGGCCGCCGACATATATAATGACCATCTACCACGAGAACTGCGATTGACAATAAAAAGAGTTTTAGGAAATGATTTGCCTCTACCTCCCCCTCAACCAGCACCAGGTCTATCTGAACGCAAAACATGCACCATATGCCCTGCTAGATTGAAGAGGAAGACAAGATTCGCCTGCTGTGCTTGCAACAGGGCAGTTTGTCTCCAATGTTCGGACCATGTATGCGTAGATTGCAAAATGGTTCTCTAAAATAAGTGCCAACTCAAAGACTGATTGGTGCCTTATTCTATCTTTAGATTATGTTGACTTTTTTTATAAGAAGCAATAATGCTTAGAAGAAGAAAAAAATATTAAGTTTATCGAAGTTTTTAATTCTTAAATTTTTTTTATTTATTTCTAAGCGAACCTAAGTACAAAATGTCTGAAATTGTGGTCTCAATAAAGTTGATTTTATATTTCTTATTTATTTTATTTCTAAACCAATTTTTCGTTATACTACAATCAATCATAAATGAAATAATCGTTTTATATAATAATGATTCCCATTTTCAAATTAATTATTTTTTTATGAATTATCAAAAATGACGTCTGACAGACTTCACATCAGTAAAATCTTTCTAAAAATTTCACCACAGTTGCAGAGGGTTAAGCATTATGATTCGATTGATATTTTTAAATTTGTAATACGTATCTTTAGCACAAAATTTCTACGGAATTTTATTTAGATTTATTTAAATAGTATAAAATAGGCATAGTGACGGTTTTGTAGCGATATACTTTGAACAGGTGTGTAGTCTAATAATTATTATTAACTGTACGAAAATATTATATTTTGTTACACTTAACAACGTTCGATGTAATAACAAAGCACATAAATACTCATTTCATATTTTACGATCGTTTAGCACTTATTTATTAAAACCTTCACATGGTAGGTAGGTATAATTCTATACAAGCCATATTATCAAGTGATAAATTTTGCTATTGCAGAATACTATGTTCTAATCTAGTCTATTTTCCTGGCAATAAAGCTTTGACACATTATACTACTCTAATTGTGCGTTACTACATATTTTATAACTAGCTTTTTCCCGCGGCTCCGCCCGCGTGGTATTCGGTTATCGCGCGCTGTTCCCTCGGGAAATGTGCATTTTCCGGGATAAAAAGTAGCCTAAGTCACTCTGGGGTTTGTAATTTATCTCTATGCCAAAAATCACGTCGATCCGTCGCTCCATTACGGCGTGAAAGAACATACAAACACACTTGCGCATTTGTAATATTAGTATGGATTTTTCACTAGAGAAAATAAGTACTAGAAACATGCTTATAATAACTAATGCATGTATGTTATGTCAACTAATACTGTACTTAATATATTATTTATTTATTTATAAAAAAGATTATCTTGTGGACTTACAATAAAAACCAATTTTATACGCTTCGTTACGAATCTTTCTGAATATCGATCCATGTATGGAAAATTTACAACTACAAATGAAACAAGTTTTTGTTAAAAAATAATTTATAATACAAGCATTTTTGCCGACTGTACTTTTTGTTGACTGTACTTGTATTGTCACCCAAACTACATTTAAACGCCAAATTTCAAGTCGATTGAATTTGACCCAAATAAATAAACGAATAGGGCAAGTTAAATAAAAGCTTGGAATATACTGTGCTAACTAGGAGTTTTTCGAAATTCATGAGCGGAATTATATTTGATATTTAACACGAGCTTAACGGCGAAGGAAAACATCGTGAGGCAACCTGCACAAACATGTGAAGTAATTCAATTGTATGTGTAAAGATCCAAATCAACATTGGGCCCGCGCGAGGCCTGTGCCCAGCCATAGGCACAAAAGGCGATATTATGTGTTTGCTGTCATCTTACGATCGTCATTTTTGTTAAAAAAATAAGATAAATCCAGAAAACATTTTAATTTCAATGATTGTTCGTTTTGAAAAAATTTGTTCATATTTTACGTTAATATAGTGGGTATCAAATAGGTACTAAGATAGTATACGGAACCCTTTGTTTATGACTCAAGATTGCACTTAGCCGGTATTTCCTAATGACCTTATTATTTGGAAATGCACTTCTTGTTATTTAACTATTTACACACCATTAACACTTGTTTGTGCAGTCTAACATAATTTAATTTTAATTAGTATAACATTAAATACCGATTTGTGATCGAATGTGCTTGCCTGCCCAATATGCTTGTAGGTTGTTAGAAACCCAGTATATAAAGACAAGGAAATTATATCCTCGAATTATTCCATCGCAGTCACAGACCAGTGAAGTACTCAGCGAAAGTGATACCACAAAGATCATCGTCAAAACAAAATGAATATCCAAGTGCCTGAAATCATAATGAAAATGGAAGCCTGTTCCATCCATGAGACAGAAAAACCCGTCTTAGCTAATGCTAGTGCAGCCGCAGGGAGGAAGCGCGTGCTGCAAAGAGTATCATTGGAGGACGTAGAGTTCGAGATGATGCTCGAAATTCTGAAAAGGAATAAAATAAATAAAATATTCAACGTCCAGCGCTCCCGTTCGAAGAATGGAAAGGTGAAAATCACTAAGAAGAAAATAAACGTGACGAAACTGACCGTGGAAAAATCCAGCGGCGTATCGTTTGTTCAGCTCCGGTGGTGTTTCCCGGAGATCTACCAGAACTGCCTCAAATATGTGCAGCCGCGTATCGTGTCAGTTCCAATCAATGATACATCATCATCATCATCATCTCACCCGTAGGACGTCCACTGTTGGACATAGGCCTCCCCCATAGACCTCCAGCTGCTTCGGTTGGTAGCGGCCTGCATCCACCGTGAACCCGCGGCTTTAAGGTCATCCGTTCATCTCGTTGGTGGACGTCCCACGCTGCGATTGTTATCGTGGCCGTGGGGCACCGGCATAAGAATGTTGCTTCCCCCTCTCTTCCCGTGGGCGCCGTAGAAACCGGCTGAGGGATAATACCAGAAGATGGGCAGCGTCTTCTTGGCGACTCTTAGATCCTATACTGCGCTCGCCAACCCGACTACGGTAGCGGTCGTGGTAACGGCGGGGCAAGGGGTGCTAAGAATCCTCGGCAGACACCCAGCAATGATACATCACGTGGAAATTCTTCGTGAAGAGTTTCGAGGAGTTCACCGAAAATTACTCCATGAAAGCAGCAGCAGCTGCTTTTTCCGAAAATGCTGATCGTCGAAGATCTTCAAGACGTCGGCTTTCCTGATACCTTTGATGAAATCAAAACTACCAACAACAAATGGAACTATGAAGAAATTCATGAAGAAATTTGTGAAAATCTAAAATACGAAGCGCATTCTAGTGTGCGTTTGAGTCGGAACTGATTAATGGAGAACCAAGATGGCCGCGCTTTTTAGACTTTATTTTTACTATCCAGTGGAATTTGTGTACTTAGGTTGTAAGAGATTTTTTGTATTTAAATGATAATTTGTTATGTTTTGTCCATCGATTCATTATCACATAGGATATTGATTTAAAAAGTTCTACTTTGTTATGTATTAGTAAAGCAAAAAAATTTCAGTCTAAGACTACTTTTATTTATAGAATCGTGTAAATATTTTTTTGTTAATTTATTATTTTTTTGTTAATTTGTTTGTATTTTGTATAAATTCAAATATGTAGGTAGGTAATTTATTAATTCAACATAATTTATTGTACATACATACTATTGTATATATACTACAATTAAGGTTAATTAATTAAAAAAAATGTATAGAAAAAAGATAATAAAAAAAAAAAACAAAAAGAAAGAAAGAAAAAATAAGAAAATCAATGAAAAAAAACAACTATTTTTAATATATGAATATATGCATTCTTGGAACCATGGTACAGGTGCCTTATTTAGATTTTATATTAGTTTTAAATTATTATTGTTAAGTTTTTATTTTTTAATATATTGTATATAATTATTCCTTTTTGAAGAAAAACGCTCTAATAAAAAGATGTTGTTCTGAATTTATGCCAAAACTGTTATAATACACTATGTTCTAAGTTTCTATTTTTATGTAATTTCTCATTTTATAGATTATACCAGTTACAAAATATTGAATTATAAAGATATTTAGTAAATAATATTAATGAAACTGCATCTTCTTATTCATGTTTATTTAAAATTAAAAAAATATTTGCAACAGAACACAGACCATGATTATTGTTAACGAGCTTCATAATAATTAATATAAATACATGAAAAATGCACAGTTCCCGAGGGTGGAGCGCGCGATAACCGGATTCCACGCGGGCGAAGCCGCAGGCAAAAGCTAGTTATAGCATAAATTTAGTTAGTTGCGATCTGCATTTCATAGAAAATATTTGTAATTTATTTAACAACGAACCATTAACACTTTTTAATACTCAATATTGCTTTTCCACAATGTATGGTTACAGATGTTACAAAGAGATATAATAATTATGTGATCATCATGTACCTTGTTGGGCACAGCAATATTTATACAAGAGGGCAGCTTTTATACAATTAATATAATAATTTAATTTTTATCTTATAGTTATTATAATCACATTAAACTTAAGTACTTACTTTTATGACATTCTTAATCAATTAATATCACATGTCCCTTTTATCTATTAGAATTATTTATTAACATTATATTCAATTTATTATCTATCATCTACATAAGTATTCATTGCATTCCTTAACAAATAATTATAAGTTAGTCAACAATGAATCGTTAATAACTAATTAAAAAAGTAAGACCGTCTCCAAAAAAATAAAAATAACAAAAAATGGAACTCACTACAAAACCCTTATAAATATTTTTCTACGTACCTACTAGCTCGAACTTGAAGACTCTTATTGTTAAACTGTGACGTCACTTTTATTTATTTATTTGTCAATAACAACAATAAACTAGTTAAGTATTTATTTATCAATTTAAGCAAACAACAACATCACTAAACTACTAATTATTTGTTAACTCAAACAAACAACAATAAACTGTTTATTTTGTCAACAAACAAACAACAACAGCAAGCAATTTTTTTTTATGCAATTAAAAACCAATTTCGCAGTTATTTGACGCTAAAATATCATTGTGTTTTTCACAAGTTTTTATTTATTTTGCAGTGTTAGTATGTTATGTAAAGGTCAAAATAAATAATAATAATTATTATTAGTGTTACCTACCCAATTCTGTCTCACTATTGAGCAAAGGTCTCATAATAACAATGAAAACAATTATAACAATAACAATAAAAATATATATATTTAGTTAAGGTTTCTTAGGTAAGTTTTCTTTGTCTTCCTATTATTATTATATTATTCGTTTAGCTTAACGTTATTAAATAAAATTTTGTAAAAAAAAACACGTTTACTAAAATTTATTAACATTTGAAAGTAGGTCGCAAAGGGCTCTTTTACAAGTACATGACACTTTTTTAAACTATTAGCGTTTTCTGAAAGACAATCATTGTCAAGTCAGAAGATTGCGCTGCAAGAATTTTTCCAGAAATATTATCCAAAAATAACCTAACCAACAAAAAGTTGTGACTTCAAAGTCCAATATCTTAAAAAACGGCTGCTTTTGATGAAACATGTCTCAGAACCATCGCTAGATAACCTGCTTTAAAATAAACCGCATTCAAATCGGTCCAACCGCTTAAGAGCTACTACTGTAGCTAAAAATAAAATGAAATGAAATGAAATAAAATGTATTTGTCATAAGTGGGTGTACAGTGGTTTAAATTTAATAGACCATAACGTCCCCTTACTGCTAAAAGCGACTAACTGCATCAATAAAAAACCTTAAACTTTGAACCTTAAAGTCAAACCTTTAAATGCCATTTTTCTCTAAACTCATTGATGCAGTTAGTCGCTTTTAGCAGTAAGGGGGCGATAATAAGATCGCCACTCAGTGCCACTAAGTGGCGTACAAATTTCAATTTAAATTAAAAATACATAACATAATATTATTATTTAAAAGCACAATTATTTTTTTTTTATTCAGATAATTTTTGTGGCAACACGACCTTTTATTTGTTTAAGAATTCGCTAATACTATAAAAGCGTTTCTCTGACAGCCATGAAATTCATGTTTTTTTAAATACCTTTAAGTTCTTGCTCTTAAATGTATCTGGCAACTTATTATAGATTTTCACACACATTACGTAGGTATTTTTAGACGACATACAGACACACAAACCCACATAGCGGTCAAACTTATAGCGCCCTTCTTTGTGCATCGGTGGTTAAAAATCATTACAATTATTTTGTATCTCGGGATCATAAAGCATGGCATAGTCTGGTGTTCCAACACCAAGCCAACAAACCAACAGCCAAGAGCCGCTTTGGGTCATTGCACCCAGTTAGTCATTATTTACATTAATTACATTAATTTGAAACATTGAATAAATATTTTTTCAATTTGTGAATAGATAATTAATATTAGATTATAATAAAAATCTCGGAAAAAAATTGCACAGTACTCAATAATAAAAAAAAATCTAACCACGCACCGATATTTTTCCATTTTCCAGCTTAAGGGCAAACTTACATTACAAGTAGTCACGTATGACCATTACTTACCTTTTTATGGTTCCGTACCCAAAGGGTGCCAACGGGACCCTATTACTGAGACTCCACTGTCTGTCTGTCTGTCAGTCCGTCTGTCACAGGGCCCTATCTTTTGACCCGTAATAGCTAGGCACTTGAAATTTTCACAGATTATGTATTACAGTGGCCGCTACAACTACAAATACTAAAAATAAAATAAAGTTAAAAATCGGTCAAGTGCGAATGCGAGCGACTCGCGCATGAAGGGTTCCGCACCTACGTACAATGTTATAAAAACAAATAGTCCAGTAGGTAATTTTTTTAAGCTTTACAAAATCGTTCACAGGTAACATTGAAGGACAGTACGCCAAAAAGCATAAAAAACTCGTTACTTTGTCAGAGCAACAAATCATTGACTGTGTAGTCAAGGACTGTAGAAACAGGGGTTTTATAAAAATTTTAAGGTAAGTCACTGCCGTTCAATCCTTTTCTTAAACTTTGACAAATTTACTTGTTAAAATTATTTTAAAGCTCTAAGTTTCTTTTTTTAGCAACTTTTCTTTATTTCTGTATTATTTTCTCTATTTTAAAACTCGTTTCACCTAATATCTCTCAAAAACTTGTTTTAAAATAACATTTAAACACTAAATTGAATAAATTATAGCAAACACTTTGCTAACAACAAAATGCAAAATGTTTGAAAATCATAAGAATTTTATTAACCACATACACATTGGTGTACAAAAATTAAAGTATCCATTAGCTATAACTTTTTTGGCACTAAGGGGCTGTTTCACCATCCATTGATTAGTGTTAACTGATGGTTAAATGTGACGCCATCTCCGTCTATTCGAACAAACAAAAATATAGAGTCCATCAAGTGTGGCGCCGGCCTAACTGTCGACTGATTTATTGAGACTGTACTGAAAATGCAGCTATATTCTGAACATATTGTAGAAAACTTATGATATACATATAGATACAATTATGTATGCGATTGTACATAGTTAGGCAATAAGAAACTCGTGAGATATTATTATACAACTCGCTATCGCTCGTTGTATAAAACCTCACTCGTGTTTTAATGCCTTTCATTGTGTATCAGCACACAAATAACTAGGTATATTTTATTGATCTATTTCGATAAATTTGGTTGATTTTTAGCTTTATATAAATTAAAAATTATTAAAATATATACATACAAACTTCTTTGTTTGTGGCTGTTTACACCTAATTGCATTGGACTTAGACGAAGATTTTATTTTATGCACTAGAGCATAAAAAGTTATTTTATGTCGCTTAGATCTAGCATAAATACGAACATTAAGAGCATTTGATGTGAAAAAAAAATGTTAAGGTACCTCCCATATACGATGGTCGACGACGACCAGATGGCCTAGTGGTTAGAGAACCTGACTACGAAGCTTGAGGTCCCGGGTTCGATTCCCGTGTCGGAGCAGATATTTGTGTGAATGATACAAATGTTTGTTCTCGGGTCTTGGATGTTTAATATATATTTAAGTATGTATTAAACATACAAGACCCGAGAACAATATTTAAGTATGTATTTATCTATATAAGTATGTGTATCCGTTGCTTAGTACCCATAACACAAGCTTTGCTAAGCTTACTTTGGGACTAGGTCAATAGGTGTAAATTGTCCCGTGATATGATATATACGTGAATTCTGCGCGGACTGAGTCGCGGGTAACAACTAGTGTGTAAATAAATATCTGTCTCTATCTCACTCTCAGTGCTTGCACATAGTGAAAAATAAGACATCTAGCTATTGAATTATCGGCACATGATTATTTATATCTCACTTGGCTCTCTGGCCAGGTGATGCTGTCATTGATAATCCTCTGGTTTAGCGACTGTCTGTGGTAATGCTATTTAACTATCAAGTGATCTACTTACCACAAAATAGATAAGTACAGAAGTCAATCTCATGTATGTAGGTACTTCATTTTCATACCTACGCTCGGCGGTCGCTCTAGGGTTGTCAACTATGGCTTATGCACAAAAAACTATTGTGGTATTGGCACTCGTATCTCGTTGTTGGATTTATTGTTGTGAATGAAAACGGGAAGAATGGAAGTATAAATGAATAATAACTGAAATAGGTTATTTAATATTACACGGTTAAAACCGGGTATATTACAGGGTTAGGGAGTTTACTTTTTTTTATATATATTTTGTATTTTTTTCTATATTAATTATTCATTTAAGTTTTAATTTGTTTAATTCTTATTTTGTTTTATTTTTTGACCTAATTTTGTTTCATTGTTTGATTTAATTTAGTTTGATATAATTTTAATCTTGTAACTTTTATTTAATTGCTATTATTTGTAATAATATACTTAATGTATTTAATAAATAAAATTTACAGGGTTTTATTACAAATTTGTCACAGAAAATATCTTGCGACGATTTCGACACTAGGGAAATGAACGATTATTATATTTTAAAGTGTAATAAATTCGCATTCTCCACAAAACTTGCACAAAAGAGTTTACAGACGCGTATCTCAAGCGGATGGCACTCGCGCTCGCACTGGTTCCAATCGGTCCGAAATATTGTGTCAGTGAGCAGTGTCTATGTGTGCGTTGCTCGAGCGCATTTTATGTAGATGATTCGTGTAACCCGTTTTGTGTACTAACTCTTTCACCATATCACATGACTTCATTTCATAAAAAATCTTTTCCAGTGGTATAAGTAAGACAGACGGTTGTGTGAGCGAGGAGCATTACCCTTATACCGACGAACTCAACACGTGCCAAACAGGAAGCAAAATTGAAGTCAAAGTTAATGCTTTTCGCAACCTATACATAAAAAACGATGATCAGCTGGTAGGAGCTACTGCCCAATATGGACCTATTGCCACACGTAAGATTATAGAACTAGCAATAGCAAAAAATCACATTGAGTGCACAGGCCTCCTCTTGGAGTGAGAGGGCTTGGCCCGTAGTTCCCACGCGGGCCATTGCAGATTGGGAACTTCACACCCACCGTTGAATTGCTTCGCAGGTTGTGCAGGTTTCCTCACGATGATTTTCTTCACCGTAAAGCTCATGGTAAATTTCAAATGATGTGAGTAAATGATTATTATTATTTTATAGATTTATATCTGCCATATGACACTGGATTTTACCATGGAGGTGTATGGTCACCGACAGATTGTATCTACGCACCGAATACCGCAGTTCTCGTCGTTGGCTACGGAACAGGTACTTCATAACGTATATAATAATAACATATAATATGTATATGTATACTGAATGTCCCCAATACCGTGGAAAATGGGTCGGGTGCAAGTGTCGAGTGCAACCTGCGTGGACACTCTAGCCCCGTCTCATCTCCACGGTATTATACACAGGGCCGGCGCAGCGGCCGAAGCGGCCCAAGTTGCAAAGAAGCTAAAATATAGTGGTCTCGACGCCGGATACAACTTCATTGCCTTCGGCGTCGTGACGATCGGTCCGTGGGGCCCTGGCGCAAGGGATCTCTTCAGCCAACTGGCAAAGAGACTGGTCGACGCCACCGGAGACAAGAGCGCTGGCAGTTTCCTCGCACAGCGTCTTGGCATCGCCATACAGCGAGGAAAAGCTACCAGCATTCTTGGAACCATGCACGAATTTGCTCTGGTTCATCATCATCATCCCAGCCTATATACATCCCACTGCTGGGCAGAGGCCTCCTCTCAGAACAAGAAAGTTTGGGCCAGTTCCCACGCGAGCCCAGTGCGGATCGGGATCTTTACACGCACCATTGTATTGCTTCGCAGGTGTGTGCAAATTTTCTCACGATGTTTTCCTTCACCGCAAATCTCGTGGTAAATTTCAAATGTAATTCCGCACATGTATTTCGAAAAACTCAGAGGTGCAAGCCGGGGTTTGAACCCACGACCCTCTGCTTGAGCTGCGATAGGTCAAGTCACTAGGCCACCATGGCTTCATTCCACCACAACATTCCACCAATGTCATTGAAGATCAATTGTCATGATTTAAATAATCTTTTTGTTTTAGATCCCAGAAGCGGCAAAGATTTTTGGATCATCAAAAACTCTTGGGGTTCAGATTGGGGTGAGATGGGGTACCTCAGGTTAGAGAAAGGGAAAAATTTGTGTTCTATTGGAGAATCATCTGCGACTTCGATTGTTCAATAAATGTTCCTTTTCTGATCGTTATTCATTATTATTTTCTCTTTTACAAACTTGCCGAATTTGTAATTTAAGACAGTATATATATGACGTATTTTCAAGGCATAATTTCTTACATCACATGTATAGTTGTATATCTCAAATATATTGTAGCAGAAATTAATAACTATGTATTTGAACTGTTCTTTTCCTGTCTGAGATTTTTGCTGGCACTTTTAAGTAAAAGTAAGGTTTTCGAATTATATTTACAATAAAGTGAATAAATGTTATTTCGGCTATTTTGATTTTATTTTAGTACTTACTTGTTTTCCTAAGCCTCTCTCACTCTTTTGACAGTGGTAATAGTCGAGGGTTGGTAGAGTCACGTCAGGGTGTATTTTTATAAGAAACTAGCTGCTGCCCGCGGCTTCGCCCCTGTTGTATTTTCTCTATATTTCCTTCCATAAAAACCTTCTCCTGATAATAACGAACACAACAAAAAAGAATTAGCGAAATCGGTCCAGTCGTTCCCGAGTTATGCGCTTACCAACACATTTTGCGATTCATTTTTATATTATAGAGAAGATGATAGAAAGCATAAATGTTTTTTCTGTGTATCGAATATGTGTAAATAAATAATATCTCTCTCTCTCTCTCTCTCTCTCTCTCTCTCTCTCTCTCTCTCTCTCTCTCTCTCTCTCTCTCTTTGAAAACACTGACTAGAAATTAATCCCTCTCCATGTTGAGCCACGCACCGGCATTTCTCAAATCATCATCATCATCATCATGTCAGCCGAAAGACGTCCACTGCTGGACATAGGCCTCCCCCAAGGCTCTCCACTCAGACCGGTCTTGTGCTTTTCGCATCCACCGCGATCCCGCGATCTTAGCCAGGTCGTCGCTCCATCTTGTTGGAGGCCTACCGACAGCTCGTCTCCCGGTCCGCGGACGCCATTCGAGAACCTTCTGACCCCATCGGCCATCAGTCCTGCGTGCAATGTGCCCCGCCCACTGCCACTTCAGTTTCGCAATTCTTCGGGCTATATCAGTAACCTTAGTTCTACTGCGGATATCATCATTTCTGATTCTATCCCGCAGAGAAACCCCGAGCATAGCCCTCTCCATAGCCCTTTGAGTGACTTTAAGCTTCCTTATGAGGCCCATCGTTAGCGCCCACGTCTCGGATCCGTACGTCATCACTGGCAACACACACTGGTCAAAGACTTTTGACTTCAAACACTGCGGTAATTTGGATGAAAAAACACTGCGAAGCTTCCCGAACGCTGCCCAGCCGAGTCGGATTCGACGAGTGACCTCTTTCTCGAAGTTGGACCTACCTAACTGGACCGTCTGTCCTAGGTATACATAGTCGTCAACAACTTCGAGCGCAGAGCCTCCGACTATTACGGGAGTTGGCACTACATGAACATTAGACATGACTTTCGTCTTGTCCATGTTCATTCTCAGGCCAACTCGGTCGGAAACTCTGCTGAGGTCAGCGAGCATAGCACTGAGGTCCTCCATGGTCTCAGCCATGACTACAATATCGTCGGCGAATCGAAGGTGAGTGAGGTACTCGCCATTAATGTTGATGCCTCGTCCTTTCCAGTCCAAAACCTTAAAAGCATCCTCCAATGCAGCGGTGAACAGCTTCGGAGAGATGACATCTCCTTGTCTGACTCCCCGCTGCAAAGGAATAGGCTTCGTGCTCTGGTCCTGTAGTCGGACGGACATAGTGGCGTTTCCGTACAAACACTTTAACACTTCGATATACCGGTAGTCAACTTGGCACCGCTGGAGAGCCTGCAGCACAGCCCAGGTCTCGATCGAATCGAAGGCTTTCTCGTAGTCCACAAATGCAAGGCAAAGGGGGAGGTTATACTCTTCGGTCTTCTGTATAACCTGCCGCAACGCATGTATGTGGTCTACGGTACTATAACCTTTTCGGAAGCCGGCTTGTTCGGGAGGCTGGAACTCGTCAAGCCTGCGTGCGAGACGATTCGTGATGACCCTGGAAAACAGCTTGTAAACATGGCTCAGAAGTGAGATGGGTCTATAGTTCTTCAACAAGGTTTTGTCACCTTTCTTGAAGAAGAGCACCACCACACTTCTGTTCCATGCTTTCGGCGTTCTCCCTTGGTGGAGGACGGAACTAAACAGCGTCTGAAGGCCCTTAAGAACTGGTTTACCACCCGCCTTCAGGAGTTCGGCTGTAATTCCGTCGTCACCCGGGGCCTTGCCATTCTTGAGCTGTTTGAGGGCCATACTAATCTCGTACAGGCTGACGTCCGGGATGTCTTCGGTATAGTGTCGGGTTAATCTAGCTCTCGGGTCTTTAGCTAGATTTTCGACGGGTGTTCGGGTCGTCGTGTATAGCTGCCCATAAAACTTCTCAACTTCCCCCAACAGCTCAGGTTTGGACGAAATCACTCTGCCGTCCTCGGTCTTCAGCTTCATCAACTGGCTTTGACCAACAGACAGATCCCTATTAAACACCTTTGAGCCCCTGTTACGCTCAATAGCTTCTTCAATACTATTAGTATTAAATCGGCGTACATCGCGCTTCAGAGACTTTGAGATCTGCCTGTTGAGCTGCCGATAGCGACAAGCGTCACCAGAGGACTGCAGAGTCATCTCACGCCTCACCTCCATGAGCCTAATAGTGGAGTCCGAAAGCTTTTTGGTTCTAGTACGGCGGGTCTTGAAGAACTTAGACCCGACCGTATGGACAGCTTCCACAAACCCGTCGTTGTAATCGTCCACGTCGCTACCTAGGCATTCGAAACGGTTTTGAAGCTCGAGCTGAAAGCTCTCGGGGTTTTGGAGCTGAGCAGGTTCCGGACGGAGCGTAGATTTCATCAGTCGAGACCTTTCAAGCTTGAACTGGATATTCAATGAGCCTCGTACCATACGGTGATCACTCCCGGTTTTAACCGCATTGATCACGGAGACATCATTGAATATGTGCTTTTTCGTCGACATGATAAAATCTATCTCATTCCTCGTAACACCATCAGGGCTCTTCCAGGTCCACTTCCTATGCTCACGTTTCCTGAAGAAGGAGTTCATCATATAGAGTCCTTCCTTCTCCATGAAACCGGCCAGTAGGTGGCCCCGGTGATTCCTACGCCCCACTCCAAATTTTCCCACTCTCAACTCTTCACCGTCTCGTTTGCCCAGCTTTGCGTTAAAGTCCCCCATAACAACTGTGAAGTGAGTTCTGGAGCTATGCATGGCTCTGGAAATATCCTCATACATAGCCTCTACCTCATCGTCGGAGTGCGTCGAGGTCGGAGCGTATACCTGTATGACCTTCAACGAATATCGTTGGGTCATTCTGAGTACAAGGCACGCTACCCTGGTCGACACACTCTCGATCTTCACCACGTTGTTCACGAGGGACCTATGGACGATAAACCCGACACCTCCTTGAGACTGGTGGTCGCCCTCCCGGAAATAGAGCAAGTTACCGGACTTCAGGGTTATCATGTCCTCCCCCTCTCTACGGACTTCTGACAGCCCTATGATTCCCCATCGTAACCTGCTCAATTCTTCTTCAAGTTCCAGTATCTTTTCATCGGTCCGCAGTGTTCGGCAGTTATATGTTGCCAGGGCCAAAGGTTGTCTTTTTTGGTAGCCGGGTCTCTGCCGGAGATTAACTGTAGCACCCCCTGCCCCACCGTTACTATGGCCGCTACCGGAGCCAGGAATAGCGGGGCCGCCGGGGACTAGGGGTCTGGGCTTAATTTGTGGATTCATTTTTTGATTTTCTATCTAGTACCTTGGGGGGAAAATGCCTTAGTCGCCACGCTTGGCAGGCGGGTTGGCGACCGCAGTAATACCCGATCGTTCGCGGAGGACGCTGCTGCCCATCCTCCGGTTTATCCCTTAGTCGCCTCTTACGACACCCACGGGAAGAGAGGGGGTGGTGTAATTCTCAACCGACACCACACGGCAAATTTCTCAAATACGGCTATATAATTATCAGCCTTTAAAATTATAAGACTCGGCATTGCAACTCGCTCAGCAACCTAAGTTTTAAAGTTTAATAGGTTTTTAAGTTGGGGGTCGGAAACAAATTAAAAAAAATTAGGACATTACCTCCTAACGCGAATACTCTTTACTTTTCAGTACCTACCAACAATAAAGAAGCAAAGTAGTAATTTCTTCTATTACTTATTTCTTCATCCAAATATAAATTGTTTCACTAGCAAAGCATAATATAAATGATTTTAAAGTGATGGTCTGAAAATTTAAATTTAAATATCATTTGCGTAGCAGAAAGTTGGTTTGAAATAATTTTATTAATACAATTTAATGTAAATAATTACGCAATAGTCAGCGGGGCTACTTCAAAATCGAAGTTCGTAGCGTTCCGTCCCTCTGACACTTATACTATTTAATAAGAGAGTGAGAGGGACATTATGATACGAACTTCGACTTTCAAATTTCTGAGTAGGCCCTCAGTGCCTTTTGCAGATAACAGGGAGTAGGTGGTGGGTAGGTATCTTATATTATTGGAAAAATGGTTTAAATCTCAAAGAACGCAAATACCTGTCCAACTTTTGTATTAAACGACACGAGATCAGGATTCAATAATTCAAGTGTAAATTTTTGAAACAATCTTTTTGCTGATGAATAGAAGGGCTTCCCCAAAAAAAGTCTATAAATATGGCAAAAAAATACCTGTACCAGCCCTTTACATGGATCTTACTAAGGCTTTGGATTTTGTAGCTCGTGATATTTTGTTTTATTTTTAGCTAAAATTTATAGATACAAAATTCGTGGTAATGCTTACAATTTACTTAAATCCTACTTGTTTCGATAAAAGCAGATCACTCAAACAAATCTCTGTTAAATAAAGACGAATCTATTTTAAAAGAAATAATCTTTTCCTCAGACTTTAGAGAAATAGAATTAGGCGTCCCATAAAGCAGCGTTTTGGGCCCATTGCTATTCCTGATCTATGTATATCAATGATCTTCCTCGAGCCATCAGTGTCAGTTTGGTACTATTTGTCGACGACAGTACAGTAATACTTTCAGGAAACTACATTCCTACATTGGAAGAATCCATCTTGCGGAGACGATCCTGGCAGGACCACTAAGATTTCATTACCAAATTATTGTATGGTTACCAGATTTACATAAATTTAAAGTCCATGACCACTTGAAGTGGGTCAAATTTAACTTCCAAGATTTGACCTAAACAAATAAATTAACAAACAGGGCAAGCTAAAGAACAGCTTGTAACAAAACATGCTAGTAATGCATGCGTAATTTTAAGTTAAATAGCCATCCCCAAAAAGCCATAATTTTGGGTTTCGCCTGACACTACTTCCTGGGACACCCTGTATTAGTTGTAAATAAACATTCTTGCCAAATTTCAAGTTTATATGTGAACGGAAAGTAAATAAAAATCTTAAAAACAAAATTTTGAAAAAAAAAACTGACTTTGTTAGCTTCTCATTCCTTTGTTTCTCAATATTTTTAAAACAAAAAAATACAATTTTCACTTCTCATGCTCATAAAGTTCGTGTTTATGCTGTATTTAGTAATTATTTACCTCAGAACTCCGTCACTCGTGAACCGATTTGAATTTCTTTTTTTTGTGTTCGTCCAGGAATGCTTTCAATTACCTAATTGATCCTGATCCCGATCCAGATCCTGATTTGGTGCTTATGGAACCTCCCATAAGCACCAAATCAGGATCTGATGATTGGATCCTAAGGAAATCGAGGGAACTCTTCAAATATTGTAACTGAGAAATGTTTTATTTTTTTGGAGTCGGTTTTACTTTTTTGTTAAAAAAAAATTATGTACCTTTAAAAAGCGCTCATCAGACTTCGAAGGCTGCATTATCTCAATAGCTTTTATAATTTTATTTTATAATTGGCGGGATTATCGGGGTTGCACTTCAGATACGCTAAACCTTCGATTTTTATTAAGCCATCTGAAAACAATTATTAGTTTAAATACTTATATTAAATGATATTGAACGGATTACTGATCGCGCGACACTAGTGCGTGTGTGTGGTAGAGCGGTGGCGCGTAGTGCGCGTGTTGCGGCAGCCGCCGAGTCGCGTGCTCCAGTGATGAAGGGTTTCGAAATAACCCGAAACATGTCGAACTAAACTCGATTTAGGACGTGAGTAATCCGTTAAATATCATTTAATATGAGTGAGTCTCACGGTAGTTTCATGAGTTTAAATACTTCTTACAAGAGCGGCACATGGCTACCTCTAATAGTGTACGAGTAACTAGGCTCATAGGATCGACATTTAAATTTCAGATCTCCAGGTATTGGGGAAGTAGTAGTTCTCTTTTGATGATCCTTGATCGGTCAGTCAGTCTGAATCATATTTACGTATCTTCTGATAAGTACTGTCTACTTAGCAGACGTACCGAATAAGCAGAATTTTAATCTGTCTATATCCCAGTGTTATAAGACAGACCGGGAAAATACACCGAAACGCTTATAAAAACAAAAATACTGTTCATGTACCTAAATCAGTCAGTAAGGGAATGTGTATGGTATGGTATAGCTACTTTTGAACAATGTGTGGTTAGGTATTTTATAAAACTTATCGCAAAGTTATGAAAAGCCATAAATTATTTGCTTGAAAACAGTTATTTAAGGCCGATATTTAAAATTGTAGAAAAATAACATATCTTTCATCGAATAACTGATTTTATTAGCTGCTATAACTAATGCATTGATATATAAAAAGCGCAAAATTAAGTAGTAAAATAATTAGTATTTCAATTGCCTGCAAAACATACATAAACTATGTTTCGCATTGTTTCTGTATTTCTGATCGTCAGTAATGCCGTGGTTTTACTGACGGCTGATAAAGTATACTACGACTTAGCTGACGCCAAAAGCCACTTTTCTGACTTCATTCTGAAGTATAACAAAGTATATGACACCGAAGAAGATTACAACCAACGATTGGAAATATTCAGATCTAATTTGTTACGTATTAATGATTTGAACGAAAACCACGAAGCTACTTTCGGTATCAACAAATTTGCCGATTTGACTCGCGAAGAATTCGAAAAAACTCGTCTTACGGTTTTTCCGCCCTTGGAAATAAATACTGGTGAAATGAGAACAGTAGAGAAGGAATGGATAGCAGATGCTCCGGATAGTCTGGACTACAGGGACGAAGGTCTGGTAACAGAAGTGAAGGATCAAGGACTATGTGGTTCCTGCTACATATTCAGCGCCATTGGTAAGGAAACTCGAACCTGCTAGTTATCAATAATCTTAATATTTGGCTTATGTTCATCTCCGCCAATCTTTACCTACGGTCTCACAAATATCATCGCTCTGCCTAACCATAAAACGCCTTTGACTACTTTCTGTACACTCTACCAGTTCTCCATTCAAGAACCAGTCTGCTTTAACTGCTATCAATTCTGCAGTTTCTATTGTTTTATTTTTCACAAAATCTACTTTCATTACAGGTAATATTGAAGGGCAGCAGGCCAAAATAAATAATGAACTAATCTCCCTATCGGAACAGCAAGTACTGGATTGTGATAAAACTGACTATGGTTGCAACGGAGGATATATGTTGAATGTTATGAAGTAAGTAAATAATTACAAGCTTTTTTATTTAGCTTCACCTGTCCCGATATTTTGTCTGAAATCAAATCATACAAGTTGAATTTGACCAACTTTCCGAGTAGTCGGATTAACTTGAAACTTCATTTTTTACCTTAGGCACTACTGATTCCCATGACACTGCTGGTAGTGCTACGGGTAAAAAAGAATTTCCTGTTTCACAAACTTGATGCGTGGCATTACTGAGAAAGGCATCAAATCTCGCTTTTATGATCCTCTTTTACCAAATATTTATTAATAAGCAACACTTAAGTTACGAACTTTAAAAAGTTAATACAACATCTTAAATTGAGGATATATTTTTAATTTTTTGCCGTGCATAATATAGTTATTTGTGCAACAAGAGAGCAAAGTTCTTTTTCACTTCTCATGCTCTAAAAGTGGGTCAATATAGCCCTACAAGACGGGAGTAAAGTGAGCACTTTACTCCCTAGGGAGTAAAAGTAATTATTTTTTTTAATTTACTTCGAGTGACTTAGATAAACTCAAACAGCCAGTAACTTGCAAAAAATAAGTTTGTGTGTGGACCATTTTAATGACGAAAATGTTACGTTCTTACTCTACGTGGTCTTAGTTCTTGCTTATTCCGCATAGAAGGTGCCATTATTTTTCTTTTTGTGTATGGACCATTTCATCGATGCAATTTTGCTATGTCTGTGTCTTGGAAAAAAATACTTACCGCGAAAACTTTGACAATGTTGTAGAGCGTAAATCGTAAACAATTAAAATAAATTGATTATTCTCACAATGTCGTCAAGTGATAGCAAAAATTATGATGTCGAGCAATCAAGGGAAATAATAATAAGAGCAAAAGACATAATTGATAATTTTCTGTCGCCGAAATCTAGAGAGTTTTATTTTTATTTTTTGATTTAATCTTTTTATACCAAACTGACTATTTTTTTCTCGCAATCGAAGTAAAAAATAGAGTTTTCACCACGAAACTAAAAGTCAATACAAACCCTCGGATAAATAGCCACCCTCGCTAAAGCTCGGGTGGCTAACAGCCTCGGGTATGTATTGGCTTATTTTAGTCTCTCGATAAAAAATATACTATTTTGGTGCGAGTGTTGATTTTGAATCCCGAATAAGGGAAGGTTTCTACAATTGAATCACGAGCGATAGCGAGTGATTCTAGGTTAGAATCCTGAGATCAGCGAGGGATTCAAACACACAAGATACAAAAAACCTTTGGTTTCGTGTGACAAATACATCTTTTCACCTGAGCAGCGAGAACATTTAAATTACCTAAAGATTGAAATAAAACAATGTATACATTTAGAAGACGAAAAATATCAAAAACTTTAAAATATAATCCGACTGCTAAGAAATAAAGACAGTACTTACTTAATCATATTTAAAACTTTTCTTCGAAAATGATTCATATAGTCGCCATTACATCTTTAAAAAAGTCACTTAAGACTGCCAGAGAACGATCAAGTCTCCGTAAAGTAGGCAGGTTTTGAATATGGAACGAAAAAGTATCCAGTATAAAAATAATCCTTTAAATACTTATGATTTTATTAGGATTTCTATTGTTTGAAACATGAATATAAATAGATTACTTGCATATTTAAGAGGTAGGCAGGCAGTATACGGAACGATTTTATTAAAAAAAAAAAACAAGAGCAGCTGCTTTCGTACAACGAAGTTGCATACTTTATTAAAAAAGTGGGAAAATCGTAACATTTCGGAAATATTTCGCTCTCATATAATTTACTATGTTTTTTTTGATTTCACCTTGTTTTTTTGTTTTTCAATTTGTCCTTAGATTATGATTAATTCATTATTGACATGTTTTAATGCTTAAGTTCAACACAGTATTTTTTATTAGGTTGGTATAATGCTTCTTTCTTAATTAAAATATAGAACAAAACTTAGAAAAAAATTCGTTGATTTATGCTCGATTTGTTTCCTAATTTAACTTTGTAGTTTTTAGTTCATATTTGAGCAAAGCACCGTTCAAGCTTCGAACAATAAGTTCTATACTAAACCCCTCTAATAATGCACTATATAATATAACAGACGTTTTGTAATTTTGCGGTTATAAGTGTGTCCGAAAGTTTCTTTGTTTCATTTTAGGCCCACGGAATTTGAAAATCGAACTTAGTAACGATTTGATCCTATCTCTCGCTTTTTCATATTAAAGTGAAAGTGATAGATCAAAGTAAAGTTCAAATATTTGAAATTCAGTGAGTGGACCCAGCACTGTTCTGAGAATTAAAAAACTATAAGGGTTCCGTTTTTGCCATTTTGGCTCCGGAACCCTAAATAAAAGCTACTTTGTCTCACGGAGTGAGCGAAATGCGATTTTGCTCGCTGATTTTTCACAGCAAAACCTGCCTGTTTGAACAGCTAAGGTGAAAAATTATTTTCATTCCAGATCATCTTTTATACAGTAAGAGTTAGGCCGACAGTTTGATCTTTTTTTAGTGCTCTTATGAAAGAAGGAGGAAGCGTGGGCGAAGAGGACTACCCTTATACGGCAGAGGTTGGAAGCTGCATTAGAAACGAGAGCAATGTTAAAGTTAAAATCTTGAATGCTACGGAATTATCCACTCCGACTGAGGAAGAACTGGTAGGAGCACTCGCTCACTACGGACCACTGGCAATTGGTGAGCAAAGCGGTTGTTAGGGTTCCGTACCCAATGGTTGCCGACGGGACCCTATACTAGGACTCCGCTGTCTGATCCGTCCGTCTGTCACAGGGCTCTCTCTATTTCTTGAACCATAATAGCTAGACACTTATCACAAATTGTGTATTACTGTGGCCGCTATAAGAACAAAATTAAATCCTACTAATATTATAAATGTGAAAGTTTGTGAGTGAGTGAGTATGTTTGTTACTTCTTCACGCTGAAACGGCTGGACGGATTTGGATCAAATTTGGTCAAAAGCTGGTTTATAACCTGGATTAAAACATAGGATATTTTTATCCCGATATTCCCACGGGATAGGGATAAAATATCTAAATAACAATCGCTGGGCTTAGAGTCATGAAATTTGACCATGATTGTTTTCAATGTAACGTCAATGAAAACCATGATGTAATTTTAGGGAATTCCCACGGGAACTGTATGTAATGATTTATGCGTGCGAAGCCGCGGGTAAACACTAGTACTAAAATAAAATGAAATTCAAAATGGAAGGGGGTCGTCATGCAAGAAACGCATTTTTTTCAGCGTTTTTTGTTTGTTGGGCGTTGTTAGGCATTGCTAGGCGGCCAGGATGCCAGCCGGCGTTGCCAGTTGTTAGTTTTTTTTTAATGGCAATATACAAGTTCAGATAGAGCAGACAATTGTGCTAATTATAAACCGAAGCGGAATTCAATAAAAAATATTACATAATTTGGATAGGAAAAAGTGTCTAGTTGATTTTTCTTTGGTAACCAGAAGCAAGAAACATAGGTAGTCACCAGAAAAAGGTCGTAGGTATTTGATTTTTTTACAAAACTTATAGATAGTCCTACTGAACTTCACGTACTAATCCGACACGTACTTGGACGATTTTTTTCCTATCAAATCGATCGTGTGACATGGATCTGAGACGTAGTGCTTTACTATAGGCCTTATGAATAGGCTCAGTGTTGTTGCTCACTGGGCTATGCTCGGTGTTTCTCTACGGGATTAGAGAGAGAGAGAGAGAAAGAGAGAGAGAGTTTAGTTTGTTGAAGTGGCATAGACAGGCATAGGTCTGTCTGTCGTATAGCACGGAAAATAGGTGGCTGTAATATATTGTTGTTTACTTTCTTCTTTTTTATCGGATTGCATGGAGTGGATTTAATAAAATATGTTTGTGTAACTTCTTCTTTGTTCAATGTTACTCTTAATAAATTGCAATAATATTTACCCTATAACCTTCATTTCTAGCCTTACGTATGCCAGATTGGCAATACTATCAGGACGGCGTACTGACACCAATGAACTGCGATAATCCACCGAACCACGGAGTACTTCTTGTGGGCTATGGAACAGGTACCAAACAATTTATAATGAATCAGGCTTCACTTAGCAGAGGTCCTTGTCAATGAACTAAAATAATGACTTTGCTTACCTTACGATTATTACGTCTATGCAACAGATGTGTGTTCATGCAGCTCCTCCACCTCCACACTGTAAGAACACACTAATCACCAAAGCATCATCGACACTGACGCGTTTCGAACTCAGCCAAAAATTGTCCGCATCATTCCGCAGTCATTCCGTTTGACACTTCGTCTGACACGTTCCTATTACTTTCATGGCATGGTACGGTGTAATGTATAGAGACCTCAAAGAATTGTTCTGTTTCAGTGCCCGGCGGTAGAGATTACTGGCTCATAAAGAACTCTTGGGGTGCCGATTGGGGTATTGAGGGCTACTTCAAATTAGAGAAAGGAAGAGGGTATTGCAGAATCGGAAAATATTTTACCGCAACTGCTGAAGTTGAAAAAAAAGTGTAATTTTGACTTTGTCGTTATAAAATTCGTTGACTTTTTAGATGTATCTTATATCTATGAAAATTGACAGATAATGTTATAATGTGGCTTATAAATTAAATTTAAAAATATCATCATCGGCTCTTATTATTTTCAACTATTTAGTTTCAGTTCTTAAACCAATTCTAAAAATAAATAAATAAATAATTGGGGAAATTTGTGTCTGTTTTTTTTTCCTCTTTCCTTTAACTTCCATAGATTTTAGAGCTTTGACCACAATTTGAATCTGACGCTCATCGTCATATAGGTACGGTAATTTTTAACTCTAGGTACCATCGAGTGCAGCGTCGCCTTTCCCCCCTTAGGTCGCAATTTGTTTGCGCTCTTAGAAAGCTCCGGTCCCCGCCTAGAATCGACAAGCACCAATAGAAATTCGACACTACTACAAAATATTTTTTTTTGCAGGTTAAAATATGTAGTATATTTTCTCTTAAATTTTGCCCAAATCCATAAAAAATGGTCCTTTCTTAATTATGAGAGCTGAATGGTTTACTTAATAAGGGGCGGGGCAAGCAAAATCTCTGGTTGCAAGGGATTTTGTCGAAAAAGGGGAAAGGCGACGCTGCACTCGATGGTACCTATCTGATGTATGTTCTCTTTATTTCAGAAAAGGAAAATCGCAAATCTTTGCTTCTTTCGGTACAATGTTTCTTTTCTTTATTTTTATTTAGTATGTAAGAGTATGTAAGGTTGTCTTATTTATAATTATAATTTATTTGTTACATTCAATTGAAAACATTAGTGATACATAATGTACCTAGGCATAACTTTCGCCTGGTGAGAGCTCTTTTGTAGCCTCATAAGCTTGCTCTAATAAATTAATTTATGTACATATACAAATGCGAACTTATCTCTTTGAAATATATCTACTAGTCAACATTTGAGTGGTTGATGTAATTTGCTTTTGGCACTAAATTATTAATTTTTAATATTGTTGGTACGGATTTGAATTTTGAAGTGAGAATACTTACCAGATGTGTGTTCAGTGGTTAATAAAATCAAACTTATTCTGGCCGGAATATCTGATCGCAATGGTTTTTTTTTATTCGACTGGATGGGAAACGAGCAAGTGGGTCTCCTGATGGTAAGAGATTACCACCGCCCATAAACATCTGCAACACCAGGGGTATTTCAAATGCGTTGCCAACCTAGCTAGAGGTCTAAGGTGGGGATACCTCAAGTGCCAGTAATTTCACCGGCTGTCTTACTCTCCATGCCGAAACACAACAGCGCAAACACTGCTGCTTCATGGCAGGATTAGCGAGCAAGATGGTGGTAGCAATCGGGGCGAACCTTGCACAAGGTCCTACCACCTGCAAGGGTTAACAACAGAACAAGACCATAACTCCTAACAACATTATAAAATAACTAATCATTGCCCGCCACCATGTTATTTGTATCACAATTTAATAATACGTTTCCTTTGACAAACTTATGACGGGTCCCTTTTCATTCGTCACATTACCAACAAAAAATAAACCACTGCCCATATTCTAACCCACAGTAATTCTATGACAATAGCATTCAAAATCGTCTAACGATAATTTTAACAGCTGCAACGAAAGTTGTCCAATTACCACTATAACACTGACAATCAAAGATCACTGTAAAGTATCTGCGACTTCGGTAATAAAACACAAAATTGAATGACAAAAAGTTTCAAAGGTGAAAATACTAATTGGTGTTAAGTGAACGCGCTACTTAATGTCGCCATTGAACGCCCCAAGGCACTCCAAGTATTAAAATGATAAACGGAATGCTATCGAATATGGAAATCTCTCAATTTATTATACGATAGGTCATTATTCTATTAGGTAAACAAAATTTAGGGGTTAATAGAGGCATTGGTGCTATCAGCGTAATAAAGGGGGGCTTATGACTGGTTGATGATGTTATTAGCATATTTTATTTGATTAAGTAGACTGTAGGTGATGTTTGACACAGGTAGAGCCATGATATTAATGATTCATAGTTAATAAGGGTCTCTATACCAGGCTACTTAGCATTAGTATCGTAAGGTCCGTTTGATAATTTTGCCATTTGTGGCACGTTTGTTTTTGGTTAAATAAATCGAGCTATGGAGAGAGCTAATGCTTGGAGTTTCTTTGCGCGATAGAATCCGGAATACGGAAATTCGTCGAAGAACTAAAGTCACTGACATAACTGGAAAAATATACAAATTGAAGTAGGAATGGACAGGCCACATCGTTCGAAGAACAGAAAACCGTTGGGGGAGAAAAGTCCTCGAGTGGCGACCACGAACCGGAAGACGAAGCGTTGGCAGGCCTCCCACCAGGTGGACTGACGACATCGTGAGAGTTGCGGGAAACCGGTTGATGCAAGTGGCGAGTTGTCGTTTATTGTGGCATTCTAAGGGGGAAGCCTTTGTCCAACAGTGGACGTTTTCCGGCTGATGATGATGATGATGAAATAAATCAGCCAATCACTACACTTCGTTTTTTTAAGCATTAGAAAGAAGGCAGCGATATTGACGTGTCTTTTTATTGAAAAACACTATTGTAAAATAGGTCACGGCAAATATATAACAATTGGCAAGGACATTGATCATTTACATGCTTTTGATATCTTAAGAAACAGTTACTGTTTTTTTTAAACGTTTTGCAATAAAAAGACACTTTAAGATGTATACCCTTTTTCTAATGCTTAAAAAAAGTATAGCAAGGCTGTAGGTAATGTTATCTAGCGATATTTGGGCTGTCAAGAAAGTCTCATTCTACCGGGTGTGGCCTGTAATACGAGCATATAATTAAAACATAGATCATACTCGTCAAACTGAACAATATTAGTTCAGCTACATTTAAAAATAATGAAGTCTTTGAATTTCAAACCACTAGGCCACCACGGCTTTTAAAAGTAATTAACATTCCGTAACAAATATATAGCATAGATACAATCATCCATCATGAACATCGGAACCGGCTATGTGGGCTCATAAACACCTGAACGCAACGTAAAATACATAAACACATTACATACGCCCGAAAAACAAAATCCTCTTTCGGGCAGTCGGGTAAAAATCTAAGATAAATCGTCATTATTACCGGTCAAATGACAGTTACCTAAACAGCGTTTAGGTAAACTACGACGACTTCGACGTTTTACAATGCATACTGAATTTACCTGCTACAACTCAAAGCATAATGCTAACTAGCTACGTCCTACGGCTGAATACAGGCTTCCTTGTAAAATGAGAGGGCTTGGACCATAATGTGCACGCAGTCTTAGTGCGGATTGAGACCACACACAACTTTGATTGCTTCGCAAGTTTGTGCAGGTTTGACGATGAAATCATTCATTAAATATGAATAATCTATGAAATTGAAAACCACATCTACATCTGGTCTTAATGAATAGGATTTTAGTATTAGCTATGCAATTTACAAAGACAAACACTGTGCGAGAAATAATTTGAACCGGCCATAAAACTGGCGTGTGCTGGCGTCCAAACAGTCATTCATTCCATTATTTAAAAGCACCGAAACAATAGCGGTTATAGTCTTCATTAAAAAATCTAAACTCAAATAACGGTGGTACTTCTGGTCGAGGGAAGTATGTTCGAGTTTTTGTGAGAAATTATACAATGGAGTCGCTATTGGAGGCCGATATTTGAGGGCACACCATAGATATATAAAAGTGAAGTAAAATTTGAATCTGAACTGCGCTTGGAGAAGAAGAAAATAACCCTGTAAGTAGTTGATTAGTACCCACTTATTATTAACCAGTAAACATTTTGAACCCTAAGTTTCAAGTCTCTATATAATTTCTTTAGTTTGGTTTAGTTGTATATTATACAATGAGTCCATGCACAGTCTTCATAAATTTGTGAGCAAAAATTTGATCAAAAATATCTGAACATGCTTCTACACCGTTAACAGTAGAGTCGTGTTCAGATATTTTCGATAAAATTTTGCTCACATATTTATGAACTCGACTTTACGCTATTATACAACACCTAGTAAGCGATGCAGAAAACAGGTAAACAGAAAGAAAAATTCCAAGGCTCATTGCTTCAGACCAATCTCTTCCAGGTAACCCTTTTGAACAGAAAATGGTTATATTAATTAATAAAATCCATACTAATATTATAAATGCGAAAGTGTGTTTGTACGTTTGTGTGTTTGTCCGTCTTTCACGCCATAACGGAGCGACGGATTGACGTGATTTTTGGCATAGAGATAGTTTATGGGCCCGAGAGTGACATAGGCTACTTTTTATCAGGGAACAGCGCGCGATAACTGAATACTACGCGGGCGGAGCCGCGGGCAAAATGTAGTAATTAAAATAAATGTATAATCAACAGAAGATATTTAAGTATCATTTTCATCCTAAACTCACTTGTAATTCGCTTCCTCGATGCCTTAAAGTTACTCCCACAACAATAGTGGCACTTCACTCCACGACATACCCCTAAAGCAAACTCATTTGTCTACGATTTCACATTGTAAAACGTCAGACCACGCCGCCAGTTATTACCGGCAATATATCAAAATATTGTAAAAATAAGGGTAATTTACCCTTGTTTGCTCGTCGGGCTATTTACCCCGTGCGACGCAAGCTTTTAATACGATGACTGTGACACGCACTGGTTAACAGGAAATGTCGTGTGAAATAAAAAAAATCATTGACCTATCGTCAATGATACTGCAATGCCGCGTAGCGTAGGTATGATTAGAGACAAAATACATAATTTTTTTAACACAAGCTTCTTTGCTGACTGTACTTTTAGTTGACTGTACTTAAATCGTCATGCAAATCAATTGGATGAGGGTGGAAAATTAATTAATTAAAAACTATAAAACAAACTGATGCAATCTGAACACTGCTTTAAAATTGCCCGCTTGGTCACTATTAACCGACTTCAAAAGAGGAGGATATTTTTGTTTCGTTTTTTTTATTACCAACCTAGATTTAATACAAAAATTATGTCATAACTAGTAATAGCCCGCGACTTCAGCCGCACAGAATTCGTTTATTGCTATCCCGCGGGAACTTCGCGAATTTCCGGGTAGACAGAACAATACGATATGCTTGCTATGTAGCTAGGAAATAAGTTTCCCTCATTGATCTACCGTATTTTTCATTAGGCACATCTTATTACATAGGCTATTATGAAATAGTGGCGTTTTACAAAATGCATAGGAATACAATACAATGAGTCTTTTAGTAATGAGGAATTTGATAATACTTACGGAGAATTTTACAACTTGACGACGACATACAACGCCGCGATATCGTCCGTAAAGAAAAACATATGGTACAAGTACAAGCCTTAAAGTCCATCATGATAAAAAGGATTTATTTTTTATTCATTTACTTGTATCAGATTTGAACAAATCATCAACCATTACGTCACCGACTGCGCCCAAAAAAGGGTAATTATCAAAACGAACGTCAGTCGGCGACAAAATTATTCATTAGCATTTCTCTAATGGGAATTTGAAAACGACGAATAAAAAAACATTGTGAGACGTGTTAGAGTGACAGGCCCTGGGGGCGGGAGTGGGTAAACTCATAACCCATTATAAACTAGCCTTTACAAGTGACTTCGCTCGCGCACCTAAACCATTCATCCGTCATCGTCATCATCCCAACCTATAAACATCCCACTGCTGGGCACAGGCCTCCTCTTAGAATGAGAGGGCTTACGCCGTACTACCCAGCTAGCCCAGTGCGGATTGGGAACTTTACATACACCCAGTGGCGTCGCGTGGGTAGGTAAGTATCAGCCGCCAGGACAGAAGAAAATTTTGCCATCGTCTTGTTTAGGTTTTAAAAAACTATAGTACCTACACAATATGTCAATACAAAGGTAACATTCAATTAAAATGGGGTTCCCCGATTTCGTAACAGTTATAAGTAATGGAAAATGCTCAGTCTAAACAGTCCGAGTCGTGGGTGCGAAAAAATTGTGAAATATAATAATTATCTAGATATTAGTGAGTTAGTTGCATTTATTGTGGCATTTTGCTGCCCCCTCAAAATTGCCAACCGGGGCGGACCGCCCCCGCCCCCCGCACCCTCTACGCTACGGTAGGTATGTGCAAGTTTCCTCGTAATTTCGCTCATTAATTTTGATTTTTTTTTTATGAGAGGGAGGTAAACGATCAAGCGAGCATCTAATGAGAAATTAATACTATGGCCCATTGAATAGGCACTAACTACTCAATGATAGTCATTAATCCGTTGCTGGCCTGTTAAGAAAGTATACTCGTAAACCCTTTTCTAAAACCCCAATATCCGGAAACAATACATAAAAATTATAAAAAGTGAACATATTACCCATATTGTGTTATTGAATCCAAGTACCGACTGGCCGATGCAAGAAATCTCGACTCGCGTCTAAAAAAAAATCCGAAGCAACGGATACAGACGGACATCGTTCATGAGAGATAGCGCATTAATGTAAACAGGTCTCAGGTCTCAACTCTACAATCCTTTTTAGCAAAACTGCGTGCATCTAGATACAATAGCAAACAAAATACAGGGTGTTTTAATCGATAACGAACCACCACACTTTATGACGCAACACTTAGCGCGACCACAAAGTTCAATCAATCCGCAATAAAAAGCGCCAGTAAAAATAAAACCGAGTTAAACTCACACAAACGTCATTTCCCGTAGATTTTAAGAACTGTTAAGTTTAATAAAGAGGCTGTAAAATTAATTATCCAATCGGGTTTTTGTAGGAAATTAAAAAAAAACGGAGAATAGTCGTCGACGCCCGTAGCAATTGGATCGAAAACAATAAAAATCGTAAGCCCTGATGGCTTGTTGATTGAGAAAGATGACTGGGACTCTGTGAGAACAAATTTTACACCAGATTACGTACGAGGGTTTTTATAGTACAAGATTTTAGGGAATGAATGAATGAATGATTTATTACAGTATCACTGTAATATTGTTGTGATGTTTTTCAAAATAAATAAATTATTCATTCATTTTTCAACTGCCGTTTTGAGAAGGATTATTCAAATTCCTTGTAGGTACGTTAGACGTCAAAGATATTGTTTGCACTCTACGTACTACTTGTGGTTGTCACTTCATGTTGGAACTTTTGTATAAAATTTGGATTTATGTAACAGCCAGATAACTACACGTATGTTTTACATCCATACTTCTATAAAAATGTTATAAATCCAAAAGTGTGTGTGTGCGTTTGTCTGTTTGTCCGTTTTTCACGTGTAAACGGAGCGACGGGTCGGGTGATTTTTGACATAGGGATAGTTTATGGGCCAGAGAGTGACATAGACTACTTTTTATCCCGGAAAAATTTACACTTCCCGAGAGAACAGCGCGCGATAGCCGAATTTCACGCGGGCGAAGCCGCAGCCAAAACCTAGTGCAAAAATAAATTATTAAATCCAATTATTTATCATGATTTTGGTTACTATATGTAGGTACGTAGGTACATTATTAGCGCCAACGTCGAAGTTTGTTAAATTCGTTGTTACTTAACACAATAAACAAAACAAATCAAAATCCGAAAGTATTAAACAGCTCCATTATTGTTATCACTTCACCGAAGCAGCATACGAGTAGCTCGTTTTTTCAATCAGTATATACGGACATTTTTACTTTAAATTTTTTTATCGCAAATGTGCAATGGTTAAAGACATAAATCAATCCTACTTTAGGACATAGTTCCAGTAACTTTCAAAATAAGAAGTCGATTTATTTCGTTCACATAACTCGTTATTTTTTTAAAGATTTTAATCGCACAGCCGTCGTAAAACAGTCGTGTCGTATAAAAACCCTGTCTCCAACCGATAGCCCTGTGACTCACTCATTAGACCCAAGCTGTGCTTTAATCAGCGAGAACAACATGTAATTAGTTGATCTGGAGCGGAGTTGACTCAACTTTCTCGTCGGCCAGCCTTTGACTATTTGACCGAATGAATGGAAGGAATTGAATCTTGCGAACTCTGTGAATTTTTAATCGGGAGAAGAATAAAAATTTACTGACCGGAAAGAAATCTGGTCTATTATTTACCACCTAACACTCAAGTCAATTTTTTTATTTATAACATCAAACTTTATGTCACTTTATACTGTTCGATGTTATTTTTTTTTTAACTCTTTCCATGTAATGTATTTTCATGTGTATCGAATATGTATAAATAAATGTTTCTCTCTCTCTCTCTCTCTCTCTCTCATTTATATAGAGTTTGATGTTCAAATTACAATAAGTCCTTTATGAAGGACTCTGGGCATTAGGAGACTAATGTTTTTTTTTATAAAATAGAAAAACAACTTATTGGCCAGTACGATTCTGTGCCTCCTGTGATCAGTGATATAACTCGACTTGTACCCTTTTGTGTGTTTTTATTTAGAAATAATCAGAAAAAAATAACGAATTTTTGGGTCTATCTCACGTACTTGTAGGTGTTATAGTTTCGGAGATAATTTTGTGAAAAGTAATACAACTAGCAGAAAAAAATCGTGCACATTGATATATATCAAGTTGTAACCCCTTTATGTAATTGCTCTAGAGGCTATTTTCGTGCTTTTTTTTCAGAGGTGTTTTAATTTACTTCAGCAACATTGAGCTGGGAACATACAACGCTGAGTTATAGAATTTTATAAGTTTATGTATATCATATCAGTTTACACCAAGAGATATTATGGGTGCTCCAGGGGTGTACCATGATATAACTGAACTTGTATCATCTAACACTCATTATTTACTCATATTAGACATTTCAAAAGGTACAACTCACAGGTTTTTCGCGATTTTCTTCGAACTTATAATATTTACCGAAAAATACTAAATGCACGTTTATAGAATATATTTTTATGAATAAAAAAAAGTGCTTCGGTAAATGCTAGCCCCCTTGGCTCACAAACCAGAATTTTTTTAAACTTGTTTTCGCTCTCCTGTAAAATGACGATTTTGCACTTGTATCACTTATCACAGGAGGCACAGGATTGAATTCAATTGAACTTCATGAAAAAAAATGCTTTTAAATGTGTTTTTGAAAGACTACTCGTGACCATTAAACTAGGAAAACGCTCAGCAGTGTAGTGTAAAGATAAAAGATACCAAAATCGAATTATTAATACTAGTTTAGACTACTATTTTCCTATTAGGAATTCCCAAGTCATTAATTAAACACAGTGAATTAATATAGTTGCTTAAAAATTGCCATCAATTTTGACATGACTTTCAGGTAAAATTTTTAAACAATGTATTCATTCTCTATCACGAATATTTAAAGTTAATTCTTTTAAGTGTTACTCAACCAGCATTGCACAAAGCATTTGTACGAACTGCCTTCTAAATTAAAATGTTGACTTATTATAAAGACAAAAGGGTGAATGCACGTTGAATAAAACGCAAACATATCACTTTACCAAGTTTTATTTACAGTCGACCATATAATTACCTCCATAGCTACCGAACTAAGCCAACGCATTATCGCTTTTGGATGTATGGTGCTAAGATCGATGGTGCTAAGTACATTTTTTGTTGAGGTGCATATTTAAAATGGTTAATTGAACACGGGAGCCCGCATGTCATTATTAACACTTAAAATAAGTATAATTATTACGATTCATCAGATTGCTTATTAAGGGTCCTTGATGAAGTAATCAGAGTATGATGTTTTGAGTCACTCACTGATGTCGTGCAGGGTGAATGTCACGTCATTGTGATTATCAGTTTTTGTAATAAATTGATTAAAAATAAACTATCATGATTAACTTGATGATTTATCGCTAGGAAATCCTTAATTAACCAATTTAGTTGCCCTCTCACGAGCTTATGATACGTTAGGATGCCTCATAACCTGGCTCTTAGATAAGTGTTGTCATAGTGTTAAAAATAAATGTATCTAAAGCAAAATTGACATAATTGTATAATTTTTGAATCCCCTCTATTTCTAACTATACGAGTATTGTTATTATATTATTGTTGCACAAAATTAGGGATAATTTCAATTGATATTTTCTCTGACATTGCTTCGATTATTTTGTATGGTATTCTTCCATCCATTCATTATGGTATTCTTGATAATGAATGACATTTTTAATCGTACCTACTGTAAATAATTTGTACGCCTGCATTCAGGCTGAACACATTGAACTTTATAACTATCTATATAATAACAGATCTGTAACAGTGTTCTAACAAATAAACATTTCGTATTACATTTCAGATCTATTATGGATAAAATAAATTGTTCTAGTCTGTTTGTTTTGTTTACAACATATAAATATCATCATAGCTTTCTATATACTACTGGCACTTGAGGTATCTCATCTTAGGCCTCTAGGTTGCAGATGCCCCTGGGTTTACACATGTTTATGGGCGGTGGTGATCTCTTACCATCAGGAGACCCACTTGCTCGTTTGCCATCCAGTAGAATATACGTCCTACTGCTGGGCATATGCCTCTTCTTAGGACGAGAAGGCTTGGACCTTAGTTCCCACGCGGGCCCAATGGGAATTGGGAACTTCACACACACTATTAAATTGCTTCGTGGTTTGTGCAGGTTTGTCTTACCGTAAAGCTCGTAGTAAATTTAGAATGTAATTTTGCACATAAAATTTTAAATACTCAGAGATGCTAGCCGGGGTTTGAACCTGCGATCCACAACTTGAGAGGCCATAGATCAAACCACTACTATAAAAATAGTGTCGGTATAGCAAAAAATAATATTGGTCATTGAACAACGGCACACTGTTAAAAAATTTTGTAAAATTACAATTGTTTTAGAAAACAAATATCAGCAAAATTCCAAATCAACGTATACTAATACAAAACATAACACAATTTGAGTAAAATTACAAGACATGTGAAGGAACTTACTATAATGAGTTGTAATTTTGGAAGCTTTATGCAATAACCCTACACGTATTGTAATTTTTCCTAACTGTTGGTGAATTTCTAATGAAAGGTTGTAAATTTACCAAAATTCTTTGTAATCCGATTTACAATACTTCTTTGTGATATTACGAATAAATGTTGAAACTCAAATTACTATGAAGTCATTAAGAATTTACAAATAATTTTATTATTTTTGTAACACAAATTTGAAAATTACAATACGTATTATAATTCTATCGAAAGTTTTTATTTTTCTAACACGTATTGTTATTTTCTAAAACTGTTGATTAATTCTGAACAAAATGATTTGAAAATAAGAATAACTCTTTGTATTTTGATTTACAATACTTTTTTTATGAAATTGCAAAAAAAGTTGAAACACAAATTAGTATGAAATCATTAAGAATTTACAAATAATTTTATTATTTTTGTAACTTAAATTTGAAAATTACAATACGTATTATAATTCTACCATAAGTTTTTATTTTTCTGACACGTATTGTAATTTTGTTAAACTTTTGATTAATTTCGGGCAAAAAGATTTAAAATTTACAAAAATTGTTTGTAATTTGATTTACTATACTATTTTTATAAAATTTTGAAAATATGTTGAAACTCAAATTAGAATGAAATTATTAAGAATCTGCAAACTATTTTATCATTTTTGTAACACAAATTTGAAAATTGCATTACGTATTGTAATTCTACCCAAAGTTTGCTACCATTCAACAAATGTTTTGTAATTTTTCGATAATGAGTTGAAATTAACTACGTTGTGTAGTACGGGAGTGCACCGATAGATGGCGCTGCTCCCTAAATAAACTCGCTAACGATGTGTAACCTTAGAATTGTGACTACCGCGGCTTACTTAACGTTTGTTGTCTTTTGTTAGGGACAGCATTATACTTGGTTGGCTGCATTCAAGTTATTGAACACCTTCCAATATTATTCTGAACATAGTACGATTCTGATTGCAGTACGGTGTCTCGCTCGAAACGCCTGCTGTTCTCCGAGTGAATACTATAAAACCACTCAGTTGTAAGTGAAGTTTGCCTAATAAACCGTATAATTATATTTGTCGTTTCCGTCGCATCGTCAACCCCGTTCTAGTTGTAAATTTACAACACATCATTTTGAAATTGCAAACCATTTTCAAAAGAATTTGTTTGGCAAAATTACATTATTTGTATTGTAATTTTGCTAAACGAATTTCCGATAGTCGTTTGGTAAATTTCAACAAATGTTTTGTAATTTTTCAATAATGAGTTGAAAATTTACAACACATCATTTTAAAATTGCAAACCATTTTCAACAGAATTTGTTTGGCAAAATTACATTGTTTGTATTGTAATTTTGCTAAACGAATTTCCGATAGTCGTTTGGTAAATTTCAACAAATGTTTTGTAACTTTTCGAAATTGAGTTGAAATAAATTGTATTGTAAATTTACAAAACGGAATTATATTTTTACTTTATTGTTGTGCGTAAAAACTTCCAACACTTTCTTTGTAAAATTACTACAGAAATTTTTAACAGTGCACGCTCTATTTTGCGACTTTAAATTAATCATACAATTTTAAGAACCACTTCAACATTTGCCACCCCATTTTACAAATAACGTACTAACGACACACCTACCACCATCGCGCTACCAGGAAGCATTAAACAAAACAATAAAAAATCTTACCCGCATTCGAAAAACCAATCTTCGGTCAAAATCGTTCTCCGACGAATCAAATGTTTTAGCAATTTACGTTAAAATCGACTGACCGTTTTTTAACCAATTAGTCGAGATGCCTGATAAAGTTTTGGGTATTAAAAAAATGACGAAATTTGTGGGAAGAAAGAGGTTGCTTACTACGTTATGGTATTGTTTCGTTTTTCAAGCCCGCATATGCGTACACGCAAGCTGGCAAAGATAAACAATGAACTGAGGTATAAGGCGCAATTCATTTGTTTCTGTCGCGTCACAACCCGAATACTTTTTTAGAGATAGCCGATTGGCTACTGTCAGAAGTGGCTCTACTTTTTAGGTTAAATCTGAAGTCTGCCTTGAGTAAGAATGTAGTTTACTTATAATGATCGATCTAGCATGGCATGATAGTCATTATTGAACTAAAAGAATTTCTTTGCTCACCCGTGACTTTTATCATAGCTATATTTAAGCAAGATATCCATGTTCATGCAATTCCTCCACCTCCACACTGTAAGGACACACACCAATCACAAACCCATACACCACCACCACTCTATACTGACGCGTTTCAAACACAAACAGAGCTCATCTTCAGAGCAACAAAACCATACACCATGCTACTAGATGTTAGACTTACACACACAATTCTCAATTGTATCTGAGGGCCCAACTTCAAGAATAATATGAATATTCATCATAATAATTTAATCACCTATTACTCTAGCAGAATTGACCTGGGGAAGGTAGATAGAGTCGCCATGTCAGACGATAACTTAAGGATTCCGGATTTCAAAAAGAAAGAAACTTAACCCTTATAGGATCACATTTTTATCCGTCTGCCAGTCAAGACTGCTCAAAAACGATGACGGTGTAAAGTCCTGTCATTTACGGCATGTCACTGCAATTCCGTATTTTAAGCAGCGATGTGTAGAGCATGCGATAAAAACGTTGCGCATACGGTGCGTCACTGCGATTCCGTGCCGTCACCGGTTTTTAAGCAGCGGTGTGGCCAGACCTTTACGGTATTACCTACAAATTTGTTTGGAAGCCTTGGTTCGCGTGTTCAATTCAGTTTGATTCGCTGCACAGCTGTTATGAAAATCTACATACATACCTATACATAATTTTATCGAGACATTCTTGCCGTTTTTGAAATTTTGCATTAATAATTGCTCAGCTCTACTTACTTAATTTAATCTACGGAAATAAGGACCTATATGAGAAGCACACGTTTTAACAAAACTTGTCCAAGATTGTTAGCATATTTACCACCAGAAAAACCAGTTCCACCCTGTCATAAAGTTATTCCATGTCAACTGAAATGGTTGAATGGGAGATACCTAAAAAAAAAAATTTTTCTTTTTCACTTGATGTGTTGCCGGTTGACGTTCAAATTTAGCGTGGACTTATAAGGGGCCCCGGGGGTTTCCTTGGGGCCTGGGGAGCCCACGGGACGCATTAAACGGGCGAACGTACGAGTATGTACGACAGCGTATGGATGCTATATTTGTAGTTTTTAATCTTCAAGGTAAGTGAAGAGTTAAGGAAAAAGCCGGACAAGTGTGTTACAAGTTTTGTGCAGTGGATTCCGTGTGTGCGAAAAATATTCTTTAATATGTTTTAGTAATAGTAATAATAATAACAATTCATTTAGATCAAGAACAACATAGGTACAAATTTAAATACATACAATTCTAAGTTAATAAGCTAAATGATATCAATGTCAATAATTAATTAATTAATTAAATTTTATGCAATATCGGTGCATTTTAAACGCCATTTCTTTTTAAGTGAAAAAACATGCAATGGTTCATGTAAGGACAGTCAAATCTGTCAGCAATAATGGACAAAATAGTGTTGCGGCTGGCGCGCACTCTACTGGCAAAGGACGCGCTGCGCTTGCGCCACAATAAACGTAACAAACTTTAAGTTGTATGTATTGTGCTTGCGCACAGTGGTGTGGCAGTGGTGTGGTGTTTTGATCGACAATTAGGCACTTGTTAACAGAAAACTCCTCGAGTGGCGACCACGAACCAGACGATGAAGCTTTGACAGACCTCCCTCTATAGTGACTGATGACATCGTGAGAGTTGCGGACGGCTGGTGTGGCGTTCTAAGGGGGAGGTCTTTGTCCAGCAGCGGACGTCTACCGTCTGATGATGATTACTCGTTGTAAAGCCTATTGCCGTATGATTTTTTAGTTTTATTGTATGTTATTGTGAATTTTGCACCATGTTAACGCAAATATTTAGCTGACAGGTAAAGGGACACTTATGAAAATTTGCTCTTGGAAGTAAGAAATAAGAAAAGTTATTGTTAAAAAGTAAGTAAGTAAGTTTCAGTAAGTACCTACTTAGAAACTTTGAACTCGGCTTCGGATAGATAATAAGTATTTTTTATTTTATTTTACCTTTTATTGATTTTTTTTCACGCACATTGCAATTAAAAACAAATAAGAATTTTAATAACATAACATGAAATATACCTATATACACTTATAATAAAAATGATAAGACATCAATTTTCGAAATTTCTAGTAGGAAACCCTAGAAACGGTTTCCATCCGAAAACAACAGACAAACTTAAATCTCGGAGTACATTTGCAAGAATTGAGCTATTTTGTGTATATACTGGTCTGAACATTAAACTTTTTTTCCTCAATTTACTCTCATACACAAAAGCGTATCGAAATTTCTGCCATTTCACGCCGCACCCGAAAGCAACAAATTAAACATAAATAAACATCAACCCCTCCCGACCGGACAAATTAGAGAAAAAAAAATTCAATAACCCTCCAACGGCTTGCAATATCAATGACGTTTAACCCTAAATATAATCGAGTCGATCGAAACTACCTCGGGGACATGGGACTGTGCCACTACAGAATTAATAAAACTAGTGAACAAAACCAGTACTAAGCGCTCTTCATATGAAATGGTTTGCGGTTTTCAATAACAGCGCCACTTTCGACAGCAGAGTTAAATTTGTTCGTGAAATTGCCGGGTATTTTTTGGCAGTAAAATACTCCCCTGGTTTAACCGGGGGCAGTTTAGGGTTAGGTCTGTTGACAGTCAGTTGAACCGGTGTAATGCGGGCTTAACTTTTAAGTTTGGGTATTACAAACGGTTTAAATGCTAAGTGAGCTTTGATCGCGAATTCGGTGATTCCAATTGTATTTATAGGGTATGAAAATGTAAATGAAGTAGAAATCTCCGTAGAAATATTTCTTTAACAGATCGATTTAAGAAAAATATAAGGGAATCGAACCCAGTGTTGGTCTTATTTTTCTGGTTTTTCTGTGCATCTATGTTTCGGTTTGTATTTTCGATTTAGGTTTCACGATATGACCGTTAAAGTAAAAATTTGGAATTGAAATAAAAAATACAAAAATATTCCAAAAAACCAATCATAATTTGTTTTATGTAATTTGCGAAGTGCGAATAAATATTTCTATTCTATTCTATATTTTTAGTCAGACAACACAAACAAAATGAATCGATCTTACAACGAAAAAATATTCTAAGCTCGTACAATTTGGGCATGTGCAGTTTTGATAATGTCATCAAGAAAAATATTTAAAGCAAAGCAATATAAGATAAAATATTTTTAATTTTGATCATGAAACTACCGTGAGACTCACTCATATTAAATTATATTGACCGGATTACTCACGTATTAAATCGATCAAATATCGAATCAAATCAAATCAAATCAAATCAAATCAAATGATCAAATGATCGATCGATTATCGATCGATCATTTGATAGTGACAATAAAAATGACGATGAAAATGAGGGTAGTTGTGCGCCTGAGTTAGTTTCGTCGGACAGTCGCGCGATCAGAGCGGTGGCGCGTAGTGCGCGTGTTGCGGCAGCCGCCGAGTCGCGTGCTCCAGTGATGAAGGGTTTCGAAATAACCCGAAACATGTCGAGCTAAACTCGATTTAATACGTGAGTAATCCGGTCAATATAATTTAATAAAATATTTTTAAACCTAAGCCTCGTTAAGTCAAGTTTACATTGGTTCAAAAACAAAATTACTCGACAATAACTCCCACCTCCTGGTAACCATAAAACTTACCCCAAAACAGATTGTCCGTAAAAAACCTTTTACCCCAAAACTCAACCCTTCTTGTCACCACGCGTCCCCATAATTGATAAGTAAAGGAAAAGAAGACTCATACATATTTATGAGGTAAATTGCTACAGAACCCGGTACAGGGGCATTGCCGTCTCATTATGCTTTAGAGATCCTTTGTGATTGTACTTTGATGTTACAAATCGGTATTATGATTTAGAGATGGAACGCTTTGAGTTCGGGTTGTTTTTTTAACGGCGGCGAAATTGGTATTTTGAGCAGTTTTAAGCATCTGCGGAACAGCGTCAGTGGGAGGGTTAAGTGAACTTCGCTTAAAAGTTTGTAGGTACTAAAACAGCCAAACGCGAGTTGGACTCGCGCGTTGAAGGGTTAGTAGGGTTTACAAATTGAAAAATCAGCAAAAATATTTTAGCAACAAAGTAAAACCCACTCCAAAAATTAAAAAAATAACAAAAATGGAACCAACTACAAAACCCTTGAAAATATTTTTCTAGGTACCTACTACTCGAAGTCGGTGCCTCAACACGAGCCAGCAGTAGTGGAACAATAGTCGTCTACCTCACCTACTTTCATACTAAGGGTTTCAATCCCTCCTGCTGGGTCTTCTTTATCAGGTCCAGGTTACCAAATGATCACGTCTGAATGTATGCTCATTTTAATGCTAAAAATGCCAAAATCGCTATAGGTGTGCCTATAAAATTTGAGGTTTGCCCTCGATTTCCCTAGGATCCCATTATCAGATCTTGACTTGGTGACGATGGGACCACCTCAGAAGAATACTCTTTCGAATATAAAAAAAGAATTTTGAAAATCGATCCACAATAATAATTGACTGAGTAATCGGTGGACATAAATAAGTAAATAAAATAAATAAATATCACGGGACAATTCACACCAATTGACCTAGTCCCAAAGTAAGCTTAGCAAAGCTTGTGTTATGGACACTAGGCAACGGATAAACATACTTATATAGATAAATACATACTTAAATACATATCAAACATCCAAGACCCGAGAACAAACATACACAATAAAAAAATACAAACATTGGAATATAGAAACTCAACTCCTCCTTTTTTGAAGTCGGTTAAAAATAAGTTATCTTATTGTGAAAATAATATGTAATTCTCGTGAGACAGTGATTTCTAGACTTTTTCTATATTTGTGTCATGAGGTATTAGATCTTGCTGTTTCCAAATTTATGTCAAGTGCTCGAGAGAGTACTCTATACCCACATTTTTTATAAAGAAGCTGGCTGTTTGATAGAAAGGCTATATTTTGCCAGCGCGAACTTAGTAACTTAATTTAATATAAAAACCTACCTTTTTGAAGTGATGAGGATGTTGTAGTTAAAATTAGTCTTATTTCTCCAGTTATTAATTAACCAAATAAAAAAAAGAAAGTCAAATAAAACACCATACTTTTGCTAGCATTACCATAGCTCCTCTCCTCTCGTCAAACACCATGTTGGTTATTATCATCATCATTATTAGCACCTGTTTTTACTTTTATTTACAACTTATTTGTAACACTTCAAGGTGTAAAACAACCCGTCTGAGTTTTTTCTAAATAGTCTTTATTCTGACGCTTCAGAAAACATAATGCGCCGTACAATGAAATAAAATCAACTAGCAACGAACGCCTCGGTGCGTTCAGACCACAATAAAGGGAGTTTACAGCGTCGTGGCGCAGTTACACCTCTCTTTACGACGATAATCCATTCTAAACGCTTTGCGAGCTTCTTTATAATGGTTTTTGAACGCGCTAAATGAAGTGTTCTTAACTCCGCCAAAGTTATGCCGCCCTGGTGTACTTTGGATTGCGCGTGGTCGTTTTTTAACTGAATTTGAAGAACTTCTTGATTCGTCGGTTTATTTTTGTTTAAAAGTGTATTCAGCAACATTTTGAACTAGCATTTTTTTGTATTGTAGCTATTGTAATGTAACTAAAGTCTTACGTTAGTGCCATTTTTTTTCTTACTGTCACATAGTGATATAAATAATAATAAATATCATGGGACACTCACTTGACACCAATTGACCTAGTCCCAAACTAAGCAAAGCTGCAATGCTATGGGCACTAGGGAACGGATAAACATACTTATATAGATAAATACATACTTAAATACATATTAAACATCCAAGACCCGAGAACAAACATTCGTATTATTCATACAAATATCTGCCCCGGCCGGGATTCGAACCCGGGATCTCCAACTTCGTAGTCAGGTTCTCTAACCACTCGGCCTTTGACGACCGGGTGGTCGTCAAAGATCCTGGCAAATTTTAAATTTTTCATCATAAATATTCAAGCTGTTTTAAAATTAATCCGAAGCCGCATTGTGTAACCCATCTCTTCTACCTTCATCATATAACGTGACATAGAAAAAAAATAACAAAAAATTTAACCGACTACAAAAAACCATGAAAATAATTTTCTACCAGTCTGGAGTCAGTGCCTCAGCATGAGACAGTAGGAGTTATTGAAGTCATTGAAGTGATTGACAATGCAAGTACAATCAACAAAAGTACAGTCAGAGAAAAAGGTTGTATTAAAAATGTTTTTTTTACCAAAATCTTACTTCAAGATTACGATTTGGAGTCTTTTTGTATTTTTTATTTCAACTCCAAATTTTTGTTTCTCTGCTAAAGTGACTAATAAGAATCCAAGTTGAAATATGGGTGCATAGGAAAAATTCGTGTCTAGTCTCCTGTCCAGTGGTGGTGTAGGGGAATAGCACGCAGCACGGAATGCTGAGGACCTGGGTTCGATTCCCAGCGCTGGTCTATTTTTTCTGGTTTTTCTGTGCATTCATGTTTCGGCTTGTGTTTTCGTGTGAAAATTAAATAAAATCTTACTTTTTTCATACAGATTAAATGTAATTTTCAATGTATGCTATACAAGTTTGTATAAGAGATATTTATTATATATAGACTGTACCAAGAGACAGCGATAACTGTTAACAATGTCCGATACACTGATTTAATAATTAAACTTTGAGGATTAATAAAAAATTATTTAAATTCAAGTTATTTGAAAAAGTTATTAAACAAAAGTATCATAGTTATACGAGCAGAATCGAACCTTGAATATTATTTAAACCCCAGAGAAACCCGTATATATTTGCGGGATTTTTTAATTGACAATTTTTTTCCTTTCCTACATTGGTAGATGATCTAAGTGGACTGCATTGATCTGTACCTGCACCTTTTTGCTTAATCTTAAAGAAGGAAAGGGAAAAAAGAAAAACACAAAATTAATTATAAGATTGAAATATTTTTTTTTGAAACGGGCAAAGATTGAAATATATAAAAAATGTAAAAAACAACTCACATATTTTAAAAAATACTGCAAAACACAACACATTAGTAAATAATAAGAACACATGGGGTGGCATCGATAACGATAAAAAAATTGAACCGAAATAAAATTAAGGCCACGGAAAGACCTAAATTAGTTTTGGATATAGTGCAAAACACAAGTGCAGTGATGTACACGCATCAGCTCTAAGAGCTGCTAGTGTATTATTTCAATAATAATAATAATAAGTAAATTTTATAGATCCTGGAGCCTAGAGGCTTTTATGCTGGGTAACACGAGCTTTTGTCATAGGTAAGTTGAATGCTTAGGACATTCTGTACAGAGTTGGTAATCATAATCTTTTTTCATTGCTCTGACTTAAAGATTACAGATCTTATAATAATAACAAGAGACAAGTACATTTACACGTTAGAGTGAGAGAAAAGCATAGGAAATAGTACATTGCGCACTAAGGGGCATAAGAAGAGGATTACTAACGAGAGTTTATTAAAAGCCCGACGCCGAAGCGGGGGGTTTTTAATGACTCGAGTTTGTAATCCCTTTACGGTCCGTGATTGACAAAATGATTTTCATCACATTGCGAGACAAACAATGCAAAAAATAAAATTGTTTTGTGACTAAACACTTCACAGCTCGACAAAAGAAAGGTGCTATGAAAACAACTGAATAAAATAATGGCTACCCGCCAATACAGGGGGCTACTACAAAATTCTAAAATTGAAGTTCGTATCGCACCGCCCCTCTCACTCTCGTATGAAAAAGATGATTAAAAGATACTTCACTTTTGTACATTTTTTGTCTTGTTTAGCTGCTTGTTTCTTTGTAATTAGGATCGGCTTCTATTTCTACTCGTACAGTTTTATCAATACCAAGCATTAACAGGGTGTTAAAACACAAGATATTAATGTCAGTGACTGTTATTAATCTCTAAACTTGTGCAAGCCCGGCATTACATCCTAGTCATGACTAGGCGTGACAAGCGGAGCGGAAGCGATTTCTCTGTTCATTGCACGGTTAAGACACGCATCCCACAGCGGTTGGCATTAAAAACGCGTAATGTATTATAAATTCGCTCGCCTCGGCGCTTGCCGTCTAAGTCTCCGCCCGCACGCTACGCTGTTTCAAATCAATTTTTATTCGACCGTCGCACATGCGGTGCTATTTGACCCCAAGCCACAGTATCCTTTTTCTATATAGAAAAAGCCTTGCATTCCCCAACTAGCACCCCAAGAATTCTTGACGATCCAGTAATGTTTGCCGCCCTCCTTTCCTTCTGTAAAAAAGATAGAATGATTCATGGTCACTTGAGACATAGTTTTGTGTGATTTGAACCACGAATATCTTTAATAAGCTAGCTAGTCATATTCTCGAGTTCACTCTTGGTCATGACGCTAATAGTTATTATCAATATATCGGGGTTATATCATATAGATTTTATGTCTTAAGATTTTTTTAAAGAAAAAAGTAAAACCGACTCCAAAAAAAAAATAACAAAAAATGGAACGGACTACAAAACCCTTGAAAATATTTTTTTAGGTACCTACTAGCTCGAAGTCGGTGCCTCAACACCTACATACTATGGGTTTCAATCAGATAGTAGGCTAACTACGAGTGTAAATACCTTTTCCGTAACCAACGAGGAGGACAGCATGAGTTAACGCAGTTGGAATGCAGTTTTCTGGTGAGAGCACTCCTTCTCGGTAGTCTGCAGAGAGACCGTCTCCATTCATACCTATAAAAAAAACATTACATCCACTTTTGTTTCACAAACCTCACTCGTGATTGACCCCTACACCTAATGAAAAGTGCAGATGACATCAAAGGTGTATTTCTCTGGTTCACTCACACCCTATTTCACTCTAGTCTAGCCTCGAAGAACCCTATGGGTTGTATTTTTCAATTTGTGTTCTTTGGATTGCAGATTACTGTACTTAGTTTAAAATAATTACCTATGTTAGAATGATAAATATTTAATGTATCATAGAAAGATGAATACTTCAATTACAAATTTTTTATGCACACAAAGACAAACAATGTTATTTTGCGCTTGTAACTGTGCTTCTAAATTTCCTTTTATATATGTAGCCTTAGTCCTTGCACAATTTTATATTTCTGTCAACATGGCCATCTCTATTTGTTTTGTTCGAATTGACGGAGACAGCATCACATTTAACCGTCAGCTAACACTAATCAATGGATGGTGAAACAGCCCCTTAGTGTTTTGAACTTTGAAACTTTTCTATGTACGAGTATACTTACTTACGATTGAGTGAACCAATTTTTTTATGATTAATTAAATTCATACTTAACTGGGCAAGTGTGCTCTATTTCAGACCGTTATTATACCTACTTGCTTACCATCAAGCATGGTTACTGCAAGCTATTTATGTAATAAAGACATTAAATATTGAACTTATTCATAACGATAGTTATAAGATTAAATAATAAATAAATAAATATCATGGGACACTTGACACCAATTGACCTAGTCCCAAACTAAGCAAAGCTTGTGCTATGGACACTAGGCAACGGATAAACATACTTTAATATAGATAAATAAATACTTAAATACATATTAAATATGCAAGACCCGAAAACAAACATTCATATTATTCATACAAATATCTGCCCCGGCCGGGATTCGAACCCGGGACCTCAAGCTTCGTAGTCAGGTCTCTAACCCCTTAGCCATCCGGACGTCCAAAAAAATTAAAGTTCTTTACCTACGGAAAGCGGTCCATAATGCGCCAACGCTCCTTTGAGCTTATCATCTGTCGATGTGTCTATTTCAATTCCACCCGTGACTTTCACAGCAATTTTGCTTTTATCGGTGCGACAAGTGTCGTATTTTGCTTCATAAGGATAATCTTCTTCACGCTCAATACCTCCTTGTTTGGCTATTTCACTAAAATAAATATATATTTATAAAAAATCTAATATTCTCACGTAAACCATTCAGATCTGACCATTGAATTGAAATGCCGTGATAATACTGAGTCCTCATTCGAATCAGCAAAATATACATGCCGTAAAAGTAGCTCTTCGGGTATTCCATTTCATTGTTTTGATAAAGGACCATATACCTATGTACACACTCTTACACAAACTTTTGCGTTTATCATAATATAATAATAAATAAATAAATATTTATTAATAATAATTTACTAAAACCTAGCATGTAAAATATTTCTTGTAAAGTAAAAAAAGGCAAAATATTATTATTATGTAAGAAGAAATGTTATTGTGAATATTCTTACTTCATTACATTAATGAGATTTTTTCCGCCACCACAATGATCATCCAAGGAGTCACAATCTAACGATTGCTGCTCTGACAGAGAAATTAGTTCTTTGTGCTTCTTGGCGTGTTGTCCTTCGATGCTTCCTGTAGAAAATCCAAAAGTTTCAACCCATGTACTAAAAATTTCATAGGTAATTGTACATCTTTTATCTGACTTCAGACACTCCGCAGTCTATCAAAAAATAAACCCGGAATACGCGGGTTTTGTTCAATATTTAGGTAACAACTCCCCTGTATTGATAAACACAAAACGTATTGAACAAAACTTTAATTTTCAAGCAGTCTGGCAATAAAAAATGCCTGATCAAGAGATAAATAAAACAAAAATAACAAAGTACCTACTGTTAAGCAATTACACAAAACATAGGTGAGCATTACAAATTGGATTGATTCACGCATTGCAGAGGTACCATAAGATCAATGACATACAACCTTTTATATTACCCCTTCACTTTCCAAGTACTGGACTGGATACTACGGTATTGGAAAAATAAGTTAAAAATGTTGAAGGTCATTATTTACGGCGTAAGTACATGCTATATTAGAGCTGCTTCAAAGTTGTCTTACCTACTCCTGCAAATACATAGCAGGATCCGCAAGATTTTTGGTCCTTTGCAGGGGTTACTAGGTTTTGATCCCTGTAGTCTAAACTGTCTGGAGCATCTCTTATCCACTTTTTCAGTACCTTCACCTTCCTTTCATTAGTCGTATTAGAAGAAACTAAACAAATGTGGTTCATTTTGAATTCTTCATATGACATATCAGAAAACTCGTTTACAGCGTACACTGTCTCATGTATTGTGTTTAGACGATTAATATTCACCAAATGCTCTTTGAATATTTCGAAGCGTTTGTTGTATTCTTCTGCGGTTTCATATTGTTTTTCATATTTTTCTATGAAGTCAGCAAAGTGGTTTTTGGATTCAGCCAGGTCGTAGTACGGCTTCTCTGCCGTCAGTAAAGCCAGGGCGTTACTGACGAGCAAAAAGAAGGGAATCGCACAGAACATAGTTAAGTAACGTACTACTAACTGTTAAACAGACGTATGCATTAGCTACAATTTTCTGACTCTATATATACTTACTAAGGTTTAACGTAGTCATCGTAAAACAAGGTATTTGGAAAAAATCGTTAAAAAACTAAGCGTGTAATTTTTATTATCAAAGTTATGTAGAAATTCTTGACAAATGATAATTTTTAATGGGCGGTATTCTTATGGCTTTTGCAAAGTCTCAAGTTCTGATAAGCAAAATACGAGGGATTAGACGTTAAAATAGTAATTTCAACTAAGGTATTAAGCAATAACTATTTAGTCCATTTGGAAACAAGAATTTATTGCACTTAGCTATAAATATTACTATTTTTCAAAGGAATAAAGCATTCTGCCAAATCAAAACATAATGCAAGGCAATTTGACTCAGATTTGATTGAATATATTGTTCAGGATTTTTTTAATTTTAAGGAAAGAATGAAACGAAACGAAACAAGACATTAACAACCGAAACAAAAAGTTTATAACAAAAAATTTAACCGACTACAAAAAAACCACGAAAGAAATTTTCTGCCAGTCTGAAGTCGGTGCCTCGGCACAAACCAGCAGGAGTGGACCTGTTGTTTTCTATCTCACCTTCATACTATAACTATGTATTGGGTTTTAATCACTTCAGCTGGTTCGTGCCGAGGCACCGACTTCACTGGCAGAAAAATATTTTTAGTCGGTTTAATTTTTCGTTAAGTATTTTTTTTTTCACGTTTTTTAGTGTACACGCTCTAAGATACAATAGTTTAATATCAACTAATCTCACCTTTTACAAAGATTGCCTTTTCCGATGCAGAGATGTTCATTATTGAGAAGTCCTGTTGCTTCACCACCCGTTCCATTTTACCATTATACATTACGATGACGTGAAGTGCTTGTTATTGAGTAGTCGCTCCGTTAGTCAAATGTGGTCTTCATGATCAGTTTCATTTTACCAAATGATGATTTTCTTGCACGAGTTACTACTACACTCGCGGTCAAATAATACGGGTCAGTGACGAAAACCTTAAAATTTTGAAAATGAAAAGGTTTACTTATACGAAACTGACTCTATATTAAAGAGAATTTAATATCGTATTAAATACAACCTTCAAATGTTTTACATGGCTGCTAGAAAAAGTTAAAATTAAAAAAAACTCTAATTAGGGTCTAAATTAAAATTGCACTTGTTTTACTTTTGTCTGTTTTCTCACTTTTATTTTCAATCTGTCAAAGCATAATGATAAAAGGCATTCATTGTTGCCTTTCTTGATCATTCTTGATTTACTATCATGTGGCTGACACCAGAAGAATGTACACGTATCGTCACTATGTTAGAAGAAGGCGGAATTCAAAGAAGAACAGCGAGAACTGTTGGCATGTCACTTTCTACCGTGCAGAGAGTCGTCCAACGTTTCCGAGAAACTGGGCAGATCATTAGAAGACCAGGAATCAGCAGACCGAGATGTACTGCGGCTCGAGAAGATCAATTTATTGTTACAACTATGCTCCGAAATCGGCACCTCACGGCTGTTGAAGTCCAAAATCAACGTCGAGAGACTCGAAAAGATGACATAAGCGAGTGGACTGTAAGGCGGCGGCTACAAGATGCTAATTTGACCCCATGTAGACCGGCAAATGGCCCAAAACTTGAAAAGGGGGAGCGAACAGCAAGATTGATTTACGCCCGCGAACACAGATGGTGGGCAGACGAAGAATTGGCAAGAAATATGTTTTCTGATGAATCCAGATTTATGCCCTATGCACATGATGGGCGGCGAAGAGCTTACAAACGGCCAGGTGAACGTTTTACTCGAGCTTATTTTGAGGAAAAAGTGTCGTTTGACGGTGGGTGTATTGTGGCCTGAGCTGTAATCTCTTCAGAGACTCACATGGAGTAAGTCTTCATAAAAAATGGTACGCTAACTAGTGCAAGATATGTAGAAGAGACTCTTAATGAGCATGACGGTCCATACTTAATTAATATGGGTGAAAATCCCATGTTCATGCATGAAAACGTCAGGCCATACACAGCTCAGATTGTAAATGATTACTTTGACGACGTTGGTATCATTTTTATGAACTGACCCTCGAGAATTCCGGACTTAAATCCGATCGAGCATGAATGGGACGAGCTTGGAAGGCATGTAAGAAATCGAAACTCCGCTCTAGTTACACTTAGAGACCTGAAACATGCGTTAGTGGAAGGATGAATCAATATCCCGCAAAATCGCATAAGAAACCTAATGAAGAGCATGCCCAATCACCTGGAAGCTTTAAAAAGAGCCCGTGAAGGCAATACGAAGAATTAATTTGGTTTAAAGTTAGTTTTTTCTGTTGTAATGTGAGGTTAATGTGTTAATTTTTCTACGTAACATTTGTAAATATTTTGTTTTGTACGTAATTAGAATAAACAAATGAATAACTTTCACACCTATCATGTCGTTTAATTAATTATAGAGTTATCTATAATATACAGTTTAATTCATGCTCCTAGCTCTATTATTTTAGGAGATATTCTAGTTTTTCGTACCGACCCGTTTTCTTTGACCGCGAGTGTAAATACATCCAAATTACCACAGGCGTGTCCTTACAATATTTGAAGAGTTTCCTCGATTTCCTTAGGATCCAATCATCAGATCCTGATTTGGTGCTTATGGGACCTAATTGATGGCATTTTGACGAATGCGAAAACATTTTTCAAATCGATTCATAAATGACGGAGTTCTGAGGTAATAAACATAAAAAATACAACCAATTTATATCAGTTATCAATTGATAACCTCAATTTTTGAAGTCGTTTATAAGCAATTTTTGTGTAATTAGTGTGTGTTTTTCATACTAAACTTCTACGTGGACGGAGTTACGGGCAACAGCTAGTTTTAATGAAAAAAAATCGAAGAATAACCTGTATTTACCGGGATTTTTAGGTATATGGTCAAATTTACTTAAGCAACTGTCGAAATATTAGTTATAATAGTGTTTTATTACAACCTAAGGTAAACGTACGAGTGCTCGTCACTGTCCCAATAGTTGTCATCTTAAATCTTATGTCATTATCAATACAGATAAAAGCAGGTTGTTGTCTATTGGGCATTAGCGTGTCGAGCACTCGGACGTTTACCTTATTTGAGTTTGCTCAATCGTAAACATGGAATGGGTAAAAAAGAAAAAAAAACACAAAAATACTAATAAGATTTAAATATATTAAAAGACATTTAAAAAACAATTAACGCATTTTTAAAAATACTGTAAAACGCAATATACTAGTAAATAACAATAATATACAAATTGCATGAATAATTAAAACAACGTATAATAAAATTATTGCCGAACTAAGACATAGGTACAATCAACGGCAAAAATATGTGTACACTTTAGTAAGTACCTTGTAATTTTAACCACTGTGACGTTCATATATGGCAGTTCAAATATGACGAAAATAGACAAAGAAAATTTCACAGATATATACGTATTGTATATAAATAATCAAACGTGTCAAGCTTGAGAAGCGCAAAGCTCTAAGCACAGCCGTGGCTGCATGTTATGCTGAGTGCACATGAACAGTATTTTGTAGTATTTTTTATAACTAAATAATAATAATAATATCATGGGACACTTGACACTAACTGCCCTAGTCCCAAACTAAGCAAAGCTTGTATTATGGACACTAGGCAACGGATAAACATACTTATATAGATAAATACATACTTAAATACATATTAAACATCCAAGACCCGAGAACAAACATAATTAATGTAAATATGTAATGCTTAGGCAGAACAAGATGAGACAAGTAGATTTACACGTTGTAGTCAAGAGCATAGGAGTTCTTCAATTGAATTACAGTCTGTAAGCATTAGCTATATGATAAATTCACAGTAGTATCACTTTCCAAACTTGAGAAAGCACTACATTCCGATCACGACATGGCGTGGCAAGCGGAGCGGAAAGCGAATTCTCTTTTCATTGCATCTTTGAAACGCTCACCACACAGCAGTTAGCATACAACACGCGTAATGTAATAGAAATTCGCTCGTCTCACCGCCTGCCGCGTAAAGTCGTCGCCCACGCCTTACGCCTCTATCAATAAAATGTTTATTCAATTATCGCACATGCGGTCATCCTCGTCCCGAAACCGCAATATCCAGTTTCTAAATAGAAGAAGCCTTTCATTCCCCAATCTTCACTCCAAGAGTTCTTGGCGATCCAGTATTCTTTTCCACTTTTCGCATCTGTAAGAGTGATTCACGGTTACTCTCTTAACCTCTTGGGGTTCAAAGTGATAATACTAGTACATGTTGTTAGCTTTAGAACTTATATCTTTTGAAAAAAAAAAAGTCTCATTGATTGTCATTTAAATTTACAAAAAAATAAACCTGATTAATTTGGTCTTAGATGGGATTATCACATAAGTGCGACCCCGAGTGTGCGATGTACGATTGTGCGGCATTTCTATTGAATGACAGTGCATTTATGCGAAGTACTAGTGTGCGATGTATTACTGTTCGATCGTACAAATGTGTGTACAGTGCGACTTAATACTGTTCGACAGTACAAATGGACGACAGTATCTATGTGCCAAGTTAAATTGTAAGCGAAAAGAACTGCTACAAAAAATTAGGTTAGGTTAAGTTAGAACTGCAACCTTTACACAAAAGGAACTGCTAGCAAAAACGTAGGTTAGGTTAGAACTGCGACCCTTGCACAAAAAGAACTGCTAAGAACCAAAAAGTAAGCTAGGTTATACTGGGATCAATACTAAGTATTGCACAGCCGTTCATTGCTTGATCATACTTCGCAGGTACGATGCGTCGGACAAATACCATGTCGCATAGCCGTATAGTGCTTGATCATACTTCGCACAAAGAATGGTTCGGACAAATGACATGTCGCACAGTCGTGCATCACTTAATCGTTTGTCGCACAAACGACACTCTGACCAAACGCGTGTCGCATTCTAGTGATAAACACTTCTTAGACAGATATTTTACTTTATGCGCTAGAGCATAAAAATGAATATTATGTTGCTTAGATCCAGTAGAAGTAAAAAAGTTTTTGAGTTCAAATTTATGTATGAATAGTAGGCTAATTATAAATACCTTTCCCATAACCAACTAGTAGAACACCGTGAGTATGCATGTGTATATTGCAGTAATCTGGAGTGATTATTCCTTCCTTATAGTGTTCAGGCAGGCCCCATCCATTCATGACTATAAAAAAAGACAATTTTTTCATTCATGTTTTTTGTATAAGTCAAAATGATTAATATTTCATTATATCTCATAGAAAGACGTTAATTCCTGTTATAACTATAGAATTCCTATGACAAACAAAGTAATCACTTACTTAAATGGGCAAGTGTGCTCTATTAAAGACAATTTATATTATACCTATACCTACGTTATGCCAATACAATTTAAGTAAACGAACCGATTTCATCAAAATTCTTGTATAATCAATATTTAATTAACTAAAATAATTTCTTTGCTCACCCGCGACCTTAAGATAGCTAAGTCTATGCAAATTATGCGTGTTCATGCAGTTCCTCCACCTCCACACTGTACGAACACACACAAATTACACAAACCCATCTATCACCACCACCACAACTCACTGACGCGTTTCGAACTCAACCAGAGCTCATCCTCAGAGTGACACAACCGTACACCATGCTACCAGTTGTTAGACGCAACCAGTTGTTGCGGGTGAGCAAAGAAATTATTTTAGTTCATTGATATGAACCTCCGCAAAGTAACGCCTGATTCAATAAATTATTCAATATTTAATTTTCATTTGAAAAATCTTCGTCAAAATCTGACGTTATTTGAATGAAACTCGTGTATAATCTGTAGTAGCATAGACTAGCGTAGAGATGGTAGAAAAATTGACATATTTAAAATCGATTAAATGATTATTATTTATTTACCTTAAAATTAAAATATAGTTACTGCTTTTATAATTGAATAAACAGTCTTTGGAATTAAAGCAAGTATTGTAAATAATAAAATAGACTAAATACTTTGATCTGGTTAATTCATAAATTAATCGATTTACTGAACAGATTAATTACTTTGCAATAGGTTCTAGGTTTTCACATTATTAAATATCTGTGGTCGGGTTAATGACGTCTTTGTTTACCCTTTCTATAAATTGGATTGACATAAACCATACTTGCTTTTTTTTATTTCACTAGAAGGCAAACGAGCAAGTAAACATCTGCAACACCAGGGGTATTGCAGATGCGTTGGCAACCTAGAGGCCTAAGATGGGGTACCTCAAGTACCAGTAATATCACCGGCTGTCTTGCTCTCCACGCCGAAACACAACAGTGCAAGAACCGTTGCTTCACGGCAGGATTAGCGAGCAAGATGGTGGTAGCAATCTGGGCGGACCTTGCACAAGGTCCTACCACCTGCAAGTTCTTACCATCAGACGTGATTATTACAAGCAATTTATGCATAAAAACACTTTAAATGTCGATATCGTTTATGATCTGTAGTTGGGCGTTTTCAAAAGTGTACCTTTTCTTTTTTTTAATTTTGGTCAAGAGCACAATCAATTCCGATAATTTAAAAAAATGTCCTCAAAAAACTGTCCGTTTTCGACGTTTTTTTTCATACACTTAGTATGGACGTGACAAAACTGAGTCATTTATAAAATTTTGTATTAAAAAAATGTCCCCATTTTTTGAAATAATCGGAATCGATTGTGCTCTTGATTCTGAATAGGAAAAACCATATTTTTTTCCAAAATTTCATAAAATAAGAAAGGGTACACTTTTTTTTGAAGACGTCCAGTTACAAGATTTATCTTAAAGTTCTTTACCTACGGAAAGCGGTCCATACTGCGCCAATGCTCCTTTAAGCTGATCATCTGTTCGTGTCTCTATTTCAATTCCACCCGTGATTTTCACAGCAATTTTACTTTTATCGGTGCGACAAGTGCGCTCATCTGCTTCATAGGGATAATCTTCTTCGCGCTCAATTCCTCCTTGTTTGGCTAGTTCACTAAAATATATACTTCAAATTCAAAATTCAAATTCAAATATTTTATTATATATGTTTTTTAACTTTAAATAAATATGTTACGAAAAGGCGACAGCTAATGAATTCATTAGAATTTGCGGTTTTTCCCGCGGCAACCGTCCAGATTCCAGATTCAGCAGTTGAATAACATTTTTGTGATTTTACTGTGTTCCTATCGAATACAGTAAAATTTATAAACCCTAATAGTAACTTTTGTGTACTTTTTTATTAACGTGAAAAACTTTACATACTTACGAGTAGACACAAACTTTCGCTTTAATAATAATGTAGGATTTATAAACCTGCTGAGCTGGCAACATTGCATTTTTGTTAGTGTTTCTCGATTATTCCATAAAAAATGAATGAAAATTAAAAATGTGGTCTGATAGAACTCTTCTTAATATAATTAGTTAATATGTCTACATACTCCAAAAAGTTTATTCATGATAGACTTTTATTTTCTTTAAAAACCGTTAATATTTATTTGTGCATTTTTAAAGAATATAAAAGACTATCACAAATAATTATTGGCGTAGACACATTAACTTAATATTAAGAAGTGTTCTATAAATAAATAAAATAAATAATCAGACCTTTTTTCCAATATTTATTAAATTTTCATGGAATAAGCGAGAAAAACTAAAAAAATGCAACGTTGCCAAATCAGCAGGTATAAACGCTCTTAGTTGATTTCATATTGAAGGAGGAGGGCATTTTTAAAACTTTCAGGACATAAAAATATGTTTTCCTGCATATTCAGGTGTTCAGTCAAACAAATCCAACTATCTCATGAAATAATTCAGGATAATTAATAGATACCTTGTAATGCATCTAAAGATAAACATTGTCATTGCAATATTTAAAAACGCTTATTAATTTTACGATTTTGAAAACAATTTTCTGTGTTTTAAAGCGTTTCGTGCTTTCGTGCTAATTTTGCGATAAAATTTAACTAACTGTTTTTTTTCTTTTATGATTATACCTGTGCGTACCTATTTGAAAAAATCTACAGCGAAGCTATTTATATAGATACGAGTATATACACTCTCCCGATTATTAACCAGAACGTAGAAGTACATGTTATGATAACCTTCAATTATGTATTATCCTTACTCTATAACATTAACGAGATTGCGTCCGCCATCACAATGAAAATCCAAGGAGTCACAATCTATCGCTTGCTGCTCTGACAGAGAAATTAGTTCCTTGTACTTCTTGGCGTACTGTCCTTCTATGTTACCTGTAGAAAATCCAAAAAATTTAAATAATCGTCAACATCATCACCAGTCGAAAATTCAGTCATGAAAAAAGGGGTCTGTTGTTCTAAGGGAGAGGCCCTGGAAAGCCAGGCCTCCCAGGCCTACCAACGCTGCATCTTTCGGTTCGGTTTGACTTTAAACTTTGATAAAAAAAAATCCTGTCGTGCTTTTTTAATGGAACACTGAACAGCTAGCAAACTAGAAACGCCGTCCATGGATACCTACAGCATTATTAAGATTGCGGGTGCTTTGCTGGCCTTACAATACGCGGTACACTCGCCTTTTGAAGGTAGCCAAATCATAGCTAGATGGAAACACCCCAGCAGTGAGTCCATTTCATATTTTACACGTGCAAGGCAGAAAGAAACGTTTAAACCGCACAGTGGAAGAGCACCAATCATCGAGATGGTGCGGGTGAAAACCACCCTTATGCCGAGTGCTTAGGTGATTGAACTTAGCATGTGGGATGAGATTGACGAGTTCGTCGGAACACTCTCAATTGTAGATCCTATAAAAAACGCAGAAAGAACTAACGTCTCTGCGTAGGGCCAGAGGATCAAGTTTCCCAGGAAGTATTGGATCGCCGATGGTACGAGCTGCCCTGCAGTCGATTAAGTGGAAGCAGCTGATACTGACGACTGTGTCTCTCTGTGTCGCGAGAAACGTTTTATTTGGATACGTAGTCTCACTCAGCGCAGCTTTAGTGGAAACAGTGTGGCGGAGCGAGGATAGGTAAATGAAGCATTTCAATTAGGTCGTGACGAACACATTTGTCGTAATACATCCGTGCACATCTCTGATGGAAATGCACCCTTAAATAACTTAAGCTGATATTGTAGTACATTACACGTTAAAGCTTTAAACCGAATAGTCGTATTCTGTCTGGTATTGGGGTCCAGATATAAAACCCTGCATAGACATATATCAGGCGAATTTATTTCGTCTAAAGTAACCACTAGCTGAAATATTAGGTACTGATTTTTGTTATACGAGTACCTAAATTTAGTCATATTGAAAATCATGCAATTTTTACATTTGTTTTAATCCATTCAATCAAACAGACGAACAAAACGAACAATAAAACTATTTTGTAGTAATTGGACAAAATAATAGATGAGGCTAATTCATGAATAATTGATTGATTCACATGGTACTTTGTGGAGCTTCATATTAATGGCATAATACCTTTTAAAGATGTAGTGAATTGCCATCGTATTTTGTATTTTGTATTTTTTCTTACTTTCTCATCTAGTTTACTGAAGGTTACTGAAGCTAATTGAAAAAGCAAGAGAAATACGTTTGAACCCGACAAAATCCGATACAAATTTATTCATTCGTTTTGTACTTTTGCTCTTTCTCTCTCCCGGTACTCGATATTCCGGTATCGGAAAAGCAAGTTGGTTAGGTTTCGGTTCAATGCCTACATGTAAGTACTCTTAGTCAGGACTTCTTACCTACTCCTGCAAATGCATAGCAGGATCCACAATTTTTTTGGTTCTTTGCAGGGGTTACCAGGTTTTGGTCCCTGTAGTCTAAACTATCTGGAGCATCTTCTATCCACTTTTTCAGTACCTTCACCAATGGTCTTTCATTTGTTGTATTAGAAGGAACTAAACCAAAGCGGTTTCTTTTGAATTCTTCATTTGACATATCAGAAAACTTGTTTATAGCGTATACTGTCTCGTGGATTTTGTTGAGATGATTAATATTTACCAAATTCTCTTTGAATATTTCGAAGCGTTTGTTGTATTCTTCTGCAGTTTCATATTGTTTTTCGTATTTTTGTATGAAGTCAGCAAAGTGCCTTTCGACTTCAGCCAGATCATAGTACGGCTTCTCTGCCGTCAGTAAAGCCAGGGTGTTACTGACGAGCAATAACAGTGGAATCACACAGAACATAGTTAACTAACGTTGTATTAACTGTTGCACTGTCGTATTTGCTATGATTTTCCGACTTTATATACTAAGTTTCACGTGGTCATCATAAAACAATGTATTTGAAAAATTTACTACGTAATTTTTTTAATCAAAATCAAGTAAATTCTTGACAAATTATAAGTTTTATGCGTGATACTTTTACACCTTTTGTGAAGTTTCAACTTTTGAGTAGCAAAATGCTAGGAATTCGACATTAAAATGCTAAGCGTGTAATTTTTATAATCAAAGTTATGTAGGAATTCTTGACAAATTATTAATGGGCGGTAGTTTTATGGCTTTTGCAAAGATTCAAGTTTAAAGTTAAGAAAAATACGAAGAATGCGACATTAAAATATAAATTTTCATAACGTTTTTTTTTTGCTTTTGCTTTGGTGGATCGACTACAGCAGTGTTTTAACTAAACCCATTGCAAGTGTTCGTTTATTAAATTAAACGTTCGAATAACGAACGAGGCTGCCAGGCTAATGCAGAACACTAATACAAGTAAATAGGTTTTTACATGGCAGCACTGAGTCAAAACGTTTTAATCCACTTGGAACATTGAAACTGATAATTTATTACTATTTTTCAAAGGAAGAAACCATCCCGTCTTTGAAGATGGTTTTTTTAATAGAATTTATTCTGGCGCTTTAGAAAACGACATGCGCCGTAAAATATATATAAGTATTGGGGTGTGTATAAATATTGGGGTGTAGTCATTTTTTTTGACAACAAAAAACCGGCCAAATGAGAGTCGGACTCGCGCAAGAAACGTACGGAACCATTGTTTGTACAACATTAGCAAAAAAACAACAAAAAATTAACTTTAGTCTGTTTTTAGTATTTGTTGTTATAGCAGCCACAGTAATACATAATCTGTGAAAATTTTGAGTCTCTAGCTATTATGGCTCAAGAGATAGAGCCCTGTGACTGAGGGACGGACGGACAGACGGATGGACGGATGAAGGGACAGACAGATAGGTAGACAGACAGCATATCTCAGTAATATTGTTCCGTTCGCATCCTCTCGGTACGGAACCCTAAAAAATACATCTCTCTTCAAGAAGTCAATCATTCTAAATGCTTTGCGAAATTCTCTGTAATGGATTTTGAACGCGCAGTGTTTCTACCCTAGATTTCGGATTTCGTGTCATCGTTTTTAACTGAATTTGAAGGAGAGGTTCTTGATTTATTGGTTTAGAAATCTTATTTTGGGATGATTCGGACCAAAATATTACTGTAGTGCTAATCCTTCTTAACCGACTTCAGAAAAAGGATTTATTATCCTGAGCTTTGCTCAGAAGACTTTTTGTTATGTTTGTTAGGTATGTATGACACGTAGAATTACCAGCTAAATATTATTTTATTTTATTTCATGTAATTCTTTTAAGTTTAGGATAGGTAGGTAGTTTTATTAATTAAGTAAATGCTTACTACCCGATTGCGAAGAAGGAGGGTTATGTGTTTGTTACCCGACTGCGAAGAGGGAGGGTTAAGTGTTTGACCCGTATGCAGGTAAGTATGTATGTATGCATGTTTGCCTATTCTTGGTGTAGTTATTGTACGACCTGGTCAATGCCCGACCGATTTTGTACGATCTGGTAATTTAATCACATTTCACTTGGAATACGGGTCGAGCTTTATTACCCTGTACTGATAATGTTCAAGGTGCTAGTGCTATCGGACTAATAATCGGAGCACACTTTTGATAGCAAGCAATCGATTCTCACGATTGATCATTTGTTTTTCGTGTACACCGAATATTAATAAATTTAGTAGAGAAAAACTTAATTTGGTCCTCGGCTCGGATTCGATTTGTGGCATTCGAACATGGCGGCTGTGAACAGTATATAATTTTGCTATTTCTGTTTCTTTGGCTAGTTGAAGTATAATTTTGATAGTGTTTTATGCGGCGATTAACCTTAACAGTGAACAGTGATCACAAAATTCTATACTGCTCTTGTGCTTGACATTTTTTAATGCGCAAGTTGTTTCCACGTGGTTTCTGGAATTTTACTATCAAGTTACAAAAACTACAATCACCGTACAACGTTGCCTCTCGAAAGAGAATACATAGACACTGGCGAAATTGTCTTATCAATTAGGACAGAAGCCATATTTTAAAGAAGAATTAGAAGAAGAATCCTCGGCTCGCGCATTGTGGTCACAATTGAACCTAACACAACCTATCACAAATCTACAGTTATTCGATTCGATTGGATTCCGATTATAATGACCTACATACAATAACAGGTCGAGCATTAACAGGCCGAGCAAAAATTTGGACACCCTAATAATGCACGACCTAATATTGAACGACTTGATAATTCAAATCCAAAATGAGTTCGTATTATCAGGTCGTACAGTGATGGCTGAGCAGTACAGGGTCGAGCATTACTGGTTCCCCTCATAACTATTCAACGCCTAAACAGATTTTGATACTTGAAACGTCATTGAATTCGTCTTAATAACGGAAGTAACACAGGGTAGGTATACGAAATTCTTAAAAAAATAAAAATGGCGGATTTTTGGCGCCAAATTGTGTCCTCAAAAAAAATTGTTATTCATAACTTATCGAGTAAGATATTAAACAGATTACAAAAATGTATGTGCAAGTCATGTATTTTTATTGACGGTTTTCGCTGAAATATCAAAAAAAGTATGAAATAAAACAATAAATTTCAATAATCAAAACCCGATTTCGTTAAAAAATACTAAAAAGAAGAAAACAAGACGCGGACGACTACGTCTGTACCACTAGGTACAGAACTCTTTTAAATTACTAACAAACTTTTACAGTCGGACCCATCTAAATCGCGACCAGCTCAAAAATTCTTAGTAGGTACCTAATGGGTCCCAACTGTTGAAGTTTAAGTTAGCTACTTAACAGAGTTCTGGACCACTACGTCCACGTCTTGTTTTCTTCTTTCTAGCGTTTTTTAACGCAGTCGGGTTTTTTGTTCTTTATTTAATTATGTAATTTGAAATGGGCGTAGGATGAGGGACAGAGCAGGTGACCCCCGTTCCGGATCGTACTTGGTCCAGCGGGTCTCGTTGGCCATACAACGGGGCAATGCCGCTGGGGTAATGGGTAAGTTTGGGCCAAGTACGATGCGGACGGGTATTGAGTAGTTTTTAGTTTATTTAATGATTTGTTCCTTTTGTTTTTTATTTTAATTTTTTTTAGTTTTTGGTATATTGTTTTTTTTTCTTTATTAATTTTTCATTAAAGTTTTAATTTAGTTAATTTAATTTGTTGATTTTAATTGAATGAAGTTATTTATGGATTTTGTAAATATATAAATATTATACTAATAAAAATTAATCATTTGAAATACATATCATTTTAGTAAATCACTAAAAAAATATATTTTTTCAGCTCGATCGGCAGTTGCATGCTCATGATAGGGACGAGTGGCGAAACCAGCCCAGCAGTGAGACATAAAAAAAAACTGTTCCAGAAAAATTTCACTTTTATTGATAATAGCTTGCTTAATTCTATTATGCTCAATCGTAAAACGAAAAATTCAACAAGCTGAGAAAATCACAAAATTAATGATACGATTTAAATATATTACATCATATTTCAAAAAACAAGTTACATATTTTCAAAAATACTGTAAAACACACGAGTAAATAATTACAATATACGAGTGGCATGGATTGCGACATAGAATTAATGTCAAACTAAGACCTAAATTCTTTTGAGGCGAAATAAATTTAAAGATAAATATATAATATTAAAGTGCCAAATTTTGGAAGTACAACGCTCTAGAACACGGCTGTAGCTGCGTGTTAAGATGGGTGAACATGAACTTAGTACTTGTTATAATACTTATAATGCTTAGAACCGTCTGCACATAGTAACAAGAGACAAGTAGTTTTACTCGTTATAGTTAGAAAAAAAGCGAAAGAGTTTTTCAATTTACTTGCATTGCAGTCCGTAACTACTTACCATAATACGGTAAATACACATAAACATTACTTAGTCTTCAAATTTGTATAAGCCCAGCACTACATCTCGGTCACGACTAGGTGTGACAAGCAGAGCGGAAAGCGAATTCTCTGTTCATTGCATGTTCGAAACATTCACCCCACAGCGGTTAGCATGCAACTCGCGTAATGTATTAGAAATTCTTTCGCCTCGCCGCCAATCACCCAAAGTCGTCACCCACGCCCTACGCCGCCTCTATAGATAATTATTTATTCGACCGTCGCACATGCGGTCAATATCGACCCAAAGCCGCAGTATCCATTTTCTAAATAGAAGAAGCCTTCCATACCCCAACCAGCACTCCAAGAGTTCTTGACGATCCAATAATCTTTTCCGCTTTTCGCATCTGTAAAATAGAATAATTCACAGTTAATTTCTTAGACATTATTTTTAGGGTTCCGTACCCAAAGGGTGCCAACGGAATCCTAATACTAAGTCTCAGATGTCCGTCTGTCTGTCAGTCTGTCCGTTTGTCACAGGGCTTGAGTCGTAATAATTGGACAATTCAATTTTTCACAGATTATGTATTATATTTCACACGAAAACACAAGCCGAAACATGGATGCACAAAAAAACCAGAAAAATGTATGTTTTACCTACTCCCTTACAACAAGTTTGATTTTTTTGCCGTTTTTATAATGTTGTATCTAATGTTGTATAGATAGTAGTAATATTTGTATGGAACCCTTCGTGCGCGAATCCGAGTCACACTTGGCCGTGGTTTTTATTATTATGCAACGTATCCACGAATAATATTATGTGCGAGCTCGTCGTGTTTCCGGGTGCTCTCGTGGCCATGATGCTAGTAATTGCATCGAAGTATTCGTATCGAGCTCATGAACCCGTAGAAAACATGGCCTAAAATAAGGGAAACGCATTTGAATATCGAATGTTAAAATATCGAATATATTTATATATCGAATGGGTCATGACATCGAAAGGTTTATTTTCTGAAACCGTAAACTTCTCAGGATTCATTAAAACTACATCGTATAGAATCCCTTTAGGTTAGGTTAAGTTAGATTTATAATAATCTAAAAAAGATAATGTCCTAAGAAAAATACCCTTTCGGTATTATGACCCATTCGTTATTTTAATATATTCGGTATTTTAAAATTTGAAATTCAGATACGTACCCAAAATATGGAGTTCAAATATAGGTACATATGAATAGTAGGCTAATTATAAATACCTTTTGCATAACCAACGAGTAGAACAGCGTGATTTATACGGTCTGATTCGCAGTTTTCTGGAGAGAGTATTCCTTCCTTATAGTCTGAAGGGAGGCCATACCCATCCATGGCTAAAAAAAAGTTCTTGTTATATCTATTCTTGATATGTTTCGGCTTAGAATAAGGAATATGGGAGTATTATACTACTACAGAATTTCTACGACAATCAAAGTAATTTTTCGTTGTTCACTGATTGTCAGACTTTCTCTTTGTTGCCTTGGTTATTTTGCATTTCTATAATTTTATATGAACAGAAAGTACCTTCTATATCGTATGAACTTTCCAAAACTCTTTATCGTTTGACAGGTGAACTACAGATAATTTTTTACGGTTAATTATAATAACTTAAATAGGCAAGTGTTCGCTATTTCAGATCATGTACGAGTATACCTCCTTGCTTACCATCAAGCATTATTATTGCAAGCAATTCACACCTAATAACACACTAATTGTCGAAATTGTTCATAGTCTAAATTAGCTTAAAGTTATTTTGTTCTTTACCTACGGAAAGCGGTCCATACTGCGCCAACGCTCCTTTGAGCATCTCATCTGTCGATGTGTCTATTTCAATCCCACCCGTGACTTTCACAGCAATTTTACTTTTATCAGTGTGGCAAGTGCCCGCTTCTGCTTCATAGGGATAATCTTCTTCACGCTCAATACCTCCTTGTTCGGCTATTTCACTAAAATATATGTAATTCTTTTAGAAAAAAATATCTTGTAGTCAATTGGACAAAACAGCTAGGCAACGCTGCAGATGTTCAGTTAAAAAAACCCAACCCAACCAAAGACATTCCGGGACAATTTAAAGAAACTTTTCATATTATTAAATGTCAAGATTGGTCATTGTTGTATTAAAAAACCTGCAAATCAATTATTTAAGTTAACTCTGTAAGGTCTTATTTTATATTTCAAAGGGAATGACCAACAGGTCAAATGAAGTTTATTTATCTACGACCCAGTAGTTTAAAACTAGTTTAAAAATTTTGTACAGTGATGTAGTGCAAAAGAGTTTGAAAAAGCAAGTTTTATAACCCTCGTATGTATAACTTTAATATCACTCGTCATGTTTGTGAATATTACCTACGTATTATCCACTAAAAATGGCAATGAAGTACTTACGATTTTTTTCTACTGTAATGTAATGTGTTCCTTACCTAACAACACAAATCTTCGAAGTTACAGCTAGGCATGATAAAGTTGAACTGTATTATTTATCGGTTATGAACTATATCTCAGTATGAGTAGGTATTTAAAAAATGCAGCGAAGTAAATTATAGAAACATAGTTACAATGCCTCATTATAATGCATGCTATAATAAGGAACCTTAAATCTAATATCCTTACTTCATTACATTAACGAGATTTGTTCCGCCACCACAATGATAATCCAAGGAGTCACAATCCAACGCCTGCTGCTCTGACAGAGAAATTAGTTCTTTGTGCTTCTTGGCGTGTTGTCCTTCCATGCTACCTGTAGAAAATCCAAAAGTTTTAACTTATTACCATCATCACCAGCCGGAAGACATCCACCATAGAACAGACCTCCCCTCCCCAGAGCAAGATAAATACGAACTTATTCGACAAAATACGATGGAAAAACATTTACTCGTCTTGTCCCTTGCTTCTTCACTTTCCCGGTACTCGATACTTCGCTATCGAAAAAGCAAGAAGGTACGGATGCGGTTCAATACCTACATGTAAGTATTCTACTTAATATAGAACTGCTTTAAAGTCTTCTTACCTACGCCTGCAAATATGTAGCAGGATCCACAAGCTCCTTGGTCCTTTGCAGGGGTTACCAGGTTTTGGTCCCTGTAGTCTAAACTATCTGGAGCATCTTCTATCCACTTTTTCAGTACCTTCACTAATTTTCTTTCCTTTGTTGTGTTGGAAGGAACTAAACCAAAGCGATTTATTTTGAATTCGTCATATGACATATCAGAAAACTTGTTTACAGCGTAAACTGTCTCGTGGATTTCGTTGAGATGGTTAATATTCACCAAATGCTCCTTGAATATCTCGAAGCGTGCGTTGTATTCTTCTGCGGTTTCATATTGTTTTTCGTATTTTTGTATAAAATCAGCAAAGTGGCTTTCGGCTCCAGCCAGGTCATAGTACGGCTTCTCTGCCGTCAGTAAAGCCAGGGCATTACTGACGAGCAATAGCAGTGGAATCACACAGAACATAGTTAACTAACGTTGTATTAACTGTTGCACTGTCGTATTTGCTATGATTTTCCGACTTTATATACTAAGTTTCACGTGGTCATCATAAAACAAAGTATTTGAAAAATTAGCTACGTAATTTTTATAGGTAATCAAAATAAAGTAAAAAATTCTTGCTAAACGATATTTTTTTATGCGCGTTACTTTACACCTTTTGCGAAGTTTCAGGTTCTGTTTAGCAAAATGCGAGGAATTAGACATAAAAATAGTAATTTAAAGTTCAAAGTATTTGGGAAACAATTAAAAAAGCTAAGCGTGCAATTTTCATAATCAAAGTTATGTAGGAATTCTTAACAAATAACATTTTTTAATGGACGGTGTTTTTATGGCTATTGCAAAGCTTAAAAAAGTTAACTTTAAGAAAAATACAAAGAATGCGACATTAAAATGGTAATTTTAATGAAGTTTGTTTTTATTCTTTCGCTTTGGTGGATCGACTACAGCAGTGTTTTTACTAAACCCATTGCAAGTGTTCGTTTATTAAATTAAACGTTCGAATATCCAACGAGGCTGCCTGACTAACGCAGAACACAATAGACAAGTAAATAGGCTTTCACATAGCAGTACCTACTGAGACAAAACGTTTTAGTCCACTTGGAACATTTTTTATTGAAGCTGATAATTTATTACTATTTTTCAAAGGCAGAAACCATCCCGTCTTTGAAGATAGTTTTTTTTTTCTAAAAGAATTTATTCTGGCGCTTTAGAAAACGACATGCGCCATAAAATATATAAGTATTGGGATGTATATAAGTATTGGGGTGAATAATAAAAAATATAATAGTAATAATAATAATAATAAACCGGCCAAATGCGAGTCGGACTCGCGCAAGAAAGGTACAGTACCGTTATCTGTACATTAGACATTTAGCAAAAAAAAACGACAAAAAATCAAGTATGTTGTAAGGGAGCCCCCCTTTTAGATATCTACTTTATTCTTTTTTTAGTATTTGTTGTTATAGCGGCCACAGTAATACATAAATCTGTGAAAATTTAAAGTCTCTAGCTATTACAGCTCACGGGGACGTGGACGGACTGACGCCGTATAGACGGACGAACAGACAGACAGATAGACAGACAGACAGCATATCTAAATAATGTATCCTTGTATCTAATCTTGATTGTGTGTGTTTGCAGTACCAAATAAACGTTTTTATCTATCTATCTATCATTGTTCCGTTGGCATCCTCTGGGTACGGAACCCTAAAAAATACATCTCTCTTCACGAAGTCAATCATTCTAAATGCTTTGCGAAATTCTCTGTAATGGTTTTTAAGCGCGCTGTGTTTCTGCCCTAGATTTCGGATTTCGTGTCATCGTTTACTTGAAGAAGAAGTTCTTGATTTATTGGTTTAAGTAGTTGTTTAAAAATGTTATTTTGGGATGATTCGGACTAAAATATTACTGCATTGAATTTTTTTTTCTTACAATCACATAATGGTATCCTGGCAAACTTTAAATTTTGAATTATAATACAAATGTACCTTAAAATAAATCCGGATTATTTCAGCATTTTAATGTCAGTTTGACTGAATTTTTAAAATTTTTAGGATTTTTTTTAAAATGGTTTATAAATGTTTCCATTGGTAGATATTCAAAGTGGACTGCATCAAAGTTGTGGCTGCATTTTAAATGAAAAACTTCAATGAAAAACCTATCCCGGTATATTTATAAATAAATATCACCGGACAATTCACACCAATTGACTTTCTCCCAAAGAAAGCTTAGCAAAGCTTATGTTATGGGTACTAAGCAACGGATAAACATAATTATATAGATAGATACATATTTAAATACATATGTATACATAAGTATGCACAGATAGCCAAATTGACTCAAACATCTGTCAAAGTATTATTTACTAGCTTTTGCCTGCAGCTCCGCCCGCGTGGTATTTGGGTAACGCGCGCTGTTCCCTCGGGTATTGTGCATTTTCCCGAGATAAAAATACATTGCCAGTTATTTTCCCAAGGTTTACTTGTACAGAGGACTTTCTGTTATGTTTGTTAGGTATGTATGACACGTAGAATTACCAGCTAAATATTATTTAATTTTATTTCATGTAATTATTTTAAGTTTAGGATAGGTATAGGTAGCTAGTTTTATTAATTAAGTAAATGCTTACTACCCGATTGCGAAGAAGGAGAGTTAAGTGTTTGACCCGTATGTAGGTATTTATGTATTGTATGCATGTTTGCCTATTCTTATTCCTCTCGTAAGTACTCAACGGCTGAACTGATTTTGATAATTGATACGTCATTGAATTTATCTTAATGTCAGGAATATATGGGTATATGAAATTCTTAAAAAAATTTAATGACGGAGTTTTGGCGCCAAATTGTGTCTTCAAAAAAACATTTTTATTCATACCTATCGAGTAAGATATTATACAGATTACAAAAATATATGCAAGTCATGTATTTTTATTGACGGTTTTCACAGAAATATCAAAAAAGTATGAAATAAAAAAATAAATTTCAATAATCAAAACCCGACTGCGTTAAAACGTACTAAAAAGAAGAAAACAATACGTAAACATAGTGGTACAGAACTCTTTTAAATAACTAACTTAAACTTCAACAGTCGGGATCCATCGAAATCGCGACCAGTTCAAAAATTCTTAGTAGGTGGTAATGGGTCTCGACCCGTTGAAGTTTAAGTTTAAGTTAGCTACTTAACAGTTCTGGACCACTACGTCCACGTTTTGTTTTCTTTTATTTTTTTTAACGCAGTCGGGTTTTTTGAGCTTTATGTAATTGTATAATTTGAAATACATTTCATTTTAGTGAAGCATTTAAAAAAAGTATCTTTTCAGCTCAATCGGCAGGTGCGTGCTTATGATAAGGACGAGTGGTGAAAGAAAGGGAAGGCCTTTGCCCAGCAGTGGGACATATTACAGGCTACATAAAAAAAAAGTGTTCCAGAAATATTGCACTTTTATTGGTAACAGCTTGCTTAATTCTATAATGCTCAATCGTAAAACGAAAAATTAAACAAGCTGAGAAAATCAGAAAATTAATTATACGATTTAAATCTATTACATCGTATTAAAAAAAAAACAAGGTACGAGTACATATTTTCAATAATACTGTAAAACACACGAGTAAATAATTACAATATACGAGTGGCATGGATTGCGACATAGAATTAATGCCAAACTAAAACCTAAATTCGTTTGAAGCGAAATAAATTTAAAGATAAATATATAATATTAAATGCCAAATTTTGGAAGTACAACGCTCTAGAACACGGCTGTAGCGTGTTAAGATGGGTGCACATGAACTTAGTATTTGTTGTAATACTTATAATGCTTAGAACCGTCTGAACATAGTAAAAAGTGACAAGTAGTTTTACTAGTTATAGTTAGAAGAAAAGCGAAGGAGTTTTTCAATTTACTTGCAGTCCGTAACTACTTGCCATAACATGGTAAATTCACATTAACATTACTAAGTCTTCAAATTTGTATAAGCCCGGCACTACATCTCGGTCACGACTAGGTGTGACAAGCTAAGCGGAAAGCGAATTCTCTGTTTATTGCACATTCGAAACATTCACCCCAAAGCGGTTAGCATGCAACACGCGTAATGTATTAGAAATTCTTTCGCCTCGCCGCCAGTCACCCAAAGTCGTCACCCACGCCCTACGCCGCCTCTATAAATAATTATTTATTCGACCGTCGCACATGCGGTAAACATCAGCCCAAATCCGCAAAATCCTTTTTCTAAATAGAAGAAGCCTCTCATTCCCCAATCGGCACCCCAAGAGTTCTTGACGATCCAGTAATCTTTTCCGCTTTTCGCATCTGTAAAATAGAATAATTCACGGTTACTTTCTTAGACATTGTTTTTAGGGTTCCGTACCCAAAAGGTGCCAACGGAACCCTAATACTAAGACTCCGATGTCCGTCTGTCTGTCAGTCTGTCCGTTTGTCACAGGGCTTGAGTCGTAATAGTCGGGCAATTACAATTTTCACACATTATGTATTACTAAAGTGACCAGACGTCCCGTTTCAAACGGGACTCTCTTTTTTGATTACGAGTCCCGGTGTCCCCAAAATGAAAACCGGGACTCGAAATGGTCCCGTTTTCGAAAATCGCGCGAAAATTCAGTTCTAAAGGTCCTTTAATAACAAAGATGGACATAAAAATAAAGTGCCAAGAGTTTCATTCTTACTTAAAAGCATCACCAGCTGTGCTAAAGTAAATTTGTTCCTCTGATAAAAATAACTAAACATTTTGAATATATTTTTATAATTTTGACTATAATAACAATTAACTTTTTCTAAATAAATGACTTAAAAAAGTATTTTTTTTTTTCATTGATTACCTGTTAATTGACCTAAATGAACTAATGTCCCGTTCTGAATCCAGAAATAAATGGTCACGTTATGTATTACCTACTCCATTACAACAAATTTGATTTTTTTGCCGTTTTTATATTATTAATATCTAATGTTGTATAGATAATGGTGATATTGGTATGAAACCCTTCGTGCTCGAGTCCGACTTACACTTGGCCGTGGTATTTATTATTATACGACGTATCCAAGAATAATATGTGAGGGCTCGTCTTGTTTTCGGGTGCTCTCGTGGCCATGATGCTAGTAGTTGCGTCGAAGTACTTGTATCGAGTTTATGAACCCGTAGAAAACTTGTCCTAAAATAAGGGAAACGCATTTTAATATCGAATGTTAAAATATCGAATATATTTAAATATCGAATGGGTCATAACATCGAAAGGTTTATTTTCTGAAACCGTAAACTTCTCACGATTCATTAAAACGACATCTTAAGCCCGTTCTACACTCGCGCCGCGAACGCCCGCGAAAGCGCGAAACGCGAGTGTAGATGTTGTTCACGCCTTCGCGCTCGCGGTTCGCGGCGTTTCCCGTCCGGTGGCGGTTTTTTGGCCCGCGACAAAGGGTACGCGGCGCGCGAATGCGAACGCAGCTACACTCGCTGTTTTATCGCAGTAGCGTACAAGACATTGTGGGGGATGGATGTGGAAGTTGCGAACAACACTGCGAAGCTTCGTGAGTGTGGAGGGACACAGTTGTGGGCGAACCGCTGCGTAAATTCACGCCGCGGATTCACAGAGCGACTTCGCGGCGCGAGTGTAGAGAATCTAAAAAAAAATACAGTCTTATGAAAAATACCTTTTTGGTATTATGACCCATTCGATATTTTAATTCATTCGGTATTTCAACATTCGATATTCAGATACGTACCCAAAATATAGAGTTCAAATATAGTTGGGTACATATGAATAGTAGGCTAATTATAAATACCTTTTGCATAACCAACGAGTAGAACAGCGAGATTCAAATTGTGTATGTGTGGATTGCAGTTTTCTGGAGAGAGTATTCCTTCCTTATATTCTGAAGGGAGGCCATTACCATCCACGCCTAAAAAAAAGTTCTTGTTATATCTATTCTTGATATGTTTCGGCTTAGAATAACAAACATGGGAGTATTATACTACTACAGAATTTCTACAACGATCAAAGTAATTTTTCGTTATTCACTGATTTTCAGACTTTCTCTTTGTTGCCTTGGTTTTCAATTCTATAATTTTATGTCAGCAGAAAGTTCCTTCTACTATCGTATGAACTTTCCAAAAGTCTGTATCGTTCGACACTATAGATAATTTTCAGGGTTAGTTGCAATAACTTAAATAGGCAAGTGTTCTCTGTTTCAGACCATGTAAGAGTATACCTCCTTGCTAACCATCAAGCATTTTACGCATAATAAACCATTAATTGTTCAAATTGATCATAATCTAAATTAGCCTTAAGTTATTTTGTTCTTTACCTACGGAAAGCGGTCCATAATGCGCCAACGCTCCTTTGAGCTTCTCATCTGTCGATGTGTCTATTTCAATCCCACCCGTGACTTTCACAGCAATTTTACTTTTATCGGTGCGGCAAGTGCCCTCTTTTGATTCATAGGGATAATCTTCTTCGCGCTCAATACCTCCTTGTTTGGCTATTTCACTAAAATATATGTCAGTTTTTTACAAAAAAAAAATTGTAGTCAAGTGGTCAAAACAGTGAAGCAACGCTGCAGATGTTCATTTATAGTAACCCAACCATCTCCTGAGATATTCCGGGACAATTTAAAGAAACTTTTTATTTTATTTAATGTCAAGATTGGTCATTGCAGTATTGAAAAACCTGCCAATCAATTATTTAAGTTAACTCTGTAACATCTTATTATATATTTCAAAGGGTATGATCAACAGGTCAAATGAAGTTAATTTATCTACGACCCCAGTAGTTTACCTGTAAAGTTTAAAATAATATTTTCAGTAATGTAGTTTAAAAGAGTGAAAAAGCAAGTTTTATATACCTCTTATGTATAACGTTAATATCACTCGTCATCATCGTGAATTTTACATTTTATTCACTAAAAATGGCTATGAAACACTTATGATTTTTTTTCTACTGTAATGTAATGTTTTCCTTACCTAACAACACAAATCTTCGAAGTTACAGCTAGGCATGATAAAGTTGAACTAACTGTATTATTAATCGGTTATGAACTATACCTCAGTATGAGTAGGTATTTAAAAAAAAAGCAGCGAAGTAAATTATAGAAACATAGTAACAATGCCTCATTATAATGTATGTTATAATTAGAAACCTTACTTAAATATAATATCCTTACTTCATAACATTAACGAGATTTTTTCCGCCACCACAATGATAATCCAAGGAGTCACAATCCAAGGCCTGCTGCTCTGACAGAGAAATTAGTTCTTTGTGCTTCTTGGCGTGTTGTCCTTCTATGCTACCTGTAGAAAATCCAAAAGTTTTAACTAATCAGTAATCACCATCATTACCAGCCGGAAGACATCCACCATAGAATAGAGCTCCCCTCCCCAGAGCAAGATAAATACGAACTTATTCGACAAAATACGATGGAAAAACATTTACTCGTCTTGTCCCTTGCTTCTTCACTTTTCCGGTACTCGATACTCCGGTATCGAAAAAGCAAGAAGGTACGGATGCGGTTCAATACCTACATGTAAGTATTCTACTTAATGAAGAACTGCTTTAAAGTCTTCTTACCTACGCCTGCAAATACATAGCAGGATCCACAAGTTGCTTGGTCCTTTGCAGGGGTTACCAGGTTTTGGTCCCTGTAGTCTAAACTATCTGGAGCATCTTCTATCCACTTTTTCAGTACCTTCACTAATTTTCTTTCCTTTGTTGTGTTGGAAGGAACTATACCAAAGCGATTTATTTTGAATTCGTCATATGACATATCAGAAAACTTGTTTACAGCGTAAACTGTCTCGTGGATTTCGTTGAGTTGGTTAATATTCACCAAATGCTCCTTGAATATCTCGAAGCGTGCGTTGTATTCTTCTGCGGTTTCATATTGTTTTTCGTATTTTTGTATAAAATCAGCAAAGTGGCTTTCGGCTCCTGCCAGGTCATAGTACGGCTTCTCTGCCGTCAGTAAAGCCAGGGCATTACTGACGAGCAATAGCAGTGGAATCACACAGAACATAGTTAACTAACGTTGTATTAACTGTTGCACTGTCGTATTTGCTATGATTTTCCGATTTTATATACTAAGTTTCACGTGGTCATCATAAAACAAAGTATTTGAAAAATTAACTACGTAATTTTTATAATCAAAATAAAGTATAAATTCTTGACAAATGATATTTTTTTGCGCATTAATTTTACACCTTTTGCGAAGTTTCAGGTTCTGATTAGCAAAATGCGAGGAATTGGACATTAAAATAGTAATTTAAAATTCAAAGTATTTTGGGAAACCATTAAAACGCTAAGCGTGCAATTTTAATAATAAAGATTATGTAGGAATTCTTAACAAATAATAATTTTTAATGGACGGTATTTTTATGGCTTTTGCAAAGTAAAAAAAAATTAAAGTTAAGAAAAATACGAGGAATGCGACATTAAAATGGTCATTTTAATGAAGTTTGTTTTTATTATTACGCTTTGGTGAATCGATTACACCAGTGTTTTTACTAAACTCCTTGCAAGTGTTCGTTTATCGAACGAGGCTGAATGCAGAACACTAAGTCAAGTAAATAAGTTTTACATATCAGTATCTGTTGCGACAAAACGTTTTAGTCCACTTGGATCATTTTTTATTGAAGCTCATAATAATTAATTATACTATTTGATGTTTTTTTTTCTTTCCATTGCATGTATTTTGAGTGTATCGAATATGGGTAAATAAATGTTTATCTCTCTCTCTCTTTCTCTGTATTACTATTTTTCAAAGGAAGACACCATCCCGTTTTTGAAGATGTTTTTTTTCTAATAGAATTTATTCTGGAGCTTTAGAAAACATCATATACTTATAATATAAGTATTGGGGTGTATTTATGATAAAGAGTCATTGTATTTTAACAATAATAAAAAACCAGCCAAGTGCAAGTCAGACTCGCGCATGACGGGTCCATACTAATCTATACAACATAAGACATTAGCAAAAAACGACAAATAATCAAGTTTTTTGTATGGGAGCCCCCCTTAAATATGTATTTTATTTTAATTAATTATTTTCAAATTGATTATACAATTAAATATTCTGTGAAAATTTCAAGCGTCTACCTCTTGCCATTAATATCAAGCAGAAAACGGCAAAAAAAATCACGTTTGTCGAATGGAAGCCCCCCTTAAACATATTTGTTCATTCTGTTTTTATTACTTATTTGTTGTTATAACGGCTACAATCGAGCAAGTGGGTCTCCTGGTGGTAAGAGATCACCACCGCCCATAAACATTTGCAACACCAGAGGTATTGCAGATGCGTTGCCAACCCAGAGGCCTGAGATGGAATACCTCAAGTGCCCGTAATTTCACCGACTGTCTTACTCTACAGCCGAAACACAACAGTACAAGCACTGCTGCTTCACGGCAGGATTAGCGAGCAAGATGGTGGTAGCAATCCGGGCGGACCTTGCACAAGGTCCTACTACCTGCAAAATTTGAAGAAGAGGTTCTTGATTTATTGGTTTAGTTGCTTAAAAACGTTACTGTGGGACGATTCGGACTAAAATATACTGTAGGGCTATTTTATTCTTACGATCACATAATGAGATCCTGCCAAACTTTAAATTTTAATTCATAATACAAAACTACTTTAATTGGTGGATATTCAAAATGGATTGCCTCAAAGTCGTGGCTACATTTTAAATGAAAAATTTCAATGAAAAACCTGTCCGTGGATATTTACAAGTCTACATTTACTCAAGCATCTGCCAAAATATTATTTATAACTAGCTTTCCGCCTGCGACTTCGTCCGCGTTAAATAATTTACCGCGTGAAACACAATAACAAATAATAATTCCAGCATAAAAGTAGCGTACATATTTTAGTATTTTAGTATGTCCTTTTTACCAAAAATAGCCAAGCAGATTAGGCTGCGTTTCTACCAATGATATGCGAGGATGTGTTGCGAGGAATGTGTTTGCCATAAACCAACAAAAACTGTGCAAGTATTTTGGATGGCGAACAATTTTCTGAATTTTCATCCTCTTTGCTGTCGGTGGCTGATTGGCGCAAAGCCTTTGCCGCGCGCCTTCTACCGTAAAAAAGGCGGCAGTCGGACTCTCTTCAAAACTCTCGGCGGATATAATATAATATATTGGTGCGGTTGTGCTCGGTTTTGTAAAATAAATATTAATTGTGATTATAGACCTTGAACTAAAATAATTTCTTTGCTCACCCGCGACCTTAAGATAGCTAAGTCTATGCAAATTATGCGTGTTCATGCAGTTCCTCCACCTCCACACTGTACGAACACACACAAATTACACAAACCCATCTATCACCACCACCACAACTCACTGACGCGTTTCGAACTCAACCAGAGCTCATCCTCAAAGTGACACAACCGTACACCATGCTACCAGTTGTTAGACTAACAAACCACCACCACTGTTTTAATATTTCAAACAAAACAAAAAACTACCCGCAAAATATTAATAAATTTTAAATGTGATACAAAACTACCTTGATTTTTTAATTTTATTTATTTATTGTCAAGGCATGTTTAATAACTACCGTTGCTAAAATTAGACCCAAGCCGTAGCAAGCTAAAGCGTAGGGGCTTGGGTTTTTTTTTTTTTTTTTTTTTTTTTGTTTTGTTTGACAAATTAATACAGTGGTGGTGGTTTGTTAGTCTAACAACTGGTAGCATGGTGTACGGTTGTGTCACTCTGAGGATGAGCTCTGGTTGAGTTCGAAACGCGTCAGTGAGTTGTGGTGGTGGTGATAGATGGGTTTGTGTAATTTGTGTGTGTTCGTACAGTGTGGAGGTGGAGGAACTGCATGAACACGCATAATTTGCATAGACTTAGCTATCTTAAGGTCGCGGGTGAGCAAAGAAATTATTTTAGTTCATTGATATGGACCTCCGCAAAGTAACGCCTGATTCAATAAATTATTATAGACCTTGTAAATATTTTTGTGTGTAAATAATAATCCCACCAAAAACATTACATGTAAAAAGCTGCAAGTCTCGCAACGCAATGCAGTTCTTGTAATGCTAAAAAGGTTTGAGATGCAATGTTATACCAAGTCGGTTATTTTTGTCAGTACCGGGGGGTTTCCATAGAACTCGATTTTCACCAACTTGCTTATTTTAAAACCATAGAAAAATACAGTTTATAGTTCTCAAATAAAGAGTAAACCAAATTATTTTTAAACACATAAATGACTTGGCCATCGCAAGACATAATGACATAAGAATTATAATCATCAACGTCAGCTATTTAAAGTAATTCTAATTAAAGATAGCGCTAGCCCCAGCCTTGCAGTTTGAGTGATGCACATAATACGAGAATGACTAAAGGTTGAGTGCGATGGCCAAGTCATTATGTGTTTAAAAAATAATTTGGTTTACTCTTTATTTGAGAACTATAAACTGTATTTTTCTATGGTTTTAAAATAAGCAAGTTGGTGAAAATCGAGTTCTATGGAAACCCCCCGGTACTGACAAAAATAACCGACTTGGTATAACATTGCATCTCAAACCTTTTTAGCATTACAAGAACTGCATTGCGTTGCGAGACTTGCAGCTTTTTACATGTAATGTTTTTGGTGGGATCTCATCACTTTTAGTAGGCAGTTCTTTTTTTTCGGGTACTACTTCTTGTAATAACGCATTACTATCTTCATTTGTTCATCCTTCCTTGTCCATCGTCCATCGTCCATCCTCGTCTATCGTCCATCGTCCATTCTCGTCCATCGTCGCCCATTGTTGAACTTCCGTCGTCCGTCTACCGTCTGTCGTCCATCGTACATCTTCCATCGTCCACCCTCCATCATCCGTCGTCGATCGTCGGTCATCGTCCGTCATCCGTTGTCTTGTCCGTCGTCGGTGTTCGTCTTTTGTCCGTCGTCGCCATCGTCTATCGTTCGTTGTCCGTCGTCTGTCGGCGTTCGTCGTCTGTCGTCGTCCGTCGTCTGTCATCGTCCGTTGTCCGTCATCGTCCGTCGTCGAACTTCCCTCGTCAGTCATCGTCTGTCGTCCGTCGTCGAACTTCCGTCGTCATCCATCGTCTTTCGTCGGTCGTTCGTCTTTCGCCCGTCTAACTTCCGTCATCCGTCGTCGTCCGTCGTTTTCTGTCGTCCGTCGTCGTCCATCGTTCATCCTCCACCATCCATCGTCCGCACTGGGCTCGCGTGGGAACTAAGGCCCAAGCCCTATTATTCCGAGAGGAGGCTTGTGCCCAGCAGTGGGACGCATATAGGCTGGGATGATGATGATGATCCATCGTCCGTCGCCCATCGTCCATCGTCCACACTCCATCGTCCAACGTCCATTTTCTACCCATCGTCCATCGACCATTATCCATTGTCCATCATCCATATTCCAATTTCCATCGTCCATCCTCGCGTCCACTCGCATCGCACAAACATTCACAAACAAACCAACTTTGGTACTTATTACATTAGTAAGATAAACAATTTCATTTTAACCCTTAATACTCAGGTATTAAGACTCAACATTAATACGTATACAATACGACTACGTTCAATAAAGTCATTGCTGTGTAACTTTGTAATCGCTAGTATTTATATGGTATTACAAACTTACTTGTGCGGTTTGCATAACTTTGAAACGTGACTGAAATTGCAACATTTTGGATTTTTTCGTGACCATGTAAGCTAAAAACTAACTATGTTTAAAATTTGGACCTTGTGGGTCTGCTAGAAGTACCTTAGAATTATGATGATCAAAAGTCAGTGTGTAGGTATGTCAGTGACAAAACTGAGGAACTTTATCATGTGATAGTTCTTAATCTACGTGTTCAAACTGAATGTTATTGATAATATATCTAAGTCCCATTAGGCCCTATAGGTAACTGAAAATTCAGGGTTCTAGCTTTAGCCATAACAAAAATACAGGGTGTTGAAAATAGCCTGAATGGCTTCGAGAAAAGTATGGTACGGCCGTGCCTTTGTTTTTTTTTGCTCGACTTGGCGGGGGCACTGCCGTGCCCCCAGAAAAACTTTGTACGCCTTAAAACTAGATAGTTAAGTGACGGTGCGGACTATTGTGGCTTTACGGGCTTTAGCGAGCGTCATACATCGAAGTCGGCTTCATTGAGGTATGTTATTCAATACACAATTATGGTCTTATTTTTCTGGTTTTCCTGTGCATCTATGTTTCGGTTTGTATTTTCAATTTAGGTTTCACGGGATGACCGTAAAAGTAAAAATTTGGAATTGAAATAAAAAATACAAAAAGATTCCAAAAACCAATCATAATTTGATTGCTTAGTAGCGACATCTCTTGTCCGGGTGAACGGTTAGTTCCGAAGGAGATATTGAAGGCTTCTCGTTGAGAGTTAAAACAATATAGATGGCGCTAGGTAACTGCTTAAGTTACAAAGTAAAGTATAAACAAGCTGAGATATGTGATGCATAGGGAAAATTCGTGTTTGTGCCGTTGACCAGCAGTGGTGTAGCGGTATAGCACGCGGCACGGAATGCCGAGGACCTGGGTTCGATTCCCAGTGTTGGTCTTATTTTTCTGGTTTTCCTGTGCATCTATGTTTCGGTTTGTATTTTCGATTGTTCTCTAGACATAATGCAGCACAGAAGAGCAAATAAGCCACGGCCTTGGTAACAGTCACTATTCGAAGGTTTAATTTATCAAAAACATTTCGTTTATCTATCGTATCCTCGCTCCGCTCATCTCTAGCAGTAACAGCTGCTGTGTGGAGCGAGGCTATATTCTATTGTGATTCTAATTGTTCTAAACATGAGTCAAATGACAGATGCCAAGCTGACAAAACTAGAGTCCCTCCTACTGTTACGCAAACTATCGATATTTTTGCATATACCTAGTGCTAAAAGTGGCAACAGCATTATTTGTTGGTTAAACGTTATGCTATCGAACTGAGTCTTATTTGAATTTTAAAATATAATTTATTCAACTATACTGGGTGCATGAAATTCTTTAAAAAGTAAAATGGCGGTTTTTTTGTCGCCAAATTATGTCTTCAAAAAAATTTTTTTTTTTTAATTTTCTTACAAGTCAAGTATTTTTATTTATCGTTCTCACAGAACCTCCCTATCGTACCGCTGGGAGGACAGCGTCCAGGCGGATCTGCGACGTCTTCAAGTCGACGACTGGCAAGAGGCTGCGCACGATCGGAACAGATGACTTGCTCTCGTTTCGGAGGCCGGGACCCTTTGGGTCCCTCAGCCGAATTAAAACAAGATGTAGACGTGGATGTGAAATGAAAGCTAATAACTCGGCTATTATAAATATATAAAGGTTTAATCTACCATTTTCACGGAATTATCAAAAAAGTGTGAATATAACAAATCTGCTGCTGAACATGTATGTACCTTCTCACAAATATGTATTTTCTATGGGCAATAAATGTTTATTAGGTATTATTTTTTTTTTAATCAATAAACTCGACCGCCTTACAAGATACAAAAAAAAGAAGAAACAAGCCTAGTTGTCTAGAACTCTGTTAAGTAGCTTTGTAATTTAAACTTCAACAGCCGGGACCCATTCAAATCGCGACCAGCTCGTAAATTCTTACTACCTAATGGCACAGAATAAGTAATAGTACTGCCGTACTAATGGGTCCCGACTGTTGTTTGAAATTTAAGTTACCTACTTGACAGAGTTCTAGACCACTACGTCCACGTTTTGTTTTCTTCTTTTTGGTATTATTTGACACAGTCGGGTTTTTTGTTATACTTGTAATTATAGGTATTATAAAATACATATCATTATAATAAGCATTTCAAAAAAGTATTTAATTAAATAGTGTTCCAGAAATCTTACACTTTTATTGATATTTGGTTGCTTAACTCTATTATGCTCAATCGTAAAACGAAAAAAATACTTAAACAAGATAAGAAAATCACAAAATTAATTATACGATTAAAATACATTACATCATATTTAAAAAACAATTAACGTATTTTCAAAAACACTGTAAAAAACACGTGTAGGTATATAATTACATTATACGACTGGCATGGATACAATGAAAAATAATACTAAGTACATACAATTTCCGAAATAGAATTAATGCCAAACTAAGTCCTAAATTCGTTTCAGGCGAATTAAATTTTAAAGGTGAATCTAATATTTATTAAAGTGCCAAATTTTGGAAGCACAAAGCTCTAGAACACGGCTGTAGCTGCGTGTTAGGTAAGATGGGTGCACACGAACTTAGTATTTGCTATAATACTTATAATGCTTAGGACCGTCTACAGAGAGTAACAAGAGACAAGTAGTTTTACACGTTATAGTTAGAGAAAAAGCAAGGGAATTTTTCAAATTACTTGCAGTCCGTAACTACTTGCCATAATATGGTAAATTCTTATTAACATTACTTCATCCTTCAAACTTGTACAAGTCCGGTACTACATCTCGATCATGTCTAGGTGTGACAAGCAGAGCGTTCATTGCACGTTCGAAAAGTTCACCCCACAGCAGTTATCATACAACACGCGTAATGTATTAGAAATTCTTCCGCCTCGCCGCCAGTCACCTAAAGTCGTCACTCACGCCCTACGCCGCCTCTGTAAATTATTTATTCGACCGTCGCACATGCGGTCGACATCCATCCAAAACCACAGTGTCCATTTTCTAAATAGAAGAAGCCTTTCATGCCCCAATCAGCACCCCAAGAGTTTTTGACGATCCAGTAATCTTTTCCGCTTTTCGCATCTGTAAAATAGAATGATTCACGTTTACTTTCTCTTAGACATTGTTTTTAGGGTTTCATACCCAAAGGGTGCCAACGGAACGCTATTACTGAGACTCCGCTGTCTGTCTATCGGTTCGTCTGTCACAGGGCTCCATCTATTGAGTAGTTAGATTTTCACAGATTATGTACTTTCATACAAAAAACTTGACTTTTTGCCGTTTTATTTGCTTATGTCTAATGGTTGTATAGATAATGGTACGGAACCCTTCGTGCACGAGTCCGACTCACACTTGGCCGGTTTTTATTATTATACGACGTATCCACGGATATCATTTGTACCATATGTTCTGTGAATAAACATTCATTTCATTTCATTTTTTTTCATTTCATTTCAATATGTGCGGGCTCGTCGCATTTTCGGGTACTCATGTGGCCATGATGCTAGTAGTTGCGTCGAAGTATTCATTTGCGTTTACGTTTATGACCCGTAGAAAACATGTCCTAAAATAAGATTTCGAATTCAAATATAGGTGGGTACTTAGGAATAGTAGGCTAATTATAAATACCTTTTGCATAACCAACGAGTAGAACAGCGTGATTCAAAAATAATGGATGGCAGTCTTCTGGAGAGAGTATTCCTTCCTCATAGTCTGAAGGGAGGCCAAGCCCATTCATGCCTATAAAAAAAATTCTTGTTATATATTCGTCTTCTGTTAGTTCTTGTCGTTCTTGTGCTAGTCTTGGAGTAAGTATACGAGGTATAAGAAATTATTATTTTGCATTTCTATAATTTTATATCAACGACGAACGAAGTAGGTACCTTTGTTTTTTCAATTATCTTATTCATGAGCTTTCCAAAGTTTAAAAGTTTAAAGATTATACTTACATAGGCAACAGTGCTCTCTATTTCAGATCATGTACGAGTATACCTATTTGCTTAACATCAAGCGTGATTATTGCGAACAATATACGCCTAAAAACACATGAAATGTTGAAATTGTTCATAATCTAAATAACAAGATTAGCTTAAAGTTATTTTGTTCTTTACCTACGGAAAGCGGTCCGTACTGCGCCAACGCTCCTTTGAGCTGATCATCTGTCGTTGTGTCTATTTCAATTCCACCCGTGACATTCACAGCAATTTTACTTTTATCGGTGCGGCAAGTGCCCTGTTTTGATTCATAGGGATAATCTTCTTCGCGCTCAATACCTCCTTGTTTGGCTATTTCACTAAAATATATGTCAGTTTTTTACAAAAAAAAAAAAATTGTAGTCAAGTGGTCAAAACAGCGAGGCAACGCTGCAGATGATGAAAGATATTCCGGGACAGTTTAAAGAAACTTTTAATTTTTATTAAATGTCAAGATTGGTCATTGCGGTATTAAAAAACCTGCAAATCAATTATTTAAGTTAACTTTTTAACGTGTAATTTTATATTTCCGTTAAAGGAAATGATCAACAGTTCAAATGAAGTTAATTTATCCACAACCCAAGTAGTTTAAAAAAATATGTACAGTAATGCAGTGCAAAACAGATTAAAAAAACCAAGTTTTTTTATCCCTTTTCCGTTGATTTCATTCATCATGTTTGTAAATTACATTTAGCCCATAATTTTTTAATTTTTTTCCTTACCTAACATCACAAATCTTCGACGAAAGTTTTTACAATTAAGCATGATAAAGTTGAACTAAATGTATTATTTATCGGTTATAAATTATACCTCAGTATGAGTAGGTATTTAAAAAAAACAGCAGCGAAGTAAATTAAAGAAAACTAGTTACAATGCCTTGTTATAACTTATAGTGCATGTTATAATAACCCTAAATTTGTTATCCTTACTTCATTACGTTAACGAGACTATTTCCGCCATTACAATGATTATCTAAGGAGTCACAATCCAACGCTTGCTGCTCTGACAGAGAAATTAGTTCTTTGTGCTTCTTGGCGTGTTGTCCTTCTATGCTACCTGTAGAAAATCCAAAGTTTTAACTTATCACCATCATCACCAGTCGGAAGGCATCCACTGTAGAACAGTTTAATAAATACGACACCCTAGTTGGAGGCCTGTCTATGATTTAATTTCCGGTTCGGTTTGAATTTATACAATTTCTTACTGAGGCAGCATTACCATCAGAGTTGTACGAGAAATGTCTATTTACTCTATATTTATTGTAGAACTGCTTTAAAGTCTTCTTACCTACGCCTGCAAATACATAGCAGGATCCACAAGTTTCTTGGTTCTTCGCAGGGGTTACTAGGTTTTGGTCCCTATAGTCTAAACTATCTGGAGCATCTTTTATCCACTTTTTCAGTACCTTCACTAATTTTCTTTCCTTTGTTGTGTTAGAAAGAACTAAACCAAAGCGGTTAATTTTGAATTCTTCATATGAAATATCAGAAAACTTGTTTACAGCGTATACTGTCTCATGGATTGTGTTCAGACGATTAATATTCACCAAATGCTCTTTGAATATTTCGAAGCGTTTGTTGTATTCTTCTGCAGTTTCATATTGTTTATCATATTTTTGTATGAAGTCAGCAAAATGGCTTTCGGCTTCAGCCAGGTCATAGTACGGCTTCTCTGCCGTCAGTAAATCCATGGCGTTACTGACGACCAATAACAGTAGAATCACACAAAACATAGTTAACTAACGTTGCTATAAATACTAAATTGTCATAAATTGAATGATTTTTCGACCCTTTATGTGTGTTATGTTTAAGCGTGTCCACCATAAAGTGTGTAATTTTTATGACTAAAGTTATGTAAAAACCTTTGACAAATGATAATTTTTAATGCGCGGTATTTTTATGGTTTTTGCAAAGTTTCAAGTTTTGATATGCAAAATACCTACGAGGCATTTGACATTGATTTGTTAATCGTTATCAAATTTGTCGAGTCTTTACATCGCCAATTCCACAGAGTATTGAGAAGAAAGTCTTCAATTAGTGCTTCTTACCTGTCATGACATGACATATGGTGCCGAGACGTGAAAGCTCACGGTTGGGCTGGTTTAGAAATAAAATTTAAGTAAAGTCGCTCAGTGAGCTATGGAAAAGGCTATGGTCGGAGTTTCTCTGGAGGATCGAATTCGGAACGAGGAGATCCGACAGAGGACTGAAGTTATCGTCATAGCTCACCGGATAAGCAAACTGACGTGACATTGGGCCTGATATATGAGCCGAAGAACCGATAACAGCTGGGGTAAATGAGTTTTTGAGTGGAAACCGCGAATTGGCAAGCATGGCGTGGAACGCCCTCAGACTAGGTGAAGCCATAGAATAGATAAGGACTGGATGAGAGTGGCCGAGGATCGTAGCAGTGGCGTACAATTGGAAAGGCCTATGTCCAGCACTGGACTAAGATAGATGATGATGATAAAACTATACCCAACAAAAACTTGTTAGTCCACTTGAAAACATATGAAAGTACTGAAGCTGTAAATATTACTATTAAAGTTGTCAAAGGAAGAAACCATCCCGTCTGCGCAGGCGCGTTGAAACAAGCGGAAGCGAATCATTGAGCCGCATGCGGCGCACATGATTTCATTCATTAACGCTTAATTGAGACCGGGTAATTAACTTGTTACGAAACATTTTTTAACGGAAGGACAACCGGTTAAATAAATCTAACCGGAGCAATAAAAAAATTTAGCCTGCTCTAAGTGTGAAGGAACTGAAATTGGCCAAATACTCGTATTATCGTGTAATTCAAAATTATGAAAAAGTAATGATACCGATATATGCAGCTATGGATTATTATCCTATAACTTGACCCCCCGCCCCTTTAGACTGCGTTTCAACTACACTCTAGACTTTTAGGTATTTAAAAGAATGTAAACAAACAGGAGCTGACATAAATGACAGTTTCAGAGGTTGTGAGCCTTTATGACGAGGATAAAAATCGAAATTGTAATAAAATAACTAAATATGCTATGAGACTTCTTATAATGATACATATAAAAGCATGAAATCTGAACATTGTTGAATATCAATAATCAATAATTAATCACTGGTAAATTAAATAGTCCGCGGAGCTGTCGGTAGGCTTTCAACAAGATGGAGCGATGACCTGGCTAAGATCGCGGGATCGCGGTGAATGCGAAAAGCACAAGACCAGTCTGAGTGGAGAGCCTTGGGGGAGGCCTATGTCCAGCAGTGGACGTCTTTCGGCTGACATGATGAAATTAAATAGTCTCATTGCTAGTCATAGAGATGTGTGAAGATTTGTTACGAGTAATGTAGACGACCAGAGTAATATAGACGACCAGATGGCCTAGTGGTTAGAGACCCTGACTACGAAGCTTGAGGTCCCGGGTTCGATTCCCGTGTCGGGGCAGATATTTGTATGAAAAATACGAATGTTTGTTCTCGGGTCTTGGGTGTTTAATATGTATTTAAGTATGTATCTATCTATATAATTATGTTTATCCGTTGCTTAGTACCCATAACACAAGCTTTGCTAAGCTGACTTTGGGACTAGGTCAATTGGTGTGAATTGTCCCGTAATATTTATTTATATTTATTTATTTATAATGTGTCTTTCATACCGAATCGATTCCACAATCTTGTCCAATCGTTTGACTCGCATCAACTGTCAATTAGTACGAGAGCGAAGGTCCTTAAATACGTCTTTGTACCTACCTCGGTTCGTATTCGGTTTCGTATTGTTTGATGTTTTGAAGTATTACTTTGTTATTCGATTTTGTTATTACGGTTTTCGTTAATTTTTTTAACCGTTATTAGTTTTGATATAGTGCCAAAGAATAACGCAAAGTTTGTGAGATCCCGATAGACAAGCAAATACACTTGCTATGCGGATGAAGCCGCAGGCAAAAACTAGTTAAAAATATAATCTATCACTAATAAAATCGATCACACACCCTTAGCATGTTTAATCGAGAATCGCAATAAATCGATTCGAATTTACATTGTCACAACCCTTTAATTACTTCATGACATGTGTCACCGTACTCATCCTATCCGAAAAGTACTATAATAATAGGTTACGCACCACTTCTTGGATCATCACTGGCAACTTATTTCCTTTTTTTAACCCCCAACGTGTTATATGCGTCTGTGTGTCTGTCTGTGGCACCGTAGCTCTTAAACGGGTGGACTGATTTGAATGCGGTTTTTTTTTATTTGAAAACAGGTTTTCTAGCGATGGTTCTATGACGTGTTTTATCAAATTCTGTTCAGCCGTTTTTAAAATATTGAACTTTGTCGTTGGTTAGGTTATTACGCAACTAGCTTTTACAGAAAGACCATCATTACTTAAAAAAAGCTCGTTTATATAATAAAAGTAATCCAAGTGGTCAGGACGGGATCCTTTCGACTGCCATAATCTTATAAGTCATAATGTAATGTTTGTCATAATTATTGTTAGTCATATTTTTTTTCCACTGAAACCGTACATTTTTCATATTTTTTAAAATGATAGTACTCTATTCAGAATTTTTATTATAAGAAACCTAACCTAACCTAGGTTAGGTTTGTTATAATAAAAATTCTGAAAAATAAAAGGTTTCAGAGAAAAAAAGACTTATGTCAAACATTACATTATGACAAACAATACATTATGACTAACAATTTTCTAAAAGTCGATATATACCCGCTCAGGACAATATTAACTTTTTTACAAAACAAAAATATTACTTATTACAGTGTATTATTTTTATACTACACATGTTGTTTTGCATGGGTTTTATTCATTCATTCATGACTACACTGAAATTATCCAGGCATAGAGTTAAGAACCATTACAGATGTTCCACGGTTACCATCTCACGAAGGTCGTTTGTTTCGAAATCATTGTTTATTAATAATAAGTAGGTAAAATTAGTCACAAAATGTCTACCAAAACTTAAAAACAAATCCAAATATGTATAATAACAGTTATAAAAAATCGGCCAAGTGCGAGTTGGACCATGCGCAGTGTAGGGTTCCGTAATATATTAAGTTTTGACCGTCTAGCAACCCTAATAAAACCATTTGCTTACTTTGGGACTATGATAAAAATGGTGTCAATTTATTCTGTGTTAGGTAATTATTATTCTCGTTAATTTCTAAAGCCCATTAAGCTGTGAAGTTTTGCGTTTAAATTTCACAACGTACAAATTGTCATCCCACTAATAGAATAATGCGAAAATTTGTAAGTCTGTTTGTTTGTTTGTTTGTTACTTCATCACGTCTAAATCGCTGAACCGGCATAGATAAATTCGGTATACAGATAATTTGAATCTCGGAGAAGGACATAGAATAGTTTTTATCCCGGAAAATTTCATAGTTTCAGCGGGATAGTGCAAACCGTATTCTACGCGGACAAAGTCGCGTTAAATGGGCTATCATCATCATCATCATCATCACCATCTCAGCCCTAGGACGTCCACTGTTGGACATAGGCCTCCCCCATAAAAAAAGTCGCGGGAAATGGGCTATACTAGCCCGTAATTACAAAAAAAAAACTTAATGAAAAACATGCTTAACGCTCACAATGGGGTAGAGCACCACAAATGTCCGCAGAATTTGTATTTCTAAGAATGGGTAGGTACTCGCATTTCCGTACATTTCCATAAAAAAAACTTAGGATATAAATATGTATTATTACGTCCATTCTATCCAATATAAACTCAAAACACGTGGTCACACGCACTCAGTCATTTAACAAGACATGTGTTGCGAACAGACAGACTGACGGGCGTCGCCTCGAACATATATACAAATATGTATATTCATGCGAATTTATGAATTGGCTGGTTACACGTGTTTGAATCTTGATATTTCTAACTGATGATATAATCCGATGATTAATGATTTGGTATTTAGATTTGATAGTTTTTTTTAAATGTCGTATTTATTGGGTACTAACATACCCGCAGGTTCGCTCAGTTAACTATTAAAAAAACGTTACCTAACCGTGTTGAACATTGTATTGAAAAAAACGATGGACACTTCGAACACCTACTAAAATAAATTAAAGTATACAATACAATACAATACAAATACTCTTTATTGTACACCAGAAATAATAAGCGATACAGAAAAACAGGTACACAGGTAAAATTACAAGGTAAGCAATAGGCGGTAAGTATGTGAAAACAATGCATTTTATTCATTTTAGACATAAGTAAGTAAGTAAGTGTAAGTTTTATTGTACCGTTTGTGCCCAAATACATAAATAAATAAATAATGTTTCATGGAGACATTTACGGCTAAAGACGTACACAATCGATATCTAAATAGAAGTAGTGTAAGTTTTTTTTTCAAAACAACCGGGTTCGATTCCCGTGCTGAGTACAGTTTTTTTTAAATGCATGAATGCAGTTTTTCTTGTTATTAAAATCGATGTCATGGTTCCTAAGAAGAAATTTTCGTATGTCGTATAGTTTCAGACTTTCCCATACTGACCGATATAAATGGGCCATCCTGTATACTTTTAAAATTAAGGCTTTCAAGCAACAACAATCTCTAAGCTAAGCCAGACACGAACGGCAATGGTGAAGCTGTAACGGTTCCTAACTAAAACTACGGAATCCTAAAAATGGAGGCAGTATTAGAGACCTGTCCTATAAAATAACCTGATAGAGAGAGGTGGAGTAGATCGTAGGACTTAAACAATATGCTGTACAAAGTAATAAGGATGCTAGATGTCGCTAAGGTCGTTGACACCGGCCATGTGAGGACACCCAGCAGACTTCCTTCAGTCAGTTAATTATTATTTGCATGTGCAGAACAAATAGACTCAATTACTTTTTAGCCTCTTCGTCGTCATTTTGAATTGCGGGCAAAGCGAAGAAATCAAAGTCGACAATTTTTCTATCTTTATTCAACTTAAGCATAATTTATGCAGATCGTGAAATTCCTAGGCATATCGTGAAACACCGCCATTTCATGATTTGACTAGTTTAGGCAGATCATGAAATTCCTAGGCATACCATGAAACGCCGCCATATCGGTTCTGGCACTTCGCCGGTCGGTCGTTTCGCTCGCTCGGCTCGTGCGTTGTGGCCACAGTTCATACTAACCACTGCTCACATCGCTCGTCGCAACTATTTTTTTCTTTTTTCCGGCATATCACGATGTGCCCGGTATAGAGCTAGGAATATCAACGAATGCATTGCTCTAATCCTAATCGATCTGTCGTATTGTTTCTCAAGCACATCGTGATATGCCCGATGGCCAACGTTTAGGTATATCATGAAATTACGCCATTTCACGATACGCCTAGGAATTTCGTAATCTGGCGGATTTTACGATTGGCCGCGACATATATATGCTGCTGTCGGCCGCTGCGATGTGATCAAAACGTTGAAATAATTTTAATTTTGCCTCTTTTAAGTCCCGGTTGTAATAATAAATATGAGTGAAAATCATGACAATTTGGAACAAATTTTGTTACTTTATTAATACATAAACAGTTGATACAGAGGCATAGCATATATAGTTAGTGTACAGGTAATTTTCTTTAAAATCGCACACTAAACGCAAAGACACCCCATTATCCCAATGGTCACTGCAGAAGATCAAAAACAAAGGTTCCATAATTACATCACCCTATAATTACCCGGTCAAAAAAGCCCCGGCTAATGTCACCATCTATATGCAAATATCCGGGTTATTCCTAACTGTAATTTTGCCCGGTAAATACCGCAAGGGCCGGTTAACCGGGACCGTACTTTTTAATTTTTCCTAAGCGCTTTTTTGTTACCAGTTTGTCGTTCTTTGAGAACTTTTTACTTGGGGTTTCGAAGTTTTTATTTTAAAGTCTGGAGTGAAGTTGGTAGCAGAGACAATTTTAAATGTCTTCTGTTAAGAACTTTTGTGGTATGTTTTTTTGTGTATATAAGCAAAAGTTTAGACATTAAAAAAAATGTAGAGTTTTGAATTGCTGGCCATGGGACCATAAAAGAGTACAAGGAAAGCCACAAATGCAGTGCGAAGATGATATATGTATGTACTAACTAAAAGATGATGGGTAGAAACTGTCCCAAAAGAGGAAGAAATAAAAATGCCTTCATCAATTAATTGGTTAGTGAAAGCTGGAAAAACTTTCATTCAATCAGAGAAAAAAAAAATTATAAGTCAACATTGCCCAAGCTTAATAAATTATTGTAGACTAGCCTGTTGTCCGCGATTCCGTCTGAGTAGAACACGTTTGTAGCCATCCCACATTTTCTAGGATAAAAACTATCGTAAGTCCTTCTCCGGGACTCGAGCCATTTGTAAACTGAATTAGTGGGATTATTATGCGATTTTTCACTAATTAATAGTTCCCCTTTAAAAAAAGGCTATCTAAACAAACAAAATTTTGATTTTGATGCTAAATATCAACTCAAGGTAGAATGTTAGTTGCAGGTACGGCTAAAAATAAAGAATACCATTATCACTTACTTATGTACATGTACAAGGCAATAAAACAACTTTATCGATTTTTGCTGACGTAGTACCTGTCATTAATTGGTAAAAAATTTAGGGCAACTATACAAACTATTTTTTAGGATTCCATGCTTCTGAATAAAAAATAATGATTGTAGGCTGACTGTCCTTCTGTTTGTTTATCAAGACCTTTTTTAGAAAGGTTATATTTATTAATTTGTAGGTACGGAACCCGCAGCGCGCGAATCCGATTCATACTGCCTGGCTTTTGTGTTTCGTCTCACAATTTAAATAAATAAGCTGTAAAGCGCTTTACGCTTGCAGATTAAACATTTCAAATAAAATTTTGACTGGGAATGAAAAGTAAACATGTAAAGGGGTTATTCAGTAATACACCTTTGTAGGCGAGTACTAAACGATTTCACGGCGAGAGATAAGTTTTTAATGTTTTGTATTAATTAACTCAGTATAATTTGGAGTGCTGTGAGAATTCTGGACCGAGAAGGTTTTGTGTTTGTTACACTGTATTTGTAGTAGACACTGTGTCTTTAGATTAATTTAAATAAAAAAAACTAAGATGTATTTAGTGAAATAAAATTTGATTTAATTCAATTTAATTATTTTGAAATATGGGTTGCCAAAACGACGGAATTATATTATTTCTGTTTTTTTTGTTTATTTTCCTAACAGAACGGGTTACTATGATTCCTGAACATTTTATAACATTTTAGCAAAGTAAATTTGTGGACTCTAATATGGAGATCCAATATATAGAAAAAAAAAACACTTCTCAGGTTTTAATTTTGATTAAGTATCACAATTAATGTTAAAAAACAGTATCAATTTCATTCATGTACTTTATCTACTTTGCTTACATAAATAATAGAAGGGAAAATCGGAAAAATATTAAATGCTTCCACTTATTTATAAACTATATTTACTTTACCGGGCACCGGAGCAGAGGTAGGCCTAAAAGAAGGTGGCGGGACGATTTGGAGCGATTCCAGCCGGACTGGCAACATTTTGCCAAAGCCAGAGACGAGTGGAAGGAGAAAGGGGAGGCCTTTGCCCAGCAATGAGACACTATATAGACTATTTAAAAAAAAATTGTTTAAAAACAAACAGAGCTTGAAAGTGCTATTATTAGTAAAATTATCAAAAGACACGCGCAAATACGGTGTATTCTAGAGGTATTATCAAGCAACATTTTCAAAACAGAACATACTCTCAAAACTGCAGTCAAACTCAGTGTTGCTTGGACTCAGTGTTGTCAGTTGGAAAGCATCGCGCTCCCAAACAGCTTCAGGTTAATGTTGCCAGTTTACAGCGCTGCTATAATTGCGCGCGGCTGATCGCGTCGTTTGTGTGCAAACTGCTGATAAATGTAAAGGGTTATGAACAAGGGATTGTTTGCTCGTTATACCTACGTTATGCGGGGTTCAGCTCACTGTGGATTGGTTAAAGAGTTGAGACATCAGAAGCGTGACGTTCTACTGGGTCATTTATTTAGCTTGTTTTGCCCGCTGCTGGGCAAAAAACTCGCCTTTTTCTTCCAGTCTCTATTTTTGGCTAAATCTTGCGACTATGGCTGGAAACGCTCCAAATCGTCCTTTCATCTTCTCCTAGGTCTGCTTTTGCTCTGCTGCCTACTGGGTTGCCTAAGTTATTGCGTGAGATGGCAATTTTGTGTACACAAACTGCGAGATTTTGAACCCGATTTGATTCACGCTTCTCTCGCTGTTCGGATTAACTAAAATGGAATTTTTTAAAAACTTAAATTTAATTTAATTAAAAATAACCCAAAACTGTTTTTTTTTTGAGATACCGCATTTAAGAAAAGAAAAAAGAAAAGAAAAGAAATGAAGATTCACTAACACAGAAGACACACATATACAGAAAACATTATATAAAAATAAACCAAAAAATAATAATAAGAAATCAACATGAAATATATACCTACACAATTTTGTGTGTCCCCGCGAAAGCCTAATATGAGGTCAGAAAGTAAATGATCACCAAATTATTTTATTTCAAACAAAACTGTAATGGGTCCCGCTCTAAGTAGTTTAGGCGCTAAGCATTTTGACGAATAAAACTAAAAATCCAAAACAACACAGGAACAAAATTTATAAGCCCATTTAAAATTTCAAACAATCACGAAAACAAAAACCCAATCCTTCAACATTCTGTTTCATCCTATACATAACTGCACAAAAGAGGGATGATCAAAAATAATGGGATTTACCCGGCGAGATTATGCCCGGATTATTTTATACTGAGTACTAAAAATTTTTCACATCCTGTATATTCCCACTCACAGTCACCCTGTCAGACAATTACGCACCCTAGCACGTCGAACTAAGGCGTGTATTTGTTTGTGTGATGCGCATTCGGGAATTTCATTTTGTCCCGAATAAAAATACCTATCCCATACGACGGCTTTGCTTTATCATTTCGAAGCGGGGATAATTAGTTTTCGTAATGCTAGGGGTTATTTCGGATCGTGCGATATTGCAAAATGTCGCATGGGCGCTCTTTGTACTCACAGATGTTATTATTGTTGCGTGATAAAATGATTCAAATTCAAATTCAAATCATTTATTCAGTAAATAGGCCGCAATGGGCACTTTCACACGTCATTTTTTTTAAACTACCAGCGCTTTCGGAAAGACCTTCATTGCCAAGAAGAATGCGCCGCAAGAAACTTAGCAGAAAGTCATTTTTTCAAAATAAAATAATTACAATACTTAAAAACTACAGTAAATAATTAAACAAAAAATTACAAAAAATAAAATAAAAATAATAATACAGGGATGTAATGTACAGTGATTACTTTGAATTTGAATAATGTAATCTCGAAGTAAATCTTTCCAATAGCTACATTATCAAGAGATGTATTATCATTTAGGAAGTGACGCGAAATACGTAACAATGTATTATCATCTGCTGTTCTACAACTACATAATGAATGAATTGACTTGTTGCTACATACTTTAAATACCAACAAAAATGATTTATTTCATTTTACTACTTGACTTTAATTGTCAAATTCAACTCAAACCACTAAAAAATTAAAAAATTACATAAAATAAAAACAGAACCTAAAACTAAAATAAATTACCTAAAGGGTACCCCTTAGGCAAGGTCCCGAAGATGCTGGCAGCGTTTCGTCTTTGAATAGCTAGGCTAATTCTTTGTCCGAGGAAGCTGCCAGCTCTTCGGTCACCTTGTGACGTCTACTGATCTTATCGAAATTTCTTTAAAAAGTTTTAAAGCGCTACCCCACGGACTAAGGGTCTCGACACAGAATGGGACAAAGTCATATTTGGTGCCTAAATTTATCGAAATACAGGTATGTATTTGGATAATTTTTTCTTTTCAGCCACTTAAATAATTATATTGTGTTCTTAGACGTGATTGAATAGGACTAAGTAAACTTCATATCAAATTTTAATAATGGAGATTTGTAAATGGCCGACATCTATTTATTGGTCGTCTGCTGTAAACCGCGTCTTACTTTTACAGGGCCAGTTAGAAGGGGATGAAGTGAGTGACAAAATCAGTCACAATCCCACATGTTCTGGGTTAAAATTAAAGTTATCATCTCACCTCATCGTCGTTACCAGCATAGTCTCTCGACGAATTTACACATTGTTATCGTTCAAAAGGTTTAAAAGGCCTAAAATGGTTGGCAATATGCAAACATTGGCCAACCATTTTAGGCCTTTTAAACCTCGAAATTCCTGTGCCATAATTTTTTACTCAGAATTTCTAGTCCCAAATAAAACTAAAACCAATTTGATTTTATCAAAAGTCCTGTACTACCGATTTTTAAACATGTTATAATTGTTTAATGTTTTGAATATTATACCTATGTTTACTGGTTACTTGGCTTTAGCACAAGCTTTGTTTAGTTTGGAAATTCAAAATATCTGCTCCGGACGTGAATCGAAACCGGAGCCTCAAGCTTCATAGTCAAGTTCTCCAACCACTTGGCCGGTCGTCATGTATTTGTTTGTATCACCGCTTTGGGAATCGCCCCCCGTCGGGATTAGCGCTCGCCCCGGCCGGTGAAAAATTGAACCGTTCATTGTTTTTAATGTCGGTACGTGACGCGGCTTCATCGCGCTTGACGGATAATTGTGTCAACTGACAGGAAAACGGCGGGCAATTCCAAGTTTGGCCATAGGAATGGACTTGCAGGGAAAATGTATTATATATATATTATACCTACACTAGGAAGTCAAGAGGCGAGTGTAAAAAAAGTTAGTCCTTCAGTATCATCATCATCTCAGCCTATACTATACGTCCCACTGCCGGGCACAGGCCTCCTCTCAGAATGAGAGGGCTTGGGCCATAGTTCCCATGCAGAACCAGTGCGGATTGGGAACGCATCATTGAATTGCTTCGCAGGTTTGTGCAGGTTTCCTCACGATGTTTTCCTTCACCGCAAAGCTCGTGGTAAATTTTCAAGTGTAATTCCGCACATGAAGAAAAACTCAGAGGTGCGAGCCGGGGTTTGAACCCACGATCCTCTGCTTGAGAGGCGACAGGTCAAATCACTAGGCCACCACGGCTTTTCCGTCAGTATGTTTATTAGAAAATATTATACAGACAGAATTGTCATAATTATCCATTTAAATGTATGATTAATCAGCACGAGCCAGCAGAAGTGCTTGAAGCCCAGTATATACAATGTAGGTCCACTCCTGCTGGCTCGTGCTGAGGCACATACTTCCTACTGGTAGAAAATTATTTTCATGGTTTTTTGTAGTCGCTTAAATTTTTTGACATTCATTTTTTTTTGGTCTTCACCCATCTGTGAATCGAAAGTTTTAATGTCGTTCCCGGGTATCATTGGATAGGTTTTGAAATCATTGGGGGATTGTAAAGACCATTTTTTGAGTCTGTGTTTTCTTTGCGAAATATTCAACTTTAAAGTGTAAAAAATCATTAAAATCGAGCTTCCCCTCCCCCTCCTCTAAACCCTAGAGCCTTGGAGGAGACCTAAGTCCAGCAGTGGACGTCTTTTAGCTGACATGATGATGATGATTATGATATTGAATAAGTATCAAATTTATAAGAAAAACCATAACAATTAAGTTTGCTTGAGAATTATTACTAGATTAAGAGGAAATACTATGAAAACTTTTTTCACTTCTCATAGGTGACCTAAAATTACTTTTTATGCTCTAGTGCATAAAGTAAAGTCTTCGTCTAAGACCAAGGCAACCAGGACACAGCAAACAGCCACAAACAAAAAAGTTTGTATATATTTCTGAATAATTTTTTATCTCTATGAATCTAAAAAATCAATCAAATAAATCAAAATAAATCAATAAAACAAGATATTTATAATTATTTAGAAATGCATGAAAATTAAAAGGTACCTAGTAAGTGAACAATGTTTCCACTGTTGTTATTTTTCATCTCCTCGCAATCGAAGTGAAAAGCAGAGTGTAAAACTTGAGCATTAAACCCATTTTCCCCTCGACGTGACAATCTACCCTCGCCGTACCAGCTCGGATGCCTATATGAACGTCTCGGGTTTTTTTTTTATTATTAATTAATATAGGAAAGTCGGGCCAATTGGAACCACGACCATTGAATTTTTCTAATAATAAATTTTATTTTACTTTTACCACTAAAATTAATGTAAAAATATACCTATTGCAAAAAGTAAGGAATTAGATTGATAGCTAGCTATTGAAATGCTTATTTACCTAATTATTTCATAATACCAATAATAACCTAAGCACAGTTAAAACGGATATACATAATTATTTTCTGTAGTACTTTGTTTTTACCTAGGTGTACACAAAGTCAAAACGGACATTTTTACTCGAAATAATTTAAAATTCTGTTGGCCATAGATGCTAAAATTACCAAATACATAAAATTAAAAATCTTTACATAGCATAAAGCCATAATCTCATGAAGAATTCAATTGAAAAACTAATAATCTACTACTGTTATAATACTGTTATAATGTGTGGTTAATCAATAGTAATAATAACAATTTTCATTAATTTCTATTAATTAGAGAACTATCCATCATATCAAACAACTTAGAGCATCACATAAATTGCCATACTATTAAATTGCTCTATATAAATGCATTCGCACAAAATCCATCAAGGAGCATATTATTGTGTTACCTATACAAAGTGATTGTCACTCGAGACACATGGCGTCAGGGGACGGGGGGCGGGGCCTGCGATACCACGCCCCTTCCCGCTGATAAGGCTCAAATCTCAAGCAAACCGAACAGATTCTCAACCTTAAAGCCACTAAAACAGAGTAAAGGCTAGCCGAGTGTGTTACTGGTTTAAAACACATTCGCATCTCGCGGCGGTCGCACGCTTCGCGGTTTCAAATTCGGTTTCGATTTTGATATTTTGAAGTTAGTGGTTATGTTTTGAGCGGAAAGATGGAAGTAAGTGCCATGCCGCCTATGCCGTTGGACTTTTCTATGGTGAGAAGCGGGTCACCCGGTGCCGGTCTCAGGGAGTCCCCGAGAAATGTCTCGAATAGCGCCTTCAGAGTCGTCACGCCGAAAGGTATGTTTTTAAGTTTTTTTTTGTTTTTATTAGCTTACATGATTTATCAGAATGTCGAACTTAATGGTGTTTATTATATACGATTGTTTCCACTTAAACCTCGTCTGTTTACAAAATATGCGTCCATACTTATGTTATTTTAGTATTATTTTGTATCACATATTTTAATTTCCTAAATTTTCTAAAGCAACAGTATGTGCTAACTTTTATCCAATAAGAATTAATATTTTCATTATTTTCACAAAAACTTAAAGTTTCAAGTTTTATTGAGCTTAGGTACTTAAAGTTAAGTGTAAAAATACAAACTTATCTAACGTTCAAATATAAATAAATACCTAACACTACAACACTCATTTAGAAGAGTTAATGTCGTGGTAACATAATTTTTGAGTGATTCGAACAGATACATATTTTTTCACTTGACGGTACCTACGTATTTTTTATTACGTACTTTTATAACATAACAATACAACTAGGTACGTATATTGAAATAAAATTTTATTTTATTTTTTAAGTAGCCTTTACCTGGGACTCCGTCCTCGCAGCATTCGTTTATCACTATCCCGCGGGAATAATGCGATTTTCCGAGATAAAAAACTATTCCATGTCCTTTTCAGGGACTCAAACTATCTGTATACCAAATTTCATCTAAATCGGTTCAAAGGTTTATACGTGATGAAGTAACAAACAGACTTACAAACTTTCGCATTTACTTATAGTTATAATATTTTTGGGATTGTTATTTCTTTCTCTTATATTTGATCGATTTGTGTAATGTTTTGTCGTTCTTAACGTGTAGCAAAGGTTTCAAAATTTCGGCGACATTTAAAGAAGCTGTTTAGTAGGAGAACCGTTTACTTTTTTTACCTATCTTTGAAAATTATGAAGGAAAAGAGGAAGTAGGTATGTCGTCATTATAAATGACAGCTTTGCTTATCGTTGGACTTATACTTTACCTAATCTTAATCTTTGTGTCTACTTTAATACGTATCATTCACCATAAATATTTAGGTATTTCCAAAATATTATTAAATTCATAACGATCCTAAATCTATTATAATATAGGTATTAAGTATATTTATAAATTGTCTTGATATTTTTCTTGTAATAAAAGGAACGTCAAAAAAGGTCGTTGCATTTGATACTTTTAATATTTAAAAAAAACACTAATTTTGTAAAGCATTGGGGACAATACATCATTTCTCGAATCACCACCACCGGGCGAAAAAAGCTCGCTACTTAATCGGACCAAAGGAATAGTATAATTTGCTTGTGTTGAAGTTTTTGAATTCTTACAGAAATAAAAAACAATGATGTCTAAAAAAACAATATTTACATTCCATTTTATGTATGATATTTATAACTTTGGCTACTTCACTAACGTACCGCTTGCCATGGCTCTGAAAGGTGCAGGGTACAGGTGCAAAGTGCAGGGTGGCTACGTAGGTTTCGTTTCCTTCTTGCCCAAAATGTCTAACTTGGAGTTCGTCTACGATGCAAGACTATTTAATAAGGATGTCTACGTAGTAAAGCTTGACTCTTTGTTGTATTAACTGTTACCTATAAAATTCTTATACGTAAACAGTACTACCTAGAAGCCATTTGAGCTTATAATGTAAGTGGGCATTTTCGTGTACAGTTGTCCTTTTTTTTCACTTTTAGAAAAAAATATGTCTTTTTCTACTCAAAATGAAGAGCACAATCGTATCCGATAGTTTAAAAAAATGACCCTATTTTTACAAAAAAAGAACTGTAATTTTTTGGCGACATTTTTTCAAATTATCGGAATCGATTGTGCTCTTGATTCTGAGTAGGACAAGCCATATTTTTTCTAAAAGTGAAAAAAAATAATAATATCTGTACACGAAAATGCCCAAGCACCTATTGTAAATACGTAGAAACGGATAGATAATTATTTTGTTACGTACTCGTACACCTTCCATCTCAAACTATCTAGCCCATAACTATTTATTCCAATTGGTCAAAGGCGATACCCGATGCCAATACCTGTAACGATACCGCTTCCTTTGTGCCCTGATACCAAATGCAGTTGAAATTTTAATTTCCAATTTTCATCTCGGCACCTGATGAGCGCTGTTCTTTTTGCCCCAACTCCCCCTTTGCTGAATTCTTTTGATCGCCTATTTGAAATTGGAAGCCGTAATGTTGGCAGCGGCATTTTTTTTTCGTAGTACATTTAGTAGTTAGAATAATCATTTAATGATTATTCTAACTACTAAATGTTCTACATTAATAGGTAGGTAGTCCTCAAAAAATGGCTAAATAAACGTAAATAATTTTCGAAAAAAAAAAAATTTAATGTTCTAAAACAGGGTGTAAAACAATTTGAAATACTTATTAACCTATGTAGAGATTAAAAAAAATGTGGCTCTGCAGCAAAGATAATTAAAACAAAAAATATTTGATTAATCGATTTGTACTTTATAAAATACATTCGACCGCTATTTTTAGTGTTAATTGGTCCTTTATAAAGTACAAAAGGCTCAGGAGGGTTTGACTGACTGACTAATAATAGACAATGCGTAGCCTAAACCGCTAGAGATAAAAATTTGTAGGAAGGATGTTCCCTCAAAAACGTAAATCACATAGACTTGATCTTCATCTCAGCCGTAGGACGTCCACTGTTGGACATAGGCCTCCCCCACCTACCCTTTACACCTTCACACCTACCTACACCAATAGACCTTCAGTCGCTTTGGTTGGCAGCGGCTTGCATCCACCGTGAACCCGCGACTTTAACCATTCCGTCCATCTCGTTAGTGGACGTCCTACACTTGACTTGATAATAAATTATTATTTTTTCCTGACACAATAATTGATTCCGTTTACTACACTGACTGGTCAAAGGCGTAATTTTTACCTTATAAGTACCGATCAATTTACCTAACAATTGGGTGGATTCCCTGATAAAAAAAAATAGTCCATCTATTTAATTATTACAAAATATTACACGTATTTTTCTTTCATCAATCAAACAAATTATTACTATAATAAAACAATAATAATTATGAATAATAATGTTCTGTAGTTGTATGAATTTGTGATTAATTATTATGTAGTTTAATAAATAAATTGACTTTAGATAATAAATAAATGATAATAATTATAATTATTACGAGTCCAGTAATAGAAAAAGCGCCACAGAGTCAAATTGATTCGCAATCTTCTACATAATATCTACCAGAATACAAGTTTCTTCATTAAAACAGCTCAAAATCAAGCGAAACTTTTACCAATAAAATATTATATGTTTAGGTACACTTCACAATGAGATTCCCGTTCGAAACTCACAAGGGAATCAAAACCTACAGGATACTTCCCGTAAACTTTCAATTTTGATATTAAGGTAGCTATTATAACACAACCAAGCGAGAAATATCTTCAAGACACGATTCCCGTTTACTTACATACATAAATGTGTACGGAACCCTCGGTGCGCGAGTCCGACTCGCACTTGCCCGGTTTTTTTCGAATGGACTGTTGCTGTTAACCTCAGTCGGCTTCTACAGCTTATCGAAGAGAAGGCGAGTTGCCTGATGGGCCCCTCAGCAAGTGGTTCAGCTTAGCATGCCAAAACTTGCTCCTATTGAGGCGACCTCGGACTTTGTACGCTAAGGGAGAATTCTGCAAGCAATCAGAATCTATGAGCTGTTGGTAGGCCTCCAACAAGATACAAATACAAATACAAATACAAAATTTCTTTATTTCATAAAATATACGTACATTTACACTTTAGGGGATAAAGCCTCCCGGTAAGCAAACAAAGATGGAGCGACGACTTGGATAAGATCGCGGGATCGCGGATGCGGAAAGCACAAGACCGGTCTGAGAGGAGAGCCTTGGGGGAGGCCTATGTCCAGCAGTGGACGTCTTTCGGCTGACATAAAATGATGATGAGTCAGATTTTTTATGCTACATCGTTTCAGAAAGACTACGTTAGTACCGACTGAGAAAATTGACAAGAAACTCAGTCGGGTTGATTTCGGTTTGGAAGCATTCCTTTCCGTAACTATCCATTGAGGCAAACCACTGGGAAACCGCGGCCGTTTTGACGGAACCCTAAAAACAATTAATATCAAAGAAGATGTAATGGAGAATCGTAATTTTACGCGAAGCATCTGATCCCGTGTAATCGGATTTGCCTGATCGAACGGTATCGAGCGCCCGTACTGACATTGATTTTAATGAGATTTCTATGTATTATTAAGTATTTGCGGTATCGCTTTCACAAATCTTAATGGGGTATTATTTCTGTGATAATTGTTGAAGGAAAGTCTAGTCTTAGTTTAGGAGCTATTGCCAGTCAAACCACAATCTTACTTTTTATTTATTTTGTTATTAATAAATATATTTACTTGAACTTGAAAACAACAAAGTACAAAAAGGCTGGCAGGTGTAGAAAAGTAGAAATTAAATTTATCTCACTAATATTGTAAATGCGAAAGTGTGTAACTCTATCTGTTTATTGGTTTGTTTGTTTGTTACTTCATCAAACCAAAAAATATTTTTTCTTCGTGCTTGTGCTGTATCTAGGCGACATAAAATGAATTTTTATGCTCTAGTGCATAAAATAAAATCTTCGTCTAATACCAACTCTAGACCAAGGTAATCAGGTGTTAACAGCAACAAACTAAAAAGTTTCTGTATATTTTTTAATTTATGTAAAACTAAAAATCAATCAAATCAATCATTATAAATCAGTAACATTAAAATAATGGAATTATTATAATAATGCATAAAAAATAAAAGGTAGCTACATAGAAAGTGACTCATTGTTTCCACTGTTGCTATTTCATTTCCTCGCCATCGAAGTGAAAAGCAGAGAGTAAAACTCGAGCATTAAACGCATTTTCCCCTCGACGTGTCTATCCACCCTCGCCGTATCGGCTCAGGTGGCTATATGAATGCCTCGGGTAAAATGGCTCTTTTTATGCTCTCGTTGTACAATCTACTATTTGTACTCATAGCTCATTAATTATCGATAGTAACTATTAGTTAAAAAAAAAATTAAGTGGCTAGTTTTTGGGCAGGATATGAAATATACGAATTTGATATAGAACAGGAAAACTAACGGTCACAAAACATTTTAATTAGATACTTTTAATTAAGATTAAGTTGACCGGAAGCTTGATTAAGACGTGACTAAGATTGTAAAACAAACTTACGAAATCTGTTGCAGTAAAAACAAAGTCTTATAAATTATGTTAGTTATTTTGAATCTAATAATAGTTATCGTACTGCTCGATAAATAAAAAATAAGGTAGGTATGTAATATTAAATTGTGATATTTTTAATCATGTGGGGTTTAATCATAATCAAATGGGGGAGGCCTATGTATGGGGGAGGCCTATGTATGGGGGAGGCCTTTGTCCAACAGTGGACGTCCTACGGCTGAGATGATGATGATGATGATTTTTTAATCTGTCATTTTAGATTACAGGTACTGTAAACTGAATCCTTTAGGTACTTGTAAAAAAATCGTCGGTTTATTTATTTTTGATCATTTTTCAATGTAGGTTTTCTAATATATTTTATTCATATTTAGTTCGCTATGCAACTTATAAAAATACTGTAATCTGTTTTTTACGCCATGTTTTAAATAAATAGGTGCAACAAAGATTTACACATACATACATTTATAATTTTATGTACTTCATTGTCTTCATATTACTATTGAACCGCAAAACTGTTAATACTCGATAGGATTTTGGTAATAAGTATCTGTATATCCGTGGAGTTTGGTTATCGCGCGCTGTTCCTTCGGGAACTTTGCATTTTTTCGGGATAAAATGTAGCCTATGTCACTCTCGGGCCCATAAACTATCTTTATGCCAAAAATATGCTCTATATCGCTCCGTTTCGACGTGAAAGACGGGCAAACATACATACAAAAACACAAGCTTTCACATCAATAATATTAGTATGGATGTAAAATATGTTTTTAATATAATTATAGCCTTAATATGGGTTAAATTATCGTACGGGATTTTCTTAACACCATGTAAAGTTAATTATGGTTAGTTAAAAACCGCAAACCTAACTAAAGTGGCAGTAGGTATATGGGATTTATCGAAAACGGAGCGACATAGAGCATATTTTTGGCATAAAGATAGTTTATGGGCCAGAAAGTGACATAGGCTATTTTTACCACGAAAAATGCAGTTCCCGAGGGAACAGCGCGCGATAACCGAATTCCACGCGGGCGAAGCCGCTGACAAAAGCTAGTTCTAAAATAAAATTATATATTGTGGAGATTGTCTTTATGTGACTCAACTTCCGTACAAAACTTATTTTTTCCAAATAAAATAGTTTTCCGCTTGTATCGCACAGTAATTAGTACCTATTAGTACCTTTACTTTGGGTTAAATGATCATATAGATTATTTTTAACACCATGTAGACATGTGTAACTCACGTCTGAAATTATAACATCCACACTCAAATCAAATACCTATGTAAAAATTAGTCATTGTCAGAAGTCATGGTGCTTATTAATGAATCCGAGATAATAAAGAACTAATCAATTGATAGTAAAGTCGAGGTGGATTAATGGATAATGTGCAAATTATATTACAGGTAGCCAATCACAACTCACACTAGCATTACACTACAATCGGTACCGAAATGCCAAATTTAAAACAGGTTTTTTTTATAAAAAAATAAGCTTACGTTCTCTGCCGTTTGGGCAAAATATTTTTGCGAATGTTTCAATTCCTAAGTATCAAATTTTTCCGAAACTGTATTATTTTCGGAACTTTCTTAAGACAAACCTAACGTAACCTACAGTTCTCTATAAAGCCATAAGAAAATATTGTGAGAAAAATATTTGGTTTCGAAGAAATTTGATACTTGGGAAATGAAACATTAGGGGGGAAAAATTGTGCGAAACGGCAGGACACGGAAATAGAAAGAAAGATTTTTATTTGGCCAAAATTCGACAACAATTGTAAAAAATGCGTTACATTATCTCATTAGAGCCGAAAAGCACATATATATGATAAAATTTTTAAAACTAACCTTACGTTACCTGCAACCTTTTATGTAATGCCATAATTTTTTATTGAAATGTAAATAAATAAAAAATAAAAAATAAATAATACCTATTATTAAAGTTGCGCGGATTTAACTCCTACGCGACTACCTAAGCGCTAACTTTGCGGTTTCATAGCCAAATCTTTACCAAGATACGTCTCTACAACAGTATAGTTAGTGATTTCGCCGTGTAATCCCACCGTCGATCCGTCATCCCAGATGGAAATCTAATTTGCCATTTTGGCAACTACACGTCCCAGTAAATGAATTATGGGGACGTACTACGAGTACAGATAAACGATTTATGCTACTGCCAATCTTTATATTGCGACGTTTTGCGACACGAATTGTATGATTTGTATTGTGCTTTTGGCAGAATAACTAGATAAGGTCAGAATCTATATCTTTGTCTTCATTCTATATTTATTTTTATCTTTATTCTATATTTTTGTATGTATATCTTTATTCAATTTAGGTTACAAGCGCTTATATGAATATCAAAAATCTATCAACTCTGTTTAGAAGAATCCGACTAGAAACTCAATTATTTTATTTTATTTTTTAAAACAGATTGACAATGTTATTTCATAGCTAACATTACAAGTAGGTATCTAACACAACAACATTTTTAATCCAGTAGGTAAATTAGCTATTTGAAAGGATTACGTATATCAATGCGGATTGGAATCAATACCAAACATAGTATTGTCAATAATTTTATAATACCTAGGTACGCCTTAGATTATTAAGAGTTCCCAGTACGCTCGCGTCCCATATAAACGTAGTTTCGTTCTAATTTACAAGCAGCACTACAGATCAAAACGCAACTTTGCAACAATAATGGGTGCAGCCATTACGATGCTTATAATTAGGTTTATTTAAAATAAAATATAACGGAAAAAAACAATAACGAATTTCCATTTCTCATACAAAACTTTAAGTTAATGTGATTTTATTTTGTTATATTGAATATGAACGAAAACTAATTATAAGTATCAAAATAGCTGCTCTCATTATAGACGCAAAGTTTTATTTTAATTTAGTTTGTTTGTAAATTAGAACGAAAAAATTACTTTTGCATGAAAAGGCGATCAGCGGCGAGCGTACTGGCGACTTTTAATATCTTCTTGACAGTAAATTCGGATTTTGTACTCATCTGTTATGATACCTAAAACAAATTAAAGGCCTTAGGCAAGCTTCCAAAGATGCTGGCAGCATTCCCTTTCTGAATATCTCAATTCTTTGTCCGAGGAAGCTCTTCGGTCCCATGTGACATTTACTAACCTGCTTTTTTTCAGTTTTAGTTTTTTTTATAAAGCTTAAGTCATGTAAGTAGTTAGTGTGGCTTTAGTGTGGGAGCTGGACCGTAGGCTACGGGACAGGGGTTGCGACCCCCGCTCCGGGTCGTACCTGGTTCACCAGGTAGCGCTGGCCATTTAGCGGAGAAATGCGACTGGTATTATGAGCACTTTTCAGCCGGATACGACGCGGAATGATGGTTTTTAGGATGTAGTTTAGGTGTTAGGTTTAATTATAGATTTAAGTTGATTTTATTTTGTTTATTTTAATTTTTGTTGACACTGTTTTTCAGTTACTAAATTATTATTGTTATTGTTGCTTAGATTATTTAATTTAATTTAGTAATAATATAAACATAATTTTCTAAGAAATTTTCATTTACATTAGTTAGTAGTTTGGGCCGTTTGAATCCAAATGAACATTCAAAATATAATTCAATTATATTATTACTAGCTTATGCCCGCGACTTCGTCAGCGCGGATCTAGGTTATCGCGCGGTGGCGCCCTCTACCGGAGTAAAAGGTATCCTATGTTGATCCTTCGGGTTCAAACTACCTATATACCAAATTTCATCAAAATCGGTTCAGTGGTTTCGACGTGAAAGCGTAACAGACAGACAGACAGACAGAGTTACTTTCGCATTTATAATATTAGTAGGGATTTAAATTCTGATGTACGATCATAAACAGAAGTGGATGTGCGGCTGCGGTGTTCAAAATAATTTAAGCTCTCTCTTATTACTAGAGCCGTGCAGAGAGAGCAGAGAGAGAGATTAGAGAGGCAGTAGAGTCGTGTGTAGATAATTTTGGACACAAATACAAATATTCTTTATTGCACAACATAAAGCAGTACAAAAACTTAAATATAAACACAGATACAGGGTAGACAATAGGCGGTCTTATCGCTTAAAAGCGACCTCTTCCAGACAACCACTTGGGTACAAGAAATTATGTGTTACAAAAATAGGTGGCGGAAACAGTAACAGAAAAAAAAAAACAAAAAAAAACAATAATATTAAAATAAATACAAATGATACAACTATATAAATACATACATGCAATACTTATACAATACATAAACAACTAACATAAAATAGCAATATAAACACACTGTACTGTTTTACAAATCCTGAGTAGGCTTGATTTTATATACAACACTTCATGGTACTGTGTAAAAACAAGAAACTGACTCGCCTCTTCTACGCTTATAGGTGAAAAACTTAAGTAAAGGACCTGTTGTGATGTGGTAGTATCTTGTCCATATAAATAAATTGACGTTCCAAATTCGCAAAATGACTTAAGCTCCATATCAATTCTGTTCACCACTACATACAACAGGTCCTTTACTTAAGTTTTTTACCTATACCTCTTTTTCCTTTCCAACAAGGTTGATATTAAAAATTATGACATATGTAATTATTACTAAAAATAAATTAAAGGAAAATATGCTACTTATCGCTTTTACTCATATTATTTGTGAATAGATGTTACAGGTTTCCTCCTCTCTCTAGTGTTATTATCAAAATATTTCTCATTAATTTAAAATAAATGGTTGAAATAGGCGTTACCATGCGGAGGTTTATGTTAACGATATACAATAGGTATTTTGCATTACCGACCGCAGAACTGACACAAAAAAGCTCGAGCTCGGACATCAGCCTCGTAGGGACTTCAAAACCGGTTTTTATTGTACCTATAGAGAGAACCCGGTTTTCGGTTTTTCTCCACACATCAAAAACCGGTTTTGAATTCCCTACAGCTTCGCATGCTCTAGTCCTACTACGAAGTGCAAAATTCGAATTCGAATCTTGCCGTCCCGCTGACGCTTATATTATTTAATACGAGAGTGAGAGTGACAGTGCGATATGAACTTTGATTTTCGAATTTCATCGTAGCGGCAGTGGGACGGCAAGATACGAACTTAAAATTCTGCAATTCGTAGTACAGGGAACTAAGCTTGGTCGTACGCACGGCATCCATCTCTTTCCCGCCAACTCTAATCGTCCTACTGGATATTGAATGCGGTCATGTTTCTTTTAGCGCAGTTCTTGAAGTGAAACATTCTTAACATACCAGGTGGGCCCTGTAACTGGTGCCAATAATTAAAACACAGGTTTTGCTACTCAAGAGAACTTCTTTAGTTCTGAAACTTTTAAGTTTTAATTAATTTTATCATTACATTAATTCCAAAAAAATTAAATGGTATTTTCAATTTGCAGCATCCAATAGACTAAATGTCATCGCCTATCACGTAACAAAATGACGGATTTCGCAATACATTGCTTGTCCAATTAAAGTATAAACTGTGATAATTATATACAAGTTATTTTCAAAAGTTGTACGAATAGAACTAAATTACCTTAACATGAAGTAGAAGCTGCGGTTTTATATTTTAGAGAGAGAGAGAGAGAGAGAAACATTTATTTACACATATTCGACACACTAAAAATACATTAGATGGAAAAAAAAAGACATCGAATCCTGTTACAGGGCCCACCCCAGTACCTAATTTTCATTGTCTTCGTCATTGCTTTCATTGCTTTTTATTGTCTTAGGCTGATATTTAAGGAATTCGTCAAAAGTGTATGTGTGCTCCAGCCCGTTTTTGGGTGTTTTTTTTTTAAATGTATAACGATGGAGCCGAAGCATTGTTATAATAAGTTGGTAACTTCTGTGTAACTTACGAAACGGCATACAAGATAACCTTACGAAAATAAATCCAATCAGTCTTGAATTAATTTAAACTTACATAAATAACTAATGCTATAATTATTATGTGGTTAAACTACTTTGTTATACCGGGAAAAAACAGAGGAAACGCTCAAAAAACGCGGTGGCAAATTGATTATGTAAAACATATTTAAAGTCAGATAAGGCCAATGTAAACAAATGTAGCACCGATAGGTGTCTAGATCTAGTACCTATTTATTTTCAACTCCACAGTTTTGATGAAATTTGACATGTTTGAGTTTTCTGGGATCAATCTGGGAACAATCGATCTAACTTAACAACTCATACTTAATATTATAAATGCGAAAGTGTGTGTTTGTATGTTTGTCCGTCTTTAAAGTCGAAACGGACGTGATTTTTGGCATACTTACAGATAGTTTATAGTCCAAAAAGTAACATGGGCTACTTTTGTATCGGAAACATGCACTGTTCCCGAGGGAACAGTGCGCATAACAAGTGCAAATGCAAAAGCAAGTATAATCATTAAAAAAAACCCCGTCCAAAAAAACTTTGTTTAATCCCACTAATATTATAAATGCGAAAGTTGGTAAGTCAGTTTGTTTGTTACTTCACCACGTCTAAACCACTGAACCGATTTAGACCAAATTCGGCATACAGATAGCTTGAATCCCTGGTAAGGACATAGGATAAATTTTATCCCGGAAAATTTCATTATTTTCCGCAGCAGAGCGTTAAAGAAGCACAAAAGACCGGTCTGAGTGGAGAGCCTTGGGGGAGGCCTATGTCCAGCAGTGGACGTCTTTCGGCTGACATGATGATGATGATGAAATTATAACTTATAGCCCCCGCTCATGCACCAATAACAGGCATGCAACAGCATCGATCATGTTTTGGGGAAATACACTAACAAATAAAACTAGATGACTACCTAATGTCTTGATACTAATTAAATTAATAACAAAAAAACAAACTGATTTTGAGAGGCGTGCGATGGATTCAGCATTTTTCGACATTTTACATCTCTTTAAGAATAACATTTATTATCAATGCACTATAAATTTAATTTGGACTTAATCTGTATGAAAACAATAAAATTAACGTTGGTCACGTTTTTAAAAAGTTGCAAAAAAAGTAGCTCAGTTTTGCGAGTAGAATCGTAGAATTTGAAGCCCCATCCATATCAAGTCCATGCATACCTATTAAGTCCATGCATATTAAGTACCTGCTAAGCTGGCAACGTTGCATTTTTGTTAGTTTTTCTCGATTATTCCATAAAAATTGAATGACAATTAAAAATGTGGTCTGATAGAACTCTTCTTAATATAAATTTTAGTGTGCCTTCTCCGATAATTATTATTTACAGACTTTTATTTTCTTTTGAAAGCCGTTAATAAACATTAATTCGTTTTTAAATTGAAAAAAATGCAATTTGCCCAGCAGGTATAAACGCTCTTAAGTAGGTACAATGTTTTAAAGTGACCGTTGTAAGTGTTACTCACGACTCCATACCCACCACATGTGGTACAAAATGACATAAAATCGCGAGTCCTTGGTCACATCCTATGCGTCCGGTTCTCACAGTCTTTAAATCATTACAACTAATAAAAACAACGTGCAATCACATCAGTCATAAACTGTCCAATGTGTTTGTGAAATATTTATTAATCTGTTATTCTTGATTTAGTTTACGAATATTATTTATTAAAATTTATTTTCATAAAACGATTATAATGTAAGAGAGTTTCAGTTTTTAACACCCGACGCAAAAAGAGGGCTTATAAGTTTGACCGCTATGTGTGTCTGTCTTTCGCACCGTAGCACTTAAATGGGTGGACCAATTTGAATGCGGTTTTTTATTTGAAATCTTGGACATGTTTCATCAAAATCGGTTAGGCTGTTTTTGAGATATAGGACTTTGAAGTGACAAAGTCGGGGGTTTTCCAACTCTTTGTTGGTTAGGTTATTCTATAGAAACTACTTTTACGTACTTTAACTTCAACATTTAATCAATTATATTTTTACGACCTTTTTTGGTGGCTGTACTTGCCATCCAAACTAAACAGTATAAAATTGTAGGTAAGATACCCTTAATCATTGCGGATTTCCGTTCTGTGGAGACGATTCTGCTCGGATTGTCAGAATTCAACTAGCAGGTAATTGTTTTGTCGCCAGATTTACATAAGTATTCGAGATTTAAGCTCAATAAGAAAGTGATCGAAAAATGATTTGCAAAATCCAGTCGAAAAATTGAGTCGCGAGTCAGGGTGGAACCTTTGTGCTACTAATGTCATGTCATCCCATACATGTGCCACAGAAATCAGTGACATTGATTATAAAGGTATAAAGTATACAAGGGTATAAAGGTCCCACCCTGGTACGCGATTCGTTTCCTCCACTGTGAAGTTAAACAAAAGCTTGTAAAACAAAAGCCGGGCTACCATAAAACACCGCGCAAATCGATACGTGTAAAATCAGGTCCCAAAAATCAGTTACGTGCGAAAGGCTTTGTAAATTCGCTGCGTTGAGGAACCCGCTCCATTATACTAATGGGGCACACGTGGCGAACTGGGCGAACTCGGCGAACTCGCAAATCCCTTCAGATGAAAGACGATTTACGAACCAAATTAATTATTAATGCCTGTGGTAGAGCAGATGATTAGATGATTGCTATTTTAAAGGGGCTTGACAGCTCGTCCTGCGTTTTATTGTGTCAGGGGTTTAATCAGAAATAGATTTGACACGAAAATGTATATATCGCTCGTTTTCTATTGTGACAAAATTTCAATTAAAAATATTTTATTTGGAAGCGGAAGAAGATCCCATGGTACGCGTCAGTGGGCCATTTCTTTACATTTGTCACGTATTTTGCTTAGTTTACTTTATTCATCAAAATCATCTTTGATTATTTTTACACATCGTTCCGACTTTGAAATACAGGTATACAGTCCCCATATTTTTTTGTGAATAAAACATCTCAATAAAAATTTAAGTTGAATATTTCGCAAACAGATAACTGAATCGAAAAATCGTTTGAGCAAACCCCTAATGGTTTTAAAATATCTATCCAACGATACCCCACACTATAGGGTTGGATGAGAAAAAAAAAATCACCGCCACTTTACGTCTATGGGAGGTACACTAAAAAAAATGTTTTTTGAATTTTGAATTGTATTATTTTGTCGGCATAGTTTACCTATATATCCGTGCAAAATTACAGCTTTCTAGCATTGATAGTCTCTGAGCAAAGCCGCGGACGGACAGACAGACAGACAGACAGACATGGCGAAACTATAAGGGTTCCGTTTTTGCCATTTTGGCTCCGGAACCCTAAAAAAAAGGAACCAAATCGCAAAGAAACTAACCGAAATTTGATTTCAATACGGAAGATTATTGCCATGCAGAATTTAATCTCAAGTGCACTCGGTACGATAAATGAAAGCGCTTCGATTGAAATGTCCGTACGCAGGTTTATTTCACAATATTGAGAATATTCATTTCGCTTTTTATAAGTCTTATTTTAATATTAACATTATACTTAATATGTATAATTACGGCCGCAGAAATGCGACTAAAATGTCAAGGAAATTTTAGTTGTATGAGTATTATAGTCCTTGGGTAGGTAAGTCCCAAGTGTGTTAAGACTTGTTTTGTTGCCACTTGTGGTGTTGCATTTAAGTGTGTAAGAAGACTAATTTTATAACATAAATTAAATGTGATGGTATCTTTTGATTCCATGCCATGCACATTTAACTACCTATTTTTGTCAATGTTTAATTGTTCAGGATGAGCACTGGGATGTAAGTGATGAACACAGTAGGCAGTTAATATTATTTTCATCACACTTGATCGTCAATGATGCTATTCCATGCTGGTGTACTAAAGGACAATGGCCTAAATTGTTCACGTTTGAGTAATGGATTACCTACGTATAGTTTAGTTTTAAAATTTGCAAACAAGTTAGTAGGTACTTCATTTCAAACTAAAGATCTTTCAGCCCGGCCAATTTTTTATTTGTCATTTATCTTTAAAACTTAAGTACCCAATTTCGCACCACAAAAATCATCTACGATTCATAAAATTTCGTTATTTTTATAAATATTTTAAATTTATATAAAATTGTTTCATACTTTTATAAATATATTTTAGGATGTTGAAAGAATCTGGCCGTATCGAATTCTAAACTAAACACAAGAGAGAAAGAAATAAAAAAGTAGAAAAACCAAATAAAACTATTAATGTAAAAAAGCCGCATTCTAAAACAGATGTCAAATCTATTAATGAAACTAATGAAGAGCGTAATTGTACGAAATAAACAATAATAACTAATAAAACATACCATTCTGATTCATCACATGACAATTTGACCGATAGCACTAAATCTTAACCTCATTAGAATCTTCCTGTGGAGTTTAAAGGCGGCCGACATCAAGAGTAAGCCGCTCTAATGAATCATAGCCACCAATTGAATTGGTTGTCTTGAGGACGTTCACTATTTTAAGCTTATTTGAGGTCATTTGTAATAAAAGAAAAAGTTAATCGCGTGTTGGACTTTTAGGATAAAAAAAATAAAGTTGGTTGTACCTAAAGAAATAACACAATATTGAGTTGACTTTACTTGCCCTGTCGTCTAAGCTTTCGTGAAATCGACTAATTACTGTATAAGCTCCTCCTTTTTTGAAGTCGGTTAAAAAGAACCAAATCAAACCAAAATACAAATAAGTAAACATTACAAAATAAGGAAATATAAAATACCTAGTACTCTTTCATTTTTAATCAAAGAGTACATAACTTTGAGAAATTAAGTGCACGTCCGGAAATTGATGTTAAAAAAAATAGGTGTTTGAAGTTAAGAAAGCAAGAAAATGAAGAATAAAATAAATAGTTGTTAGGTAGTACAATACAATTTACAGATTACCTGCTTATATAAATACAGGTGATACTGGCAGAAACAAATCTATTAAACTAGTGAACACTGATATTCTTCATTAGAAATGCACGAATCTCAATAATGACACAATATCCGTTTAACTTACTGCGTTTACATGAGTAAAATAACAAAACAAATTAACTAAGTAGTGTTCCTGCAGTGCAAAGATGTACATCTAATACCATCATTGCGAATTTTATTGAATTTTATGAATACTTTAATTGATATATGTAGAAGGTCTAAAGTATGAAGCGCAAAATGTAATCTATCTCGTTTATGACTTTGACCTCAATTGCTCGAGTCGCACGGGCATTAGTTTCATGTGTGATTTTATTATTCGCACTTAACAATCTTTATTATTCCCAATCTATCAATAAGCATACGAAGAATTCAAATTACCCATTACTTGTGTTCAAATTTAAGCTCATTCATTGATGTGAATTCACATCCTATTAATTAAAAGTTTACCAAGAACGCTCATAGGTAAATCTCATAATACTAGTGAATGAATTCAAAATACTTCATCTTCTGGTTGAGCAAACCCAAATGATCATTCTAGAATGATTTTCAATGGAAATGTTCGTTATAGATGACGAATGTGTTGTGTTTTGAAAATCGGCTAAATGCTGATACTAAAATATTGTCAATCTTGATTATATATTTTCAAAAACCGCAACTTTCACATTGACAGAAAATTATTTAGCGACAATTTTATGGAAACATTATCTTCAGTGGCAGTGTCCTTTAATTGCGTTGACTTAGAAGTTTGATTTTTTACATTGCTTTGAGGGGTAGCACCTATTAGGTGTTAATTTCAGTTTGATACCTCCATGCGTTCCTGTAAAAAAGGGTCTCGGCAGACGGACGTACGGACAGACGGACAGACAAACGAAAAAATGTCCCCATAAGAGTCCCGTTTTTGCCAACTGAGATACGAAACCTTAAAAATAGACTTTTGGACTTGCTTGCCTACCCCCATAAAAAAAACTCGAACCCGTACAAGCAAAAATGAACGCAAAGAAACAATTGCGTTCAATTGAGATTCCGCTCTGAAAACATTCAATCTGCACAATTAACACCTCTTAACCCGTTCCGGCGATCGCACGGCAATCAGCCGGATGATTAGTCTTAACTTTTTAGATAGGGTTTCATACAAATTTTGCATGGCTGATGTCAAGGACGAGAGTTTGTTCACTCAACACATTGATATTGAAATTGACGCCGTGTGTCATGGCTTCTTAACTAAGCTAAGTGTGATAAGCTTATATCTGGTTTACCTAGATATACTTATTTGAATTTCTTGGCAGATTAGTCAGTTCATGCTTTTTTCTTCTAACAGCACCAAGCTATGGACAAAAATATCCCAATTTAAAAATTCAGCTATAATTGCAAGCTTTATAAAACCTAGTCGGGTTAGAATCTCAAATCAAATCAAAATACTCATTAACCCTTGATGAATTTGATGTTTTGACTTTTGACAGGGATAAGAACTATCCAGGCACCTTTGATGAGTGTGTTATTTCAAAACAGTGCTAAAATGATCGCACTTGCGGTCCAAAGGGGTAATGCGGCCAGCGTTATGGGAGCCCTGACACAGGCAAATCTTTACGACACGGTATTCTTTTTATAATTTTAATTGTTACCTATATTTGTTTATTTAGTTAGGTAAGTTCTTTTTGTTTTTATACGTATGTAAACTCTTTATTATACAAAATAATGTAAATAAAAAAACTAGTGAAATTATGCACACAATTTCGAATTAGCTTCGCATATCTCAAGGACTATGAATCAAAATCAATTTCAAGGTTGTGAAGTCTTCACACACCACAGACGGACCACGCTCCAATTTATCTAGTAGTATACCCGGGTCAATTAATGCTGCAGATGACAAACAGTATGACTAACGGCCGTAGGAGGCGGCCGTGGGAACTGCTCTAGTTTAGAGCACTTTAGCGACACTCTGATTGGAGCTGGGCAGACGGCTGCCTGGATAGATAGGTTTAAAGTTAGTGATGTGTCAAGTGAGATTATTATGTTCCGGTGAAAGAATGAAAGAAAGATTTATTTGGTTCCATTCCACTACCTTACAGTAATATGAGTAAAATTAACAATGAAGCAAAAATATGAAATGAAACGAAAGGAAATCAAAAAGAGCCCCCACTCAGCATATGGCACTATATACTACTCAACGCATACAATACGTATATAATACTCCAATTTGGTGGTAAATAATTTTATAAAATTAGCTTTTGCCCACGGCTTCGCCAGTTCCCCAGGAAACTGTGCGTTTTCCGGGATAAAAAGTAGCCTATGTCACTCTCTGGCTCATAAGCAATCTCTATGCCAAAAATCACGTCGATCCATTGCTCCGTTTCGACGTGAAAGACGGACAAACATACACACAAACACACTTTCGCATTTATAATATTAAGTATGGATATTTTGACATATGCCAAAATATTAGTTATAATGCCGCGTTACCAACTAGTCAAATCCTTCTAAACGCTATAAAATTGGTCGTGAAATTCGACTCACGCGCAAGATTGGACATACGGCTGAGGAAGCAGCGTGGGCGCAGAGTGACGTGGGAACTGCTACATAGGTTAACAGCAGCAGAATTGAATCACATGCACTAACGTTGCTTCAGATGTAAATGTAATTTTCGTGCAATCTTCAAAGTGCAGTTAAGGTTGTAACAGAGAGGTTTCCAAGGTTTTCCAAACTTTTCTGGTGCTTTCGATAGCAAAGGTAGGGAATGTAAAAAGTGATTTAATAAGGTTACGCCAAAGAAATGGAGGTTTGTTGAAATTTTGCGTCAAGGATTCCAAACGCTATCATCGAGTATAAATTTCAGCGCTAAATATTCGTTCACAGCAACAGTATTCAAGATTAAGATGGGCCTCAATGATAACCGACTTCTAGTTAGCTGATGGTACCGTAAGAAGAAAAGGAGACATATGTTTTTAAACCAAAATATAACCAAAATTGTGTACCGTGGGTATCAAAATGCAACTAAGCGGAGGGGAACTATGGGTAGTACTCTCTATTGTCAACCACAAAATGCTAACTCTAGCACTCCATTGTAAAAGGCAAGGGGACATAACCACATCACTTTCCCAAGTAAGTCTTCTTGAAGATTCTACCGATGACCACTCTCAAAAGAGTGAAGCAACTTTAAAGAAAGAGGAAATAAAACATCGTGCGTAATACTCTTCCTAGAAAAATGTGAAGCATGTTTGATTTCTAACGTTATTTTTACGAATGCAACAGAGATTAATAAATCTGAAACAGAGATTAACAAAAATATCAATCGTTAATTAAAACTGTTTTTTTTTTTTTTAAGTTATACGCATAATTATAAGGATTCAGGACCACAACAGGAAGTGGGTAAAATGAAGTTCAAAGTTTCCGTGACATACGTAGGCATAGTTCTGTTTAGTCGTTCCGTCATGACTGGGGATCGTGGTTATCAAAGAGTGATCTGCAATTGGAATGAATTATTTGTTTCCATGGACTTCTATCCATCGCGGCACTAATGACGGAGCTGAAGCTCAGATATAGATTAGATATAGGTATAGATAGTCATATAAGTCCAAGTCCTTACAGTGAAGACGAAGAAAAAAGTACTCATGTGATTAAGCAATCACAAATGTATTAAACTTTTCACTAGGTAATGATAAATAAAGTATTTAATGAGCCTAAGTTATAGGTACACCGTAATCTACATCCAATAGTTCGGAAAATCCATAACCGACTAGGTTAATTAAGTAAGTTAAAAAATTCTGCGAATAATTTGAAGTAAGGAAGTGTCGACCCCTTGACCCGAACATGCGCATACGTTGATGCAGCTCAAAGAAAGACGCACTGTTTGAGACACAGGACACTGAGTGATAAGACCGTAGACTGCTTGTCACCGACGATAAGCATTCCTCTAACCTTTTTGATGTTTTACCAAGAATTAGAGATAATGCTTTATAAGATAGTTTAGTTTTTAGAGTTCTGTATCTCAGTTGTCAAAAATACAACCATTTAGAAAGAGAGAGTGTAACATTTATGTATATTCGATACACAGACACATTATAATTATCGATATACATTAGAAGGAAAAATAAATAAAAATGACCATTGAATTGTATAAATTGATTTAAAGGAATACTTTGTTGTCTCTCTGTCCATCCATGTGTCCATTCAGTTGTCTTTTGGAGGTATCGAGCTGAAATTAATGTCTAATACTAAGTCTGCTACTCCTTGGAACAGAACAAACTAAGACAACGCAAAGAAAAGACAATATTTTTAAAATGGATGTTTCCATCCAAATTGGCGGAAAATTAAATTTTAATGCTTTTAATTTTCTCAGCATTTAAACATCACTAATTCGTTCAAATACTGAATCAAGCTTATCAAAGTAGCTTATCAGCTATTATAAGACTTATTAGTGGAATTCCAATAAGTTCAAGTGACCTATAGTTTCCGGTAGATGGCGTTGATCGATAAAAGAGCACTGTTCCGGCCACCCAAGCGGTAACATGACACTCGGATTTCATGGCGCTGTATATTGATTGCGATTAATGTGTGGATTGATCTAGAGCGGTACTTAAGCGTATGAATGTATGAGTCATGCTTGTATAGATCATGAAAAGTTCACGTGAAATCTAAATTTATTTTTTTTAAGTTTAAGTACTCCATAACCATTGATTATGCAAGGCCTCAGTCATGGGAATTTTTCGAAGTGTTGTGGCCCGTGTTAGAACTACTAGTCCTCTGTTTCTGAGAGGAATCCTGTGCCCTGGCAGCGGGACGTATACAATAGTACACATATTTATAGGTAGAGATGAATTAGCAGAGGCGAAAACTAATACCACGACTAAAGATAAGAATGACCTAAACCCGATCACCGTTATTTTAAGCCAGCAAAATCCACAACTATTTAACACATGTCATGCAAGAAGCTGTACGTTATTCGCACACCGCAAATCATTCATTCACTTCAATAGTTCGTCGTTGTCTCATTGTCTATTCATTCAGACCGTAATAAGTGAATGGATCGGCCCCATTGATCGTAAAAGCGTTATTGTCTTATGAACAGAAGACTAATTGGTGCCCCGCGGCTTGTCTCATCTCGATAAACCGATGTAGGTGGTTTATTGCTGTACATACATAGTGATTGCGTGCGTCTTTTTACCTAACTGTCCGAAGGAGGGTTACGTTTTATCATTAGATTTATCAAAGATGGAGTGACATAAGGTTTGTAATGTGTAACATAGGATCATCATCATCATCATCATCATCTCAGCCGTAGGACGTCCACTGCTGGACATAGGCCTCCCCCATAGACCTCCAGTTGCTTCGGTTGGCAGCGGCCTGCATCCACCGTGAACCCGCGGCTTTAACCAGGTCATCCGTTCATCTCGTTGGTGGACGTCCTACGCTGCGCTTGCCGATCCGAGGCCTCCACTCGAGAACTTTTCGGCCCCAACGGCCATCTGCTCTCCGTGCTATATGGCCCGCCCATTGCCACTTCAACGAGCTAATCCGCTTGGCTATGTCGGTGACCCTTGTTCTTCTACGTATCTCCTCATTTCTGATTCGATCCCGTAGAGAAACCCCAAGCATAGCTCTCTCCATAGCTCGCTGAGCAACTCTGAGCCTATTCATAAGGCCTACAGTAAAGCACCATGTCTCGGACCCATATGTCATCACTGGCAACACACATTGGTTAAAGACTTTCGTCTTAAGGCACTGAAGAACATAGGATATAGATGGATATGTTTGTGTGCGTGTTATAAAACTTTTAAGCTACCAGTTTTTACAGAAATATAAAAGTATCAAAAAAATTGAATCAGGCGTTACTTTGCGGAAGTCCTATCAATGAACTAAAACAATTTCTTTGCTCACCCGCGACCTTATGATAGCTAAGTTTATGCCCTAATTATTCATCACCCTAATTATTTTGATTTTTTAATGCTAGTCTTAAGATCTTGACAGTTACGGTTATATCAGTTACGGATACCATAAATCAAATCTGTTTACATACACTTATAACTCTTTAGGACATCTGTTCTGTGCGCCTTGTGGTCACAATTTTGTAAAAAGTTTAGATGCACGAGTCATGCTCGCATGCGCGAGTCCCCAACAATTCGATCTTTATTGTATTTAAACATTTACCAATTTAACCACTCGACAAATAGTGCATCGCAACAATCGACTATGATCGAGTCGTCACTTATCGATTAAGCCGTAATCGAATCAAGTTGATCGCACAGTTGCGAGGGGTTCCGATACTGTTGTATTATTGGCTGCCTTTAATTTAGTTTACTGCTCATGATATTGAAGTAATAGCGATGTATTGTACATTTATTATCTGTGTCGTTGGAAGTGAATAATTATTTCCAAAGTCAATTATGCCGCGTGGTAGGTATGTTAGGTGGAAAAAACTTAGTACATGATTTTAGTTCACTTTTTTATGATAATTAGGGTAACAGCTACTTCAAATACAAAAAAAATACGATTACGTATCTGAATATCAAATGTTAAAATACCGAATGTACTAAAATATCGAATGGGTCATAATATCGAAAAGGTATTTTTGATGACTGTATTTTGTTTTTAGATTGTTATAAATCTAACCTAACCTAACCTAAGGGGTTCTATACGATGCCGTTTTAAATAATCCTGAAAAGTTTTCGGTTTCAGAAATAAACCTATCGAAATTATAACCCATTCGATATTTTAACATTCGATATTCAGATGCGCACCCAAAATTACCTAGGTACCATGAAATAGGAAGACTAGAACTTTCAAGGCACCTTAAGACACTAGTTTAACGACAACATTACATACATTTCCTTTTAACTAGGTAATCCGCTACTGCTAGTTCACTGATATTTTAGATCTCCTTAAAAGTATCTACCTAAGCGAGATTCAGTCCATAAGCTACGCTAGAACAAATAATTCCCGTACAAGAGGATAGTGGGCTGAACATCCCGAAGGAAGGAAATCCTCAATACTCGTAGCATCCAGATCCTCGGGGAGACGCTGTAAATCCCAGTTAAATTTGGACAAGCAAGAATCAGCACGAGACACCGGTATTCGGCTTAATTCACAAGCATTTCATATTCTATCAGGATGTATCTTACATGTAGTGATATATGCCCGATATCTTCCTTTCTCAAAGTGCCTCCATCACTGATGGTTGGCCGGTAGCCCTGAAAATTTTGCCCTGTCTTGCGCCATCCGGAACAGTGGCTCTGCGGTGGTGATCCCGGGCTTCTTCCTAATATTCCGTAGCCAGATTTCTTCCGTCTTCCAGATCCTGATTTCTGATCAGTGTCTCTGTTCTCACCGGTCGGTTGTTGATAATCGTTTCTTTTTTTGTTGAAAGTTAGGTTTTTTTCGACTTTGTATTAGTTACGGCGACCTTTGCTGAAGGGCCAAATCTGAAACAAGTGCTGGAAATCAAAAGCTTGCATTTGCTGAGACTGTCACCCATAGTCAAGGTATTTTGCTAGCATTTTACTATGGGCAGAAAAAGTTTATTATTATTATTACTGAAATATGCGAAATTTCGTATTCTTACATTTTGAATTTTCATTAGATAAAACTAGTGAAACATTAGGACCCTTAGCTCGTGACTTGCATACTTCCACAGGAAGCGATGTTACAATTGGCGTTGTCAGCGGCAATTTGTGACGAGCGCCGGACGACGGTCATTGATTCCGCTGGCGCCATTCGGCTCGTCTTTGTTTTTGACCATAGATAACAGTCACAAAAATTGGAGACAATAAAAGAAAAGAGTATAAAAATCTCAAAAAAAAAAACACAGGATTTGGGGTACATTGTTGATGACTTGATTTACTATCTATTGTATTACAAAAATACTCAAAAATAATTGGTGATGTGGCAATTGGGAGTATTAAAGTCGGCGAGTTTCTGCACATAACTATCTTGCTCATGTGGTTACGTACGTAGTAGCAAATTAAAAAGTGTAGTTTAGAAAACCTGATGTAAAAATATTTCTTTTGTTTCAGTATTCCTTATCTATCAAACAAGATTTGTTTGTAAAAACAACCTCTTGCTAGACAAGATTTCGGCAAATCTTTAAAAATCTTGAAACAGCATCACTGGATCAATTTGTCAATTTATTAACTCCTATAAATAGAAAGTTAACTGCCCATAATTGCTGGAGTCGGTAAACTATTATTAGAAGCCGCGGTTTGATTGGTCCATTAAAACTGGTGTTATTGAGTTAATTTTGGAGTTAGTGAATAAGCCAGTACAATGGGTGTCAAGGATGAAATGAAACTGGGAAGGAAATGACTCATCTGCTGTCACTGTTCTATTACCAAAGTCAAAATTTTAAATTAAAAGAGATGAATCGAAGTATTTTCAAGTCAGCTGAAGTTCCGTTCTTGAGGTTAATTCCAAAAACTAAAGAACCAAGCTTCTGTAACACATTTCATGGAGTTAAAGAAAAAAAGATAAATAGGTACTCCAAAAAGTGGGCAATCGGGAGACAAAATTTCAAGAAGTAGAAATTTGGAGTTAAGCAAGAGCGGATATTGTTAGTCAATTTGCATAGCAAAATTTTTTAATGAATGAATAAATATCATGGGACAATAAATTAATACCATTTGAATTAGTCACAATGTTAACAAAACATGTTTTACGGATAAACATTCTTAAATAGATAGATATATATTTGAATATCTATTGAACACTCAAGACTCGAGCACAAAATTTTAGTATTTTTCATACAAGTATCAGCCCCGACCAGGGATCGACCTCGGGACCTAAAAGCTTTCAGTCAGTTTATTTAACCACTCCGTCCATCCAATCATGCATTTATTCTTGGTTAACTACCTACATTTGCCATACTATCTTTTTGACATGATGTTCTACATGGAAATAAAAAAATAAGGTTATTATATAGTCCTTGGAACGCCAGATCAGATCGTGATTCATATATCCAGAATCCATCAAATGCTGATCCCTTTCAATTCTCTGACAATGATCATGATAATTTAATGAATGATTGACTCCTTTGTTGATAAGGTAAAATAAACGCATCGATATCAAATAAGAAAAAAAATAGTTCGGTACGCGCACTTGATACGATCGCATGTATCGCCTAACATCGTAATTTCCAGTGGTTCTAAAACTTCTTTACTTTAAAAAATAAAATAAAAATAAATTAATTTAATTTCCATTATATATTTGCATAGCCAGTAGAGATGAAGTGTGCTTCATGTGATGCCTCCATTAACGATGGTACTAGGTGCTCGGGCTGTAATAAGGACTTTGGGTTCTGCTGTGCTGGTATAACTGAGCAGGGCTTCCGTAGGCTTGGAAACGAGCGCAGATCAACCTGGAGATGTCTTGCGTGTAAGAGAGACTGCTCACCCTGTCCTCCGAAACAAGTCGATCTTATCACCATCATGGATGAGCTGCGGGAAATCAAGCAGAAGGTCCTATGCCTCCCTGGCCTGGTTAACGATGTGAGAATCTTAAAAACCGAGCTCACAGAGATAAGGGAGTCGGTCGATTTTATTAGTCATGGGCTTGATGATTGCTCTTCCCGCCTAACAGAGGTGGAAAAGAAACTCCCGGAGCTTGAAACCGTTCAAGAGAGTATTCAGCGGTTTTGCAATGACTTATCTTCTATAAAGAGTGAGCTTGCTCGAAATGACCAAGCGTTACGTGTCAACAACGTCGAGATAAGGGGGGTCCCGGTTAGAAAGGACGAAAACCTCTTCGCTATCATGGATAGGATCAGTGCGGTGGTGGGCTATCAAGTGGATAAATCCTTTATTAATTATATTGCCAGAGTTCCCCAATTTGACTCCAAGGAAAAATCCATTGTTGTCGGCTTTACAAACCGTTACATAAAGGAAGACTTTTTAGCATCGGCACGAAAGAAGAAGTCGTTCTCCGCTGGTGAAATCGGCTTCCAGGGTACGCCGCTGACGGTCTTTGTGAACGATCATTTGACGCCGGCGAATAAGAAGCTGCTCACTCTAACCAAATCTACGTTGAAGGCTAAAGGATTTGTTTACGTATGGGTGAAGTTTTGCAAGATTCACGCCCGCAGGGATGAAAACTCCAAAGTTTTTATCATAAGTAGTGAGCGAGATTTAAACAAGCTGCTTTAGTTTGGTATTATTTTAATCTTCTGTTGATTAATTCAAATGCTCTCTTTGTTATTCTCTCTGGGTTATTTTTGTTATTTTTGTTTAGTTTTTTTCTTATGTTAATATTGTGTAATGTTCTCGTTGGGCGCTACCGATTAAGTTTGAGTATCACTGACCGTTCCTTTTGTTCGGCGCCCGAGCTAACTGCTACCTGCACTCGTTGTTATTTATCTGCGAAGCTGCTATCGGTGTGCTCACTGCTTTGCGCTTGTCTCTTTTATTCGCACTCATCGGATCCATTATCTGTTATTTATTTACTCCTTTTCGCACGCGGCACGTTATTCTCTGGTTATGGGGGTAGTCCTTCCATGACTCGCCACCGGTCGAACTCTTGTAATTATTTGCGGCGACTTAATCCATCGTTGCATTTATACATCACTACACTTATTCAGTCCATATTTAACGTGATATTGAGTTTAATTCGAAGTTATGCTGTTTTGCCTGGACTTAAATTTACAAATGGCTACTATTAACTCGTCGGATGATTATTGTTCTATTTATTACCAGAATGTACGCGGACTTCGCTCTAAAACTTTAACATTTTATCGCAACCTTAGTCTGGTTTCGTACGATGTTATTGTTTTAACAGAGACATGGTTAGTCGACGGCGTATTGGATTCGGAGTTATTTGACAGTAGGTATGTCGTTTGGCGGCGAGACCGTGATTTGGCGCGGACTGGGCAGAGTCGTGGGGGTGGTGTTGTTATTGCTACTCGCAGGGAATTGACTGTTACCCCGCAGCCGACTTTTTGCTCCTCAGCCGAGGACCTGTGGGTTTCTTTAACACTCAGGGATCGCTGTGGTGGGCCGGTCAAAGTACATTTATGCGTATTGTATTTATGTAAGCAGGGCAATGGTAACACTTTCTCACAGCAGCTGACTAATTTTTTAAATAGTCTAAATGAAATTATATTGAATCACCCAAATGATAAATATATAATACTTGGTGACTTTAACTTAAGCAGCATATTATGGTCGGCACAGGGGTTGTCATTGGTTCCTTCCAATTATGTGAGTAGCGACGAGTGCACTCTAGTAGATGACCTTCAAACGCTTAACCTGTGCCAGTATAACGGTGTATTAAATCAGTATGGTAAGCTGCTGGATTTAGTTCTGTCAAATGAGGTTGTGTGCGTTAGTGAATGTGTTAACGCCCTGGTACCTATTGATCCTTACCACAAAGCATTGATTGTCCACATTAATTATCCTATGACTAATAATTTACAACCAGCTTTAAGGATTAAATATCTCTATAATAAGGGTGACTATAATTCTATTAATAATGAATTGTCAGGTATTGACTGGGACTTGGAGTTCTCGCAACGTTCCATGGAACAATCACTGGATTTCTTCTATGAAACATTCAGAAAGACGAGAGATAAATTTATTCCCAAACAAATAATTAAACCGAACACGCATCCGGCGTGGTATTCTTCCGGGCTAAAAAAAGCTTTAAAGGAAAAATATAAGTTTTTGAAAAAGTATAAAATTTATAAAAATAAAGCTGATTTAATTTCTTATAACTTACTGAGAGACAGAGTTCGTAAAATGGAGCGGGATTGCTTTGATTCTTATATCAAGTGTGTTGAAAGTAACATAGCTAAGAATCCAAAGCAATTCTGGTCGTTTATAAAAACGCGCTCTGGTTCCAGCACCATACCAAGCAGTTTAAAATATGGAAATAGGCTGGTTAATAATGGTACTGATATATGCGATGCTTTCTCGGAGTATTTTTTCTCGACTTTTTCGATGGCAAGTCGCAGTGATCCTGCTGCTGGTTCTGTTTCCGATCCAATCACGGACTCTACGGCTAGTTTGAGCGGCATTTATGTGAATGCCGAAATGATCACTAATTTGTTACTTAAACTTGACCCTTCTAAGTCAGCTGGTCCTGATGACCTGCCATCCCAGTTTTTAATAAATTGTGCGAAAAGCTTAGCGAAACCTATTTTATTATTGTTTCAACGCTCGCTTTCTGAGTGTTACGTGCCATTGTTATGGAAATCAGCCTTCGTTACTCCAGTTCATAAAAAGGGGCCCATAACCGACATTGAAACATATAGACCAATATCAAAATTGTGTATATTGTCAAAAGTGCTCGAGAGGATTGTATCTGATCAGGTTTATAATGCTTTAAAAAATTCTTTTAGCTCAAACCAGCACGGCTTTACACAACGCCGTTCTACCGTATCTAATCTTACCCTGCTCAATGATTATGTTACCGAGGCCATGGACAGTGGCTCCCAGGTAGATGTGGTCTACACTGATTACAGCAAAGCGTTTGATAGGATTGATCATTCCATACTCATTTCGAAGCTGTGTGCTATTGGCATCCACGGTGACTTATTAAGATGGTTTTCCTCTTACATTAATAATAGGACACAAGCTGTTGTCATTAATAACTACATTTCTGGGTGGGTTACTGTCCCTAGTGGTGTACCGCAGGGGTCTTTGCTCGGTCCATTATTATTTAACGTTTTCGTCAACGATATTAGTAAGTGCTTTATTTACTCGCAACTTCTATGTTTTGCTGACGATATGAAAATTTTTGCAAGGATAGGTTCGAAGCATGACTCTGATTTGGTTCAGGCTGATCTTTCACGGCTTGATCAGTATTGCCAGGCTAATAGATTAGATTTAAACCCATCTAAGTGTTTTGCTGTAACTTTTACGCGTCAGCGTGAACCGATCGCCACTAATTACACGCTGAAAGGTCAGGTCTTGAAAAGGACACCCTTTATGAGGGACTTGGGTGTAATCCATGACTCAAAACTCCTGTTTGATAAGCACATTGATGGTATTGTTGGAAGTGCATTGAGATCATTAGGCTTTATAATGCGTAACTCATCGCAGTTTACTCAAGCAAAAACACTAAAGATTCTGTATTGTACTTATGTCAGAAGTAAATTGGAGTATGCCTCTCAAATTTGGAACCCATGTTATAAAACATATATTGACCGAATCGAACGCGTTCAGATGAAGTTTATTAAATACCTATGCTTTAAACTTAAATGTCCCTATAAGTCGTCCGATTACATCGAAATATGTAAAAAACACCATCTCATTCCTTTGCACCAGCGCCGTGATATAGCCGATATTATTTATATTCTGAGCATCATCAATGGTAGCATTGACTGTCCTGAACTGCTTCAGAAATTGTCCTTTAATACGCCCTCACGAATAAGAAGATTTAATCCTCCTATTTTTATGAAATTCACATCAACTAGGTACAGGCAAAACAGCTTTCTCAAGCGAGCGAGCGGGAGTCTAAATAATCTGATGAAAGAAATGGACATTGACATATTTAACTGCAACATTCCATCCGTGAGGCGAAGATTGGCGTCCAGGTTCTTTGATTGAGCGCACCGTTGGCATCTACCTTAGATATCTTATTATCCTTAAGCTGAAGTCTTGGTATACTCACTCTTTGGGCAGTGCCGTGCTAACCTAATGTAAATTTTTGATTTTTGATGTAACATTTATTTAAAGAAAATAAGTGCGATGTGTTGAGAAGTGTAGAAACTCTATTTGAAGTTCTATGGTGTTTTGTTTCGCATGGTGTGACGTCGGATTGGTGCGCGTCACCTCGTTTAAGTTAAGCTTAAACATGTTAACTGTAGCTATCTGTGGGATCCTGTAATTGGCTCTGTGTTGCTATTATTACTACATATATTGTGATTTTAGCTGTTGGTTCTCCTTGAATAAATAAATAAATAAATAAATAAGATTACTGCAATATTTACGAGGTGATACTTTTATAAATTTAAAATCATAATCTTGCGTTACTATTTCTGAAAACAGTTTCTGGTAGTCAATTTATGGTGTATTTTTTTTATATCTGTCATGACATCCCGTGGAACCCAATTAGTAGAGAATCACCAAATTTAAAAGATAATTCCATGGTTTTTAGGTTTTTAACTTCCAACATTTGTTAATAGGTAATTTTACCACTTCCAATGATCAGGTGGACTAGAAATTTGGTACGGAAATGTAGTTTGCATGCCAATGCAAGTACAGTGAAGAAAAAAATAACAATTAACGTTGTAAGATTAAAAATATATACACAAAAACTTACTGATATTTTGACTTGGCAACGCTCAATTTCAATTAAATTAGGGAGGAAATCTTTTCAAGTTAATAACAATGTACTAAATAGATATAAATAACGTGGATCGAAATGTCTATTTCTGTTGCAATAACTAATTTAATTTAACCCTAAATCTTGCATGAATCATAAAATCCAGTACATCATTATGTCGGGCCCATTTCGCACTTGACACAGCATTAGGAGTAGGTACGTGGCGCCACCGAATAGCTCTCTTCCGTCTCCGAGCACTGATTGTCTTGGCCTCAGCTCTTCCTGTTGTTGCGCGTGCGCTCCATTCAGATCGACATACAATATGACTTAAAATTATAATAAATCAATCATCATAAATCATTTATTTGGAGTAACTCACACATAATTATGTTATTATTAATAACTTAATAATTAATTTCCCTACTTAGTTTCATCTCCCATCATACTTACTTATGTCACTCAACAAACAATAGTAATTGCTCCATCTATTTCTGCATTTAAGAAGATATATGATTTTTTGTCCATGTCATATTTTTCACACCGGGTTATTCAGTTGCAGAAACGTTCGCCACAAATCCCTTAGTTTCTTCTGCGCGATGAAAGTAAAAAAAAAAAATTGGACAGCCCATGATTTTTGGGGTTTATTTTTTATTTTGAACCGTCAAATAATTAATCAAGAACGCTTGTTAAAGTGCAATATAATTCTACCAAACCAAAAATTAGATTATTGGGAAATCTTCCCAAGCGATATACTTTTTTTTTACTTTATAGTAAAAACATGCCATATAAACAAAGATTTAAATGTTAAAATGTAAACCAAAAATTGGTTGATTTGCCTCGCTTTAAAATTAAGTTACAAAAAGATAAGTAGATAAAAATCAAAGAAGAGCATATAAAAAACTATGCATGAACAACACTTTCTGATCATTATGATGTTAGTATCTAATCAGGTTGAACATAAAACGAAAACTGGGTAAAAGCAGTGCAGAAGACGTCAATATTTTGACCGATGGTGATAAAACTCTAGAATATCAGATTCAATTTTTAAACAAAAATGTGAATACTGAACAAAAACTAAATCATTCAATTACATGTTATTGAAATCGATGGCAGATAAAAGTAATTACAAGCGATACATTCGAAACAGCTACTGTGATTAACACCAAAATATATCTTGATAACGTTATATCGGTAATCCCCTTGTAATCCTTTTCTCCATCACGTGATCCTTTTATATATGATTTATTTCTGATATTGATTAATATTTTTAGTCTTCACTAACGCTGTAGCTTGTCAAGTTTGTGTGTGGTACTCCGTAAAACCCTGTTGCAGTCAGCATTTGCCGTATATATAAAAAAGAGCAGCAGAGGCTTGCTGCGACAGGGTTCTACCGAGTCACTAGTGTCACGTAGGAACTTATCAAGGATTAATTTTGCCAAGGTCATTATAATAAGAAACCCAATGTATTACCATACCCCAGTCTGTCGTCTCCATCTACAGACGAAGAAAAGGAATCACGTGTCAGAGTAGAAACTTTTTGCCGCAAATGCCACGTTGTCAAGCACATAATAATATGTATGTTATGTTATAATGTAGGTACAATCAGTACACCGCGTATACAAGGTGCTAAAAAAAATCTGTAAGTACTATAATTTAACCCATGTTAAAGCTACTTGGGGGCGCCAGTTTGCATACTTTTCGCAAGTCAAACCGTAATTTTTATCCGAATCATCGTTTGTCATAATTTTTTTCCCATTGAAACCTTAAAATTTTCTGATTTTTTTAAATGCTTATTCTATATAATACTTTAGGTTAGGTTAGGTTAAGTTTGTTTTATGACAATTCTGAATAATTATAGGATTCAGAGAAAAAAGAGTTATGACAAACGATAATTCTGACAAACATTACATCATCGGGACTTTTGATAAGTATGCGAGCCGATATGGATCGGACCCTCAGACTTATACCATTTTCTCAGCCTTTTCGGAATTATTAGGAGAACGGCATTTCGTAAGGGACATTCTCGTGGAATGCTCCTTTTTGCGATCTTCTAGCTTTCCGTGCGCATTTAGGTGCTAAACAGATAGCAATATGGTGATGCACTCGTGACGAGAGGGCATGACCGGCAAATCAAGACAGAACACATCACACAGACAAACATTCAATTGGATATATCGACCATTTAGTCGTCTGACCATCGCGTTAACGGCTCTTATACCATATTATATGACTCAAGTCACTGACGCCGAACTGCTAAAGGTATCTCAGCAATGCTTATCGTTAAAAACAAATTTTGATGCAACTTTCCGTATTATAATAAGTATCTTGATGTGGATCAAATTATGGTACTCGAATTTATCCCACTATCAGTGGTTAGATTGCATTGAGATATGGTATTCATACTTGGGTTGGTCATTTGGGCCAAAAAGTTCTCGAATGGAAGCCGCGGATCGGCAAGCGCAGCGTAGAATGTCCAATGAGCGGAAGACCTTAATGTAAGTTTTCGGTTACAAAATATGTCTCGATCGCGTTCGCGTTAAAATCTCAATTTGTATGGAATCTCGAACATCGCAAATGTTCCGCTAGAGGCGCTGTTCGTGTTAGACTTACGGTACGGGTACGGTGGATAAAGACCGCTTCCAACCGAAGCAACTGGAAACATGGGAGAGTTTTACCTATATCTTACATCTGATAATAATAATGTAATGATGATGGTCGGATGTCAGTGCACACAAAAAGTAAAAATACATTAGCTATTTTGTTTCATCAAAAACGAAAACAATTCGTTTTCCAGTTTTTTTGTATAGTATAGTATTTATTTATTTGCCAGAATTATGGTACATTCATTTTTCATTTTATTTCGTATATTTGCATCATTTAAACTCCGTGTTTGAGCTGTTATAAATGCTAGTTAAATATACTTTCAAACCCCTCTCATTTTATGCCTCTACTTAATAGGCACGACAGATGTAGGTGACTCAACTATTGCGTGACATAATAATGAGGATGTGACCTTCTGACACGTCCAGAATTGGCAGTTTGATGGATCCCCCCAAATCAATAGTTCGCATGCTGAGGAGATAATTTATGACAGGTTTTTTTAAATAAAATAGTTGTTATAATATGGATTTCAGAGACAAAAGTGCAAGGAAAGTAGATTACAGTTAAAAAGGTATTTATCTCTTTTTGCTATCGCATACTCGTTACTTAAGCCATCAGCGTAGCCTATGGACGTTTGAAACGTCAAGGAATTCGCATCGAATCAATCACATGTGCGTTGCTACAGGGCTACTACGAAACTCGAAGTTCGTATCGTACCGTCCCTCTCGCTCTCGTATTAAATAGTATAAGTTTCAGAGGGATCGCATGACACGAACTTCGAGTTTCGAGTTTTGTAGTAGCCCTACTGGTTCTTTAAAAATCTTTAACTCATTTCTTTCATCATCAAAATCAGCCGGAAAAAGAAAGAAAACTTCCACTGCCGGAGCGTAACTGGTAGAAAATTCCTCCAAAAACGTATTTGCGTGAACATTTAACTATCTTTTAAGGTTTACAATTTTATTCTAGTAATTTAGAATGCGTGATTTTATGGTGTTATGTTCGATGCTTCTAGGGTAAGTTACCTATGACTCTGAGTTGTTCTTATTAAAAAAAGAACTGTTTCTTGTCACCAGGTTTACTCGCCAGTGAGGCTCTGCGGAACAGCATAAGCCAGAACAGCTGGTCATCAGCACCAAGGTCGGACCTAACATTGTCTCCACATCATGACGTTTACCCTGTTAGAGGTAAGATACCCTAACCTGACCAACTAAAAATAACTAAAACTATAACAAATTATTTAAAGAACCCCTTAGGCAAAGTTCTGAAGATTTTTGCAGCGTTCCCTCTGAACAGCTAATTGGGTGCTTTCCTGGGTAAAGATTGTAAGTCTTCTAGGATACTATAGATTCTTTTAAAACACAACTTACAAGCCCGCATCACCTGTCAAAGAATCCAACTCGCCTATTTCAAAGTGTGTGCAAACGTGACCAAACATCTCACGTCACAATTCCAATAACATCGGACCAAATCCCACGGCTTCAGATTTTGGCGTGACAGTATATCTTATCACTTATCAGCGGCCCGTCAGGCCCTATCAGAACCTATCGCAGGCGAAATTACGCTTGTTTTATGACTTTGATTTACGGGCGGCATCAACAAAAGTGGCCGCCCGATAACGTATCGATGGTTTAAACATTCGTGTTATGATAGTTGTAATTTTTGTATCGAACACGAATTTTTGTATAGCGGCTGATAAGGTACCGTTTGCAGCGATGTCAACGTTATTTTATAAGTAAAGTGAGTAAAAATCTTTATTTGTAAACAAAACAATGCAACCCATACAACAAATACAAATTTTAACTTGCACTGCGACTCCACAAACACACATAACAACGAGAGCGAAAAATATATATACAGTATATTTTAATATATATAATATAAACAATATAAATATTTTTATATTTAAGTAGGCAATGTAGGTAGTATAGAAATGAATCATAGAGGGTGCGTTTTATTAAAGGTAACAGTTAAGACAAAATACATCCTATAGCCGTTCCTGTGGGACTGTTCAGTGTCTCCAGTGAAAAGGGGGATAAGACGAGTTATGCCCTTATGCTTTTATTACACCATTGGATTCAGCGTGTTTGGTTACATATTGTGACAAAAGGACATATCTCTAGCTATCCTCTCACCTAGTTTTTTCGACTACGCTATGGGCATAACTCACCGTTTCTAAAGGCATATTTCTACTTATCTGCAATTTTTTTAAAGTCTAAAGGTACAAGTGCTTTTAACTCAAAAAAACATACATCCTAAAGACACGTCTGCAGTTATTTTTTTTACAAAAAGACACAACTTGTGTTGTTCCTTAACAATTTGGACATAAATACAGTACATAAAGGCATAACTAGGGTAGAATAAGTATTGTTGTAACCATAGAACAGTCGTACTTAAGGGAATAAGTCGTCTTATGTTTAAGGTATCACAGTATTAACTAACACAAATCATATTATACCATTATGGTTTTGTGACTAAGAGCATAACTCAAAAAAAACTTAAAAAATATATGTATAGAACAACTAAATGTTAAGGCAATACCCAGTAAACGAAAGCTGTAACTTATACCTAAAGCTTGAAACCATAAAAAATATCTAAAGATCTAAAATACGACGAAAGAAAGGTTTTTTGCCTCTACTGAAAAGTAGCGATTTTGAGCTATTCCCTTTTTCACTGGAGGCACTGTGTTATTACAACAATTTTCAAACTCAAATTTTTATTTACTTTTCTTTTCCTTTTAATTTTCGGTGGAATGTGTTTTTAGACCATGTATAATGAAAGAAAACTCTAGAAAAACAATTGGATAGTTGTATTTAATTAATAATACTTTTCTCGCCATGTATTTGGTGGTAATCGATTTAAAATAATACAGTCTCGCACAAATGCTTCTTACACGTGTGAGTGTGGTGATAAAGTAACTGGCTGTAAACAGACATTGTTATAGATTTCGACAATATAAATATAAACCATGATTCAAATCACCCATCATCAGCCTATAGCAGTCCACTGCTGGACATAGGCCTCCCCCAAAGAGCGCCATTGCGCCCTGTCCTCGGCTAGACGCATCCAGCTTCTACCAGCAGCCTTTCACCATAGTAAAAGTGTTTTACTATGCTTTCACAGATCGTCACTCCACCTGGCCGGAGGGTGTCCTACACTACTTTTGTCAAGACGCGTTTACAAATCACCCAGTTTGGCAAAAATAACGGTTTTAAATTACCTAGCCTAGTTATTAGCCTAGCTAAATAGGTAAACATTGCCCGTGGTCATGATACTGACTGAGTGAAAATATTGGGAGCTTATTTCAATAACCACAGTTCACATCCCATGGCAAATTTGTCTAGATTTACTGCCTAAGGGGGTACGTATCTAAATATCGAATATTAAAATATCGAATGTATTAAAATGTCGAATGGGCCATAATATCGAAAAGGTATTTTTCTTAAGACTTTATTTTTTTAGATTGATATTATGACCCATTCTATATTTTAATATATTCGATATTTTAACATTCGATATTCAGATGCGTTCCCGTCTAAAGCTCAGTTTAGACGTGCAAAAAAGTCGTGTTAGTTTACATTACGAGGAGTTTTACATTATGGATTACATTGCGAGGCTGTAAAACGAAGTATGAAGTTGTCAAACGAGCCACTCAATGCTCCAAACTAGGCTTAAATCTAAATGTTTCTTCTGACCCTGCCATCGGCCCTCGTCTTCGGTGTAAGCCCAAGTTCGACATGTGTGCCCGTGTAAGCAAACATAGTTTACAAGATAACGCTGGTCTGTGTACGGATTACCCCGCCTCGTGACTTCGGAGAAACCGTTAAAATATCATTTGATGATTTTGAGGTGTATTGATTTTTGGGATGATTTATGAGATTGAGAAAGTTTTTTTATTTATGAGGTTCATAATGATACCTAACTTTGCTTGTGGATTGTGAATGTTTGTCTTAAAGTTAGAGATCTTGTATAACAAACAAGTCATTTTGTATATGATAATCGACAAAAATTGAAAACGTCTACCTATTGTAGATTGAGACTGCTTAGGAACTGTTTGCAGTAGGTACTTATAAAAATTTAAATGTCTATTATTTTGAAGTCTAAAAGCTTTTTCATGTTTAAAATATTAATCAGAAGTCCTTATTTAATAAAAATACAACCGAATTAATAACCTCCTCCTGTTTTCTAAGTCGGTTAAAAAAGAAAAAAAAATAAGTATAAATAAAAAGTACTTAAAGTAAAGTAAAGTAAAAATTTATAATTAGTTAAAAAAGAAGGCATAAACTTGAAACCTCATTACCTGCAATACAATGCAATACAAATATTCTTTATTGCACACCATAAAGCACTACAGAAAACTTATAACACTCATTTTGTTATTGTCAGGTAAAAAAAATAACCTGTTGATCAAATTTACTGCATTTCAAATCAAAAGCACCAGGATCCTACTTACATTATTAATAACCAACAAATTGAAGACTCAAAACCATATTGTCCGGACTTTGTAGTTTCGCTGCTTACGTAATAATTATTTTATATCAATTTTGTTTATTTGGAAGCGGAAAACGCTTGTATGTTACATCAATATCAGGACAAACTGTTATCGGAGATAACAATTAAATCAATATGCTATATGTCATGAGCATTTCTAAAATTGAGCTATATTCATATCGAGTGAATAATCATTATGATCGCATACAGAAAACCGGATTTAATTTCTTCAAACGAGACAAAAATCTAAACCCATTCTGGCGGAGTTGCTTAAAAAGTTTAGTTATATCTGGTCTAGCTATGATATAGTGAATTGGGCCCAAAAATGTTATCATGATATTTGCGGTATTTTCGAATTCTATACCAAAAAGATATAAGTAAAAATAATACCTTTATACCGTAGCATCAGTACGTTATCAACAAAAATTTAATATCGACCCATCAAGTTTTGACAACTCGTAAGTAAATCAAATCCATAAAGAAAGTACTTCCTGACAATGTGTCGGGGATCATAAAATAATTATAGGTGTGGCAAAAAATAATGAGAACTTAATTTTTTGCCATACCTATAATTATTTTATAAAAATAAAAGAAAAAATCAGAAAATCGTTATTTATAAATCTTTTTGTGATAATGGACTTACTCTTACACGTGTAGCTTGAGAATTGACTAGAAAAACGTATACGATGTAATACGATCATCATTTTAAACTATAATAGTTAAACTGACTTTTTTCCAACAACAACGATTACGAAAACCGAGTATATAAGGATGATCATTAATGTGATTAAATATTTCGATATCCATCATAAACGCCGTGATGTCATAATATTTGACCGAAATGCATATTTTTAGATATTTCTTTAAGTATAGCGGATCATATCAATCACTGTCAGAATATGATCTTGTATTATCAGTACCCCTAGCACGAAATTACAATGTCTAGCCGAGTGATATTCACGTCAGAGTAGTCAATTGGCACTTGTTAGATATACTACATGTTGCTGTTGTAATTTGCAGAAAAATCAATACAGCTTTTTTATAACTGTAAAACTAGCATTTCAATATTGGCGACCGCAACCTGCGACCGCCACCGGGTCGCGCGACCTACTTCTTTGTATGAATAATATGGTGAAGTGGTTGTATGAATAATATGGTGTGGCTTTGCTCAGGGACTATCAATGCTAGAAAGCTGTAATTTTGCACGGATATATAAGTAAACTATGCCGACAAAATAGTACAATTAAAAATGCAAAAACAATTTTTTTTAGGGTACCTCCCATAGACGTAAAGTGGCGGTGATTTTTTTTTTCTCATCCAACCCTATAGTGCGGGGTATCGTTGGATAGGTATTTTTTAAACATTAGGGGTTTGCTAAAACGATTTTTCGATTTAGTAATTTTTTTGCGAAATATTCAACTTTAAAGTGCAAATTTTCATTAAAATCGAGCGTCCCCCCCCCCTCTGAAATCTAAACCGGTGGGTGGAAAACTTTGGAAAAATTCAGGATGGTGATCAGTATAATCAAACTTTCAAGGAAAACTACAACGGCTAAGTTTGCTTGACAATTATTAGTAGTTTATGAGTAAATAGCAGCGTAAGGTATAAAATATACCTAAACTTGGAAGATTCCGTATAAAATACAAAATCCTTAGAAAAATATTACTTAATTTTTTTGTAATGGCTACGGAACCCTATTTTGGGCGTGTCCGACACGATCTTGGCCGGTTTTTTATACTGCGGTTTTGATTAAAAAATACCTATCATATCTGAATGACAAATCTTTCACTTCAAAAAACCCATCGTTACACTAACGCCAAATCTAAACAAAAAAAACGTCAGGTATAACCAAAAAGCTCGATCAATCAAAGGGTAACATTCGTGCCAGGTCAAACCGTCAATATTTGCCAAGTGGTCACGACATCGCGCAGTGTTTGCCCTATTATTCACAACTGTTTGACCAAGACCAAGTGTAGCCAAGTTGAGGCAACTATGGAGTTAGTGTGTAGGGCTGCCATGATTTTGGGAGACTTGAGCTTGAATGAGCTTGGGAATGAGATTTTTGTTTGGAATTATTCCCAGTGAGGTATTTGAGAGGCACAACAGTGCGAAGTCGGGCCAAATAATCAGTAATAATAAAGTTGAACTTGGAAAGATTATGCTAAAGAGTGATTCAAAGGTGGCTTCGTTATTTCCCGAAAAAATTAAAAAACCACTGGATACCTACTAACCAGCTTTTTTAAAATAAAATATTTTGCACTTATTGCACTTTTGCTCACAAGTGAAGAATACTGTTGCCTAACAGCAGGTATTCTTTAGAATTTATTGAATAAGGCGTTACTTTGCTGAGGTTTATTTTTAACCCCCGACGCAAAAAAGAGGGGTGTTATTCTCTCTCTCTCTCTCTCTCTCTCTCTCTCTCTCTCTCTCTCTCTCTCTCTCTCTCTCTCTCTCTGTGTGTCTGTGTGTGTGTGTGTGTGTGTGTGTGTGTGTGTGTGTGTCTGCTCTTAAATGGCTGAACCGATTTGAATTAGGTTTTTTTTCATTTGAAATCAGGTTTTCTAGCGATGGTTCTTAGACATGTTTCATCAAAATCGGTTCAGCCATTTTTGAGATATTGAGCTTTGTTTGAAGTGACAAAGTCGGAGGTTTTCCAATTTTTTGTTGGTTAGATTATAATCAAATGAGCGACTGATTCCGTGACCTAACTAATTGTTTACGGTCCAGTATTTTTTGTGTCATAATTGTCATATTCCAGAGCCTATGATTGTAGTTGTATCACTGTTAGATACTTACTGTTATTTTAAACTGTCCGCTATAGCGTTTTGAACCTGGTACCCCTGAAGCTTCGCGTGTCAAGCAGGTATGACAATTGAATTCGTGGTATATCCGTTAATAATTTAGGGGATTGTGATTGCTATGCGCTTTTGTTTTCTTACGCCACTTGTCGGCCGTTTTTGTCGACAAAGTGGCTTCGCTTTTTATTTTAGTCTGCGTTTGTTTTAGTTGGAATTCGCTTTACATTTTTAATACGTATCGTCTGGCAATCTGTATATAATTTATTTTTTACTAGCTTATGCCCGCGACTTCGTCTGCGCGGACCTAGGTTATCGTGCGGTGGCGCCCTCTACTGGAATAAAAAGTATCCTATGTTGATCCCGGGGCTTAAACTATCTCTATACCAAATTTCATCAAAATCGGTTTCGACGTGAAAGCGTAACAAACAGACAGACAGACAGACAGAGTTACTTCCGCATTTATAATATTAGTAGGGATTACAATAAGTCAATTTTCATGTTATCTTTCAATCTTGGTCACCACCATCTGTCATTTGTTCAGATATTGATCATCCTTTATCACAACTACCCGATTTAATGGCCACATTAAATTTAATAGCGCATACTCAATTCAGAAACAGTCTCGTCATCCTCACAATGTCAAATCTAGGCACGAGTTAACCAGTGTTGACTAACAATTATTAAAGAATTTAATCTCTCAAAAGAACCGCTCATGAATGACATTTCGACAATGTTTACCGCCAAACCTGTAATTGCGTCAGCTGAAATTATATCCCGTTGAAAATGTACTTAAACTCGTCGCATTAAGGTTGATGAGAGGTACTGTGGTGGTTTTCTGAGTGCGTGTAGCAATCAAGAACATCATGAGTGTTGTTTTAGCAAATAATTCGAGGAAACCAGAGAAATCGGGGCGCCCACAAAGACGCCGGTCGTTGTAGGGTCACCACTCAAGTTAATGAAATATAGGAGACCCCGTAAGGTTATCCCAATTCAAAACTTATCAGCTTAAAGCGGGAAGTTCGACCAATGCCGTTACTAATCAGTAGTGGAAAAATAGGTCGATGGGAGTTCACAAAAGTTGCTATAATTTATGTTCAGGCATAAATTGGAAATTAACTGATACATCGTCAAGAGGTTTAATTTGCTAACTACAAGTAAAATTAAAGCTATATTGTGCCTGACTTGAAAAAAAAATGTTTTTGATCAACAATTTACAAATGATTCGAATCGATTACCGAAGAAATTTCTGCCTACAATTTGTCACAATATAAATTAATAAAATTTGACGTAAAAATCCTCTAATTAATAATTCTTGTGATTATTTAATTAAAATGTCACTTAAAATGTCACATTATCTGAGAATCGTAAATAACTGTTACTAAACCAATCAATAAAGATATAAGTGACAGATTAATTCAACAAAGCAATGTACTTTTAATTTAAGAGTCTCGAATTTCCTCTGATTTTTTAAGTATACATATGTAGTCGAATCAATAATACGAGTATATTAGTCATACTACAAGAGTCTTAATTAATTGTGATCCTTTCTGTTCATATTTTTGATCTTAAATTATAGACTACTGTGAACATTTGTTTTAAATGAGTATTCATAATAATTCTTTAAACTCTTGCGCATTGCGATCACTATTAGTTTTATGTAACGTACTCACTCAAAATCAGCGCCACAGCTTGCCGTGGCATTATGCTGAGTGATTCTTTTATTCTGTAATTGTGATGTTTTATGACGTTAAATACATTTTTTTTCTTTCTTTCTATGTAAAGTCAACATTTTGTTCCTTCTACTCTATGACATGACTTCTTACGTATAATTCATTTTTCTCTTCAAACATCTCATTGCCATCTTATTAACAGTCTCTGTGCAACAAGATAAACGTCACTTAACTTAATCCCTATGTCAGATTGTGTCGGTCGTCATTCAGTTAAACTTTATCAATATCTAGCTCTCGTGACGTTTCGTTAGGCGTGGTCGCCCTAAGCCTGGGCTCTGAAGTCGCCGCCTAAGCCCAGATTTGTCATTGTTATCAACAGAGTTCTGTCAAAGATAGCTTACGTCACTATCAGCTAGTATTTATATAACGGACTGGGTACTGCTAGGTTTTGGGTGGAATCCCATTTGATATATCCAAACGGTTAATTTTTTTTAAACAAGCTTTACTACAGACCGAGCTTTTTGATGACTACCTGCATTGTCATTCAAACTAAAAATCGGTACCTAATTTTAAATCAATTCGCTCACTAGTATTGGACTTGACTGATTAAACCTTAACAAAAATACGCACGAAGATTGCACGTAGAGCGTTTATAACTGCTGAGCTAGCAACGTTGTATTTTTGTTAGTTTTTCTCGATTATTCCATAAAAATTAAAAATATTGTCTGATAAAACACTTTTTAATATATAATTTGATGTATGTACTCCAATAATTATTCGTTATAGACTTTTATTTTACTTAATCAAAGTCAAAATCTTTTATTTAGGCTATAACAAGCACTTATGAACGTCAAAAAAATCTACCACCGCGGCACCGGTTCGGAAAAAACCTCTGTTGAGAAGAATCCGGCAAGAAACTCAACGTGGTATTTTTTTTTAAACAGATTCACAATATTTATAAATGATTTATAAATAACCGTTAATAAATATTAAGTAATTCGGTTTTAAAGAATATAAAAGTCTATTACGAATATTTATTGGAGTAGACACATTAACTTTTATATTAAGAAGTGTTCTATCAGACAACATTTTTACTTTTCATTTAATTTTTATGGAATAGTCGAGAAAAACTAACAAAAAGCAAGGTTGCCAGCAAAGCAGGTATAAACGCTTTTAAATAAAAACTTATAAAAGTTTGCTGTTGATACTGGTGCTGATAAATCTGAGGTTTGGCTTGTAGTCGAATACCGGGCATTCGTATCTTTTAAATTTGTCTCACTCAACAACAAACAGGCATAGAACCAAACATCACACTTTCTCGAACATTCTAGTAAACTCTCGCCAAAAAGCAGGCCTGAGGGACATCATGAGAAAATAGAGAAAGAACTTGGATGGGTTAAGCGCTCGATACATATTTACTGTCGTTTCGGTAGAATGCACGATAGAATGGTTACAAGAACGCTCGACAGAGAATGCACTCTAAAACTTTGTGAAATTTTACCTAGTAGCATTCGCTCGATTTCTCAGCCCTTAGGCGTAAACAAAATGGATTTTGACATATAGACGAAGCAAAAATGGCTCATTTTCGGGCAATCTTTTACAAGAAAATGATATCATTTCATTTCAGGAAGATAATTTGTAATCGTTATATCTGTAGAGATTATAACCTGTGTTCATTTTACTATCATTTTAATTAATATCGGATTGCTCTAAAACACCCATTTTAACACGTGATCAAAATGTAGTCTTTTTATTAATTACCTACGTTCACGTGCAATCTTTAATTCTTCAAAACTTAACGCCATATAGATAAACCAAATCATTCGCAAACGTAGAAAAACAATAAATAAATGATTAAAATAATAAAATTTACCGAATCTAATCTAAAATGTGACCTTCAAAAAGTAACTTTGATTAGTCCGGTAGAGGATTATTGCTCAAATAAATCCAGGGTGATTAAACCCGAGGTTTGGAGATAAACGTCACAAGATTTTAGAGGCACTGGCGATAATCAAAGGGTGTTGAATAAATATGGTTCTCGTTTCTGTATTTGATTATACGTTTGTTTGTTTGGTCACCGGTCATTTAGTGGGCAAAACGGGCTTGAACTTAGGCCATCTTTGCCTATCTTGTCTACCAAGCGTGTTTGTGATCAATCTCAAGCTCATTTTGCCTTTAATAAATATGCCTCACGAATATGATTGACGCGTCGGATGCCACGCGCGCCTACTAATAGTTTACCAATTTTTGTTACTAAATCTGATCACCTTAAAACATACTCGGGTACTTACCCAAAATTACCCAAAAAAGTCGGTGGTCGCGCAACGGGTTAAGAATAATATGTGTACAATTCGATTGAGATTTCAAGATAGAAATTCTACTAATAGGTATCTTAGAGTTTCTATATGGAAAAAATATGATTATTTATATACAAAAATATTCAGTCATTTGATCAAGCGCCTTTAAATGTTGTTTCAGTCGTACGAATGTAGATTATATCATACACTATTATGGACTATTTCATAAAGTTTTTCATTTTCAAACAAAATAATGACTAGTTTATCGCTCTACGGGGCGTCAGTTACAACTCATTTCGGTCATTTTTCACCGCATTCAATCCAAGATTTGGGTACGCGTAATCCCTCCGATAAAACTGGGATTAACAGATATCTTTACGATTGATAAAAGACATTAAAAACGAATGATAACATTTGATTTATACATTTCGCTGGTTCACTGTGACAAGGTCTTATGATATATTTAGGACGGTCAAGTTTTAACCATGTGTTATCTGACGTTTGGTTTCTATTTGAACGCTCGTAAACGGAACATTTACTCTTGTATGAAACATAGACAAGAGGTTATTCACTTTTTGTCGTGATATAATACCAATAAGTCGCATATGACACATAAAATGTAATGCAATAGATTATGAAGAATAAATCTTTACTTACTTAGAATACGTTTTTGGTTTAGGCAAAGAAGGCCAATTAAGTCATTCAACATTCACAGATTTTTTCAGCGCCCACAGCTACTTTATTAAAATTTAGATCAATTAGACACGGTCCCCATATTATACAGGGTGCGTAATATTGGTTACTAATCCATATTAACGGCCGGCGCGTGACTTCGCAACTTTCGACGCACCCCGTAGATTATAATTTTATTGAGTCTCATTTTTCGGGTTTGATTTTTATTTGATGTATTATAATATTTAGTGGGGTACTTATTTCTCTATGTATAATTTTTCTGGTGGGATAAACTTATAAAGCTATAACTTACATAGCTAGTCTATATAGTTTATTGCCATTTTCGATAATTACATTAATTTATTCGTTATTTTTACTGCTGCAGCTTAGGCTTTAAAATTGAATTTTATATAAAGAAAAAAATCTGCAGAGACAATATCTGCAGAGATAATAATTGCATCAGCTATTTTGCGTACGTAACAATAATGAGATATTATGTACCATCAGCCACATAAGTGGTGTATCAATTTTTAAACAAGTTCCTATCAAATGAATAAGTCGCTAAAGTCGAACTTTTAAGTTGACAGACACGTCTATTGGCATTATTGTTTTATGACATGCAAACGATTATCAACTTTAGGGTGGTAGACCACTTATTTGGCTGAGGTACATCAAAGCAAGGGTTATTGACTTTTCCAAAAAAATCTAAAATACACGAACATTGCATTTTTTTCGAATAGTTGCGTATCTTTGCCTGTATCTCTACAGGATGCTCCGATTTTTAAACTCCACGTATCCAATGAATATACCATCCATGTACGTACTGATTTGATACCGATTCAGGGCGTAACCAATTTAAACTCGCACGCGGATTTGCGTACGAGCATCACTATGCAAACGATATGCAAATTTAGGATGCACTACTGAATATTGAACTAGGTATTGTATGGCAATGTTGGTAAAAGTTTGGTTTTATTATTCAAAATCTACTGAACACGCGTAAAAGTTAAATTTTCAGTGTCAAATTTGTCCCGAAAAAGAAGGATGAGTCGAACTCAAGACAAATTGGTTAAAACAAGTATTAATCCAAACAACGTGTAATTTGTAACTTTCAGCTTATTGAGAAGATATCTCAACAAAAAGATCGGTCAAGCTTGATTTTTTGAGTCTTTTTGTATTTTTAATTTCAACTTCTAATTTTGTTACATTTACGGTCATCCCGTAAAATCCTCATCGAAAATACAAACTGTAACATAGATGCACAGAAAACCAGAAAAAGAGACCAGCATTGGGAATCGAACCCGGGTCCTCAGCATTCCGTGCTGCGTGCTATACCGGTACACCACCACTGGACAGAGAAAAAAATGGGTAAAAGGATCGGTTGAAAATCATGATACACCTTGACATTCTTGACATCGATTACTTACAAGGTGACAGCTAACTACATTGTTCATTTAACCTGAAAATTTTCAAGCTCTAAAAAAATACGTATTAAAAAGCAGAATACAAACCCCACCCGGTTACACACACTCAGCCATATTTCTAATTTGTTAAAAGCGTCTGAAAAATAACAATCACAATGCATACAGCAATTTGCGCCGCGCCTCTTATAATTAAAATTGCATTAGTGCACTGGGCAATGCTAATGCAGGCTTGCATAGAAAAATGAAGACACTTTGTAATCTAATTAAGGTTTTATACGATAATTGTGTGGTGTTCAGGTCGATTTGATTTAGGTGAACGAGCTTGTATTGAGTGTTTATTGTTACGATACGACGATATATATTACAAGCGATTTGATTTCAATGATTAAAAACAAAGAATGTCTATAGCAATATGATTTTCTTTCTTATGAAATCAATCCCTAAATTGTCTCCCTCGCACACTACTAACAAACATAACTAACCTTTTTATTGTATAAGCCTTATATAAGGCAATAATAAGTCAAGATGACGGCATGAGTATAATCATTACCTACCCATTAATCAAATTCCAAAATTAAGATCATCTAATTACAAAACAGCACAATGCGTCAAATAACCGTCTTTACATTTTGCTCCATTATCCCATTCAATATTTTGCAAACCCATAAATTCGAGCATACTGTCGGGGCGGAACAATGAATCCAAATAACCATTAATATGTAATAAATACTATGGGGTAATAAAGCCGTGAAGGGGACAAACAAACAAGTGTACAGAGGCAACCCTTAAACGATGGCCATTGTTCGGGAAGGATCGGGCGTGAAAGCGAAGGGTCGCCGGAAAGAGCCGAGCGTAGCCGAGTATTCCCGATTGGTTCCGCTCCAGATGACGACAGCTGCTGCGTTTCGGATATAGGGGTGGCTCTTCATTAGTGCAACTTGTCTCCTCGAGATGGATGTTTGTTTTCGGACGCGGAGTCTGATGGTCGCATGATGATGTATGATTCTTCGATGGGAATTTTCAATTAAATTTTGATGGAGCTTTGCTTTTACTTAATTATTATCCATGTGCAGTCATCAATGTTTCTTTCTGCTAAATTATATGGTTATAACATTTTCCTCTCTTTCTTCTCTTCTCCCTATCCATCTATTTTTTGTAATACTCGTATATCGGAGCAATGAGACTCGAAAAAATGTAAAGACACCAAAGGCCACTTAGATTCATGTTATCCGCTCTGTAGTTGTTTGTCAAATAAATAAAATGCACACTTTTCAATTTTGAAGCAACAAGTTAAATATAAGTAACGGCAAAAATCACACAATAGTTTAATAGTACAAAGCAAAACATCAAGACAGCACACCAAACTAAACAGCGCATAGTTCCACCCGAGAGATTAGCAAATTGTAAAAAAGGGGCCCAGACCCGATGTGTTAATTACAGGGGTTGGCCGGAGGGTCCCAATGAAAGTCAATTTGGTACTACGACATGATATGGCCCATTTCGTCGACGACAAGTGAGGCACCTGCGCTTTTTCACTGGGCCCAGGGGCGTTTGTACCCTTTGTGCCCGATTGGAAAGCGAAAACGATCCTATGTTTTGGCAAATTACTGTTTGATGTCCCTTTACTGTTATTTGCTGTGCATTTGTTAGGTTGGAAGTGTATCGGGAAATTTGGCGATCGATGGATTCGTACATTTGGGTTATTGCTTGTGGTTAGGACACTCAATTTAACTGTACTTTCACAAGCTTGTTTGAAAAGTTTAGATATCTTATACAATAATGTTTGACGCGTTTCAAAAGAATTTACATTGCATCTTTTTTGTTTCAGAGGAAATTAAATTCGGCATCAACCGTTTAGTCAGCGAAAAAACGGACGAAGAGGAAGAGGAACCTAACCATAATGATGTCATAAGACCAGAGGGCATTTCACCAACATCGCGGTGCGGCAGCCCGTGTTGGGCACCGTCTCCCCAATCCCCCCGTTCAGTCCGCTCTAGCTCGCCAGAGCTCGAAGTGGATTCTCCCCCTTCCTCACCAAGAAGACCACCAGATTCCTCGCCACCTCCAAGAAGATCGGAATCCTTCTCCGTCAGTGCCCTTTTAAGACCCGACGCACCCAGAGTTCAACCGCAAAGACCATTTTTATATCCACATTTACCCTTCGCGGAACTTTTACGGGACGCTGGAGGCCTTGGAATTCCCTGGGGTGGATACAGCAACTTATACTTACATGCTGTTCAAGCTGCTGGGCCAGAGTTTCTTCGTCTACGAGCAGCGGTCCTAGGTGCTCCCAGTCCCCTTCAAAGACCTTTGCCTATCGGCGATGTGTACTCGTGCGTCAAATGCGAGAAGATGTTCAGTACTCCTCATGGCTTGGAAGTACATGCGAGGCGATCACATAACGGAAAGAGGCCTTTTGCTTGTGAACTGTGCAGTAAGACGTTCGGACATGAAATCAGTCTTAGCCAACACAGGTGAGTTGTTATTGAAACTTTTAAAGAGTTCTAAGCCTAAGCATTGAATTAATTTGGTCAAGAGGCATAAGACGAAGCACACCGTTCTTCCAACAGCAGTCAGATTGCCAACCAACTACAAAAAAGGGATTCTCAATTTGACTGTATTTTTTCCACTCCTGCTGGCTCGTGCTGAGGTACTTCAGATTGGTATAAAATTATTTTCATGGTTTTTTTGTAGTCGGTTCAATTTTTTGTTATAAAAGTTTTGTTGATGTATGAATCTTTTTTTTATTTAATTTTGTTCGTAATTTACACTTGAAGTCAATATATATCAAAAAATAAATATATCTGTAAGTCTATATTTAGGAAGCACTATCATCTTGTGCATGAGGGTTATGTATAATGTAATTAGTTTATTTAGTTATGTTACCGTCTAACTCATTCAGTCATTTGTCGTACTTACTTAAATGTGTATAGGTACTAAGTGTGGTTAGTTTTTATATCAACAACAACGCAACGCATTTGCAATCCCCCTGGTGTTGCAGGTGCCTATGGGCGGTGGTGATCTCTTACCATCAGGAGATCCACTTGCTCGTTTGCCATCCAGTAGAATAAAAAAAAATAGTTATTGCTTTCATCTACTGTAAATTGCACAACTTGGTGGAATTTATTCCTTACTTCTTTATGCTATAAAACTTTTTCTAGATTACCTAGATTACTCTGAAACGATTAGGATACATAATGCTCACCTTATTTCTTAACTTCGGTACCTGTCTTCTATTTCGTTATTATGTGATATTCAACAAAAAGTCATATTATAATGACAACTTTGAAAACTGCTATCCTCCACGAGCACTTAACACTCCCCCCTCTTTTCAGGGCTGTCCACAGTGTGGAGAAGGTATTTGAGTGCAAGCAATGTGGCAAGACCTTCAAGCGGTCCAGCACTCTGTCCACCCATCTCCTGATCCATTCGGACACCAGGCCATACCCTTGCCAGTACTGTGGGAAGCGGTTCCATCAGAAATCGGACATGAAGAAGCATACGTACATACATACTGGTGAGTGCATTGAAGAACATTTAACTATAGAACTCTTCGTTATTTCAAGCTTTGCTTAGTTTGGGACTAGGTCAATTGGTGTCAAGTGTCCTATGATATTTATTATTAGTATTATTGAATATTAGCTGTTTCCCGCGACTCCGTCTGTCTAGTATTCTATAATCGCTACCTTTCCGGGATAAAAACTATTCTATATCCTTCCTCGGGACTCAAACTATCTGTATAAAGAATTTCACCTAAATCGGTTCAACGGTTTAGACGTTACTGAGTAACAAACATCCAAACCTCCAAACATCTTCACAAACTTTTACGATGACTAAAACGATTGTTTATGATGACTTCTACGATGGAGGAATTTTGACGTGGGAATCAATTAATTGTCTTTTTATTTATTACAAAAGCATCACACAAATCAAGTTTACTCAAGAAAACACGAGACAGTACCATTTTATAAACAAAAAGATTAAATAATATTCTTACGTGTTTTTATTACAGCTGGCTTCATAATTGAATTTCCTCTTAGTTGAGTTTATTTATTTATTCAATATAATATATTACATTATAATTTACATAAATGTCAGTTTTATTGAAAGAATTTATATTGAAATCGTCAAAGTCGTTAGTCGTAATCGTCGTTATTTTGAAACTTATATTTAAATCAACCTAAGTTTCTACATGATTCTACTATAGAATCTTCAACTCAAAGTTTTGCTAATTTGTTACAAAACTCGGCTTATAAAACTAAATTTCTAACCAGAATTCAATTATTTCTCTTTAGCAATGACACCAATTAATGGATCTCCATATTTCATAATCAAAAACTTCAGAATCCCAAACACTTCATAAACATCAACAATTTAAACCAAACTCTAAGTCCACTTACTTACCACCATAACTCAGGACTGTCACAACATCCCTTCCACATAATTAATGTATATTAACGCCTAAGATGAGCTAGGTGGGTGTTTTATAATAATTGCGAGCTCGAGACGTTTGCGGGTAGATTATAGGGGTGGATTGGGTTACAGAGAGGGACAGACGGGCTTGGAGGATGAAAAGCATTTGCTCTACAATTTCTGATTTGGATATATCTTATGCCGTTATGCTAAGATTGATACAAGGAATATTAAAAAAAAAAATCATTAGATGCGTTCTGCTGTCTGATCCACTCTCGACTAGACTTTAAGTGGCCTGAGCTACCCTGACAACAGCCCATTGGTTGCGGTAGTTTTAGTCGATGCGAATTCTTTGGTGCGTTAAGACACAGTATACATATAAGCTAAAGCAGTATGGAAGCTACGAACAAATCGATCGAAACGAACACACTCACACAGACGCGCGCTCTACACGGCATCTAAGGGGGTCTCGCGGTATTGCAGTCGCGTAACTTTGTCGCACTAATATTATAAATGTGAAAGTTTGTGAAGATGTTTGGATTTTAAGATGTTTGTTACTCAATCACGTCTAAACCGCTGAATCGATTTGGATGAAATTCAGTATACTGAAAGTTTGAGTCCCTGGGAAGTACATAATGATAGTTTTTATCTTGGGTAATTGCATAGTTTCCCCGGGATAGCGATAAACAAATATCATGTGGACGGAGTAGCGGACAACTGCTAGACCTAAATAAACAAAGCAGTACCTGCTATTGGTATTTTGCTAGGCAAACTTCACAACACTGTGTGTAAATCCTTAGGCCCTTCATGAATTTAAGATGCTGCGGTCTTCGGTGTTGTGTCGGTAACACTTAAGCTGCCGGGTAAGATTCGTCGTGGCCGTATACTGCTTAACCCTAAAGTGCTATCATGATTTTACGCCCATGTTTTGGTAAAGTTTTGCATGGTGATGATTTTGAAACAGCTTTTCGTCCTACCTTTTGGTAAAACTGATTGTATGCATTATTTTTCGAAGAAGCGTACTACATAGCTATTTTTTTACTTACATTATACGTAAACCTTACTTAATCAACAGAAATTTCTGTTGTATAGCGTATACAGTATTCTTTATCTCACACCATAAATCTGAACAAAAAAAATTTCATTGACACATAATCAGGATAAACAATAGGAGGTCTTCGATGGGCGGATTTTGATGGCATTTCCTCAACAGATTTTTTGTCATTTCTACAAAAATGTATTCACAAAATAGCTCGGAATAAATTCTCGAATGATACTTTTAATAAACAAAATTAAATCTTTAATGGTATCTTAAAAGTATCGTCTGTAATTTTCTTTCTTTACACAATTAAAACACCTGAACAGATTATCAACTCTTAAACTACAGCATCCAAACTTCCAAACTCGCACCTCCATATTGATAAAACATGTAAATTTTATTCATCAAATCTACCTATATCTAGTGCACCCAACCCTTCTGTCACTGTCTCTTTCCCACTAATTGGAAAATGGAAGATTTCTGCTGCCCTCTCCGTCGCACCCAGTGTCGAGGCAATGAAAACGGAATCACGGAAGATGGAGCAAGTCCCACCCTTCTTAAATGAACTGGGGTGCCGTAGGTATTTGATGGCAATGCTCAGTAGTTCAGAGCTCTCGACGGTTTGAGACGCATAAAATCTTTGGTTTGTAATGAAAGTTATATAGCGGCTAGACGGTTCGATGTATAGAATAAATGTAGATATATTAAGGGAGTTTAGAATTAATGCATGGGATTAATAGTCAGGGTGATCATCATAGTAGATATTTATAACTAACTTTTGAACCGCGCAGGGCACTAACTACTTTTTTATAAGTATTTTTGTAAGAAACAATAACAAAACAGATTTCACACAAAACTTAATGTAATATTATATATTATGCTTTTCACGAGTAGGTAAATATGTGTAGCTAATCTTAGACATTGAAAAGTTTTTGACCACAGTAAAATAGTCTATAAATAAACAAGAAAATGATTTATATAAATATTATGCGTTACGTAATAAAGCATAATATGCAATAATCATTTCCCCTTATCAGGCATTGTCACGATTAAAAGGACAAGGGTATAATCCTGAATAATTTATCCTTAAGCCCCTTACACAATTTGTCCAACAAATTGTTCTATCAACGCCGTAAATGCGATCATTAATACCAATTGTTGGAGAAGGAAAATATGATGGAAAGATAAATAAACATAAATTTATTAAAATATTTATTTAAATTATTCGATAAGATCGAGGAAATGGCTCTTTTAAATGATTATGCCTGTTAAATAAATTAAAGTATAATGGCAAAAACTGATAATGTGTTTATATTAAGATACTTTTGATGCAAACATGATTGTTACTATGATGTAATTGAATATCTTCACTACGGCGGAAAATATGTGATTTTGCTTGTAGTAGTGGTATACCCTGATTAAATTTTCTCCTTGTTTTTACGGCACAAATACACTTAACACCTCGTTCGCAGATGTTCTGTCAGGTCACACCGCACCTGATCCCCTCCCGTAAATTATTAACATCAACTCTGCGAATAGTTCCTGAACGGCATTTTAATCAGTGTCCCAAGTTGTTGATTAATGTACCCCAGACAATTTATCGTCGAAATTTTATTTATAATTACGCCTCCGAAATTAAATGGTGGGTGATTACTCAACGTCAAGATGTACGACCACGACCTGCGATTTGTCACCTCGCTCGAAGGTTTAATTCAACACTAATTGAGTGCGGAAGTTTGTAACCCCTGAACTTGTACCTGTTAGAACGGCAATTTACAAGTTAGTAGGTAGTTAGCAGTAGTTTCTAACAGTTCTAGTCGTTAATATTAATTCAGTTGCCGCTCTTCTTTGGTTCTATAATTACCGATTTGCATTCGCTTTAATTGAAGTTACATTATATTTATAACAATAGACCAAAATGTGATCCTTGTGGCACGCCGAACGAAATATTTGTCAAAACTAAGATTTTTGCATTTATAAAAGCCGGAAACCACTTAACTCCTGAAACAATAAACTGAAAGTTAAGCGATCATCTAGACGTTCCGGGTTCCCATCTCATGAATGTTTGATTTTAAAACGCTCTCGTTAAAGCATTTTAAAAAACTCTTCCTCTTAATTAGGCGTGGAATAAACAAGGCACATTAGCTCTCGGAATAATTACAACGGGCGCGTTTCGTCTTTTTTTCTTGCATTACTTCCCCGCGGTCTGCAATGAAGAATTTAAAAAGCATTTGCGAAATTGGTTTGCACTGTGTTAGTGAAAAAAACGCAATCATGATAATTATTTATCTATCTCAGTTACGATACTTACTGATTCATAGCATTTTACGACATCTGTATCTATATGTAATTATTAAATTGATATATTGAAATTAATTGAGTTTAAATAAAACATTTTCTTTTTTGTGCAAATTAATCGATTAATCTTATTACCCTTTATTTCAAAATCATCATTATTTTCATCAAGTTTCCCTCCCAATCTTCAAAACTCTCAAACAATTAAAGCAAAAACGTCCGTAAAGCTATTTTTCCGGCGAAAGATTGCCAAGAACAAAATTAAAAGTATAAAACACTTCATAATTGCCAGTCTTGGGCCAAATGTTCTTAACTTTCTGTTCAGAGCCCCTTTGATTACTTTTAAAGCCTTCTCTGCTTAAAAATTGCAAAAAGCATCTCGAAAGTTCTTAAAAGTGAATTGCAATCGTGTAATTGGAAACAAAAGCGCAATTTTCAGGAGGGGAGTTAGGCAGTGTTCAATAGGTACATTGGGAGCACAAATGTTAATATCTATGTTAAAGTCGTCTGAAAAAATGAACGCGTCCTCGTATTTTGTATTTGCATTTAGTTTTACTATTTATTATGTTAAGTTGTTCTTGACTTATCATTGTTTTATCATGTTCGTCGTCAGTTAAATAATCAGTGTCTTAATGGTTTCAACAATTTTCTAAACTTACCTTATAACGTAGACTCAAATCAATCCAATCACTTCTTCAATTCTTTGTACAAGATTCCAGGCTTCAAGTATTCCGTCCACACAGCCTAGGGGGGGAAATCTAAGCGGTCCATAAGGAAGGGGGGAGTCCACAAGAAGTGTCCCACCCTAGGGGGTTGAATCAAGGAGTGGTACGTGCCTGGAGTTTAATTAAGGACTCTGGGAGTCCTTAGATGCTTCGATTTTAGTGGCGTTTTTTTTTTAAATTCGTTAAAGTCGCAGCCTTCATGGTTTTAACTATTATGTGTAATTGTGTATTGATTTATTCAGTACTATGTCTGAAAGTTTTGCAATTTAAGCCATATAAGTAAATGGGTGGCATAAAACGTGATTTTAATTTAGTTTGACTTTCAGGTTGCATTTTAACATTAACGTCATCATAAGTGAAACATTTTGATGAAAAACCTTTACAAGGCTTAATTGGGCCTTGCTCAACCACTGAATGAAATATTCTGAATATCTTTTTAATACGTTGTAGGTATGTTCGTAAGATTGGTCATACAAAGGTCATCGTTTAAATAAATTGTTATTGTAGTACATATATAAAACGATCACTAACCTAAACTAAAAAACTCGTAAAATTCCACAAAAACAATTAAAACAAGTAAATAATATCAGTGAGGTTAAATAAATAATAAATTAAAAGGGAATCCCATTAAAACAGGAAATTTGATACCGCAACCACAAAAATATGCCTATAAAATCGATATCCTCCACACTTTTCGAGATTTCAACATCCGATATCCACATACAAACATATCTTTCCCTAAATCCTTAGTGAAATACACGTTATATCCAGATTTCCGCGAACTGACAGCCCTCCTCTACAAAGCCCTGCAGACATGCCTCTGACAATCTTGTCAGCAGTTACATATACATACATATACATTATATGTAAGCGTCGAGGACATTTGGTTTTAGAGATATTTGTAGAACTGTGGGATGAATTCGTCTTCACGAAACTAATTCCATTAAAGGACGCGGCTATTAGTCTTAAGATTATCTAATTTACCATATTTGTAATTAAAAATTCAATTGATTTTAGAATTATGAAAGTTCTTAGTTGCCGCGATAATTTCCAAGTTATATACCTATTTAATAGTTTTAACGAACCAGTTCTAAGGTAAGATAAAAACGGTGTTCTGCCTTTTCGCAGAAAATCGTTTGGCCGAATATCACTTGCCAACCAACGTTTCGCCGAAGATTCACTTTGACAACTAACTATTACCAACTTTTTGTATGGCAACGTATCATTTGGCCGAATTATTATATAGGAGAATATCAAAATGCCTCAAAACGTTTGGAAAACTTATCATTTGTCAAATCTTTCACTAGGCCAAACAACTATTAAACGAATAACGTTTCGTCAGTGTAACAGTTCCCTTTTTATACATAAGCCAACTTTTTATTTAAAATAAGTAACAGTTACACACCATTTTATCAATTGGCAATATTAATTACAAATAAGAGTTTTTATAATAATTATAGCAATAGAAATATAATGTGTGGCAAAGTCGAGTTAGGTGTGACGACGAGCGAAGCGAGGAGGAGCGTGTTAGGTTAACGGTGAGCAAACAGCGCACCAAGCCGAGCGAGCGAAGCGAGCGTGCCGCAGCAGCGGCCGGCGAGTGCCAGAATCGTATTTTTATTTTTTAATATTTCTTTTTAAATATCCAAAACATGAGTCTAAAGAAAAATAATATTAAACTGAAAATGGCATCCTTGTAAATAAATATTTTCAAAATTTGACCAAAGACTAAGTAATTGCCGGTTTTTCGAAACATACTTGGTATAAAATTGATATCGTGATAATTGCCGTAATGTATTAAAAAATCAAATATTGTCATGTGGTCGTTTGTCACAAACGCTTTATTAGTGCACAAACAAAAACACAACGGAAATGTTGCTCTAACCCATATTATTTATAACATTACATTACATAGTTACTAAATGAAACCCTTATTCAATAAAACATTTGGGAAACATTGTACAACGAAATGAATATTACGCCAACCAAATCATTCTACTAACCGAAAGTTGGCATTTTGAAAAGTGACTTTATAATAAAGAGGCCAAACGTTCAGTTGGTGACCGTGAGGTTGGGAAATAAAACTAAACATTTTAATAAGTTGGCGAGTGATCATTCGGCGAAATGAAATTCTGCGAAAAGTTGTTTGGGAAATAATATTCGGCGAAACAATTTTCGGCGATAAATTAGAGAACCGTTTTGATAAGTTCGGTAAATTCGGTATGATTGTTATAATTGAATTGGTTCTATGGGCTGTTTTCACCAATTTTATGTCAGGTCTATATTAAAAATGTAGACTCGCAAAACTACTGAATATTTCTGACATTAGACCGTTATTGTTGAAAATAATCGTTCAGAATAACTATTTGAAGTGCTTGTGCTCAAAACTTGACATTGTTTTCAAAATCGGGACACACTGGATAGGCCGTCAGGACGCGGGGCATTATTGTTGAAATTTTAAGGGTCCCGCCACAATTCGGACAGCTGCTGACTGCTGACTTTGAATGTTATACGCAATAACTAAGCTTAGGTACTCTTAAAGCTAGACCCAATTCCAAACGGTACAAATAAAACAACAGTTATTGTTCCGTTTTTGTAGAGAGCAGCACGGCGAGCTGCAAAATGAACAAAAAAGCAGAGACACAATTCAATCTTTTATTTTCGCCTGAAAATGTAAAAGCAAAAATCGCAAACAATTCCAAAATTCAATGTCAGCGTCGCGTCAAGAAAAATATCAACAGATTTTATTTTCACGATACACGTAACGCGATCCCGCTAGGGATGCCGACGGGAAATCAGTTTTGAGATTTTTTTTCTCACGCGAAAAAATGACACTCGCATTTGTATGCTGGGTCTGCCTCACTCCCGTATAATATTAGACTGTCCCGAGAGAGATGGGTAATTAAATTAATGTCCTCGCCCTCTTTGGCCCCGCGTTTCGTAACCCGACACCTGCAGTGTTTTCGGTGGAATCTGTTGTCTTTTCTGATATAGTTTTTGATGTTTTGTGTAATATAAATTTGAACTTGGTTGGGTGTAGCGCGTTGAAACAGACTTTTGTAATTTATTAAAATGAGACATATTTTTACGTAGATAGTCGCTCTTTGAATGAATGTGAAATTTATAATGAAGATTACACGCTTAAAATCGTGTTGATTTGTTTTAGATTTAATTAGCGAAATGAGCGTTTTTCTGACAGAGTTGGCGCTAGCTTCGCGACGACGTCCAATTGCCTACTTTTACATTTTCATCGCGCTTGTGATGGGTTGATGGGTTGGTTTGTGGACGTAGGCCGGTTGGTCATCTCACTACCTTGTTGTTGGTTGGACCTTGGGGTCGAAGGCTGGCAGAGTTGGCTCAAGATCGCAATGCGTGGCGTAATCTGGTGTTGGAGGCCAAGACTCACTTCAGCAAGACCATAACATTAACTGACCTTACGGACCCCTATATCCGACGTCGTATAGCTCCCTCGCCTCTTCTCTTGCAATCTACCTATTAAACAAATGCCAACTACTGGTTTAATTTAAATTTCTCGCATCTAAACCGTAGTCGACATGAAAAAATATTCTATGGTATTTACAAACTGTTTTAACTACCTTCAAAAAAGGAGGTTCTCAATCTGTCTCACTTCTTAAGGGCAATAAGAGCTTCGTGAGCTTTTTTCAAGGCCAATAACCTAAAAATTACCCATCGATCTTCCCTAACAAGTGATACCACTTAACTGCAAGTAACCAGAGCCGCCGCGTGGCGCCGCACGCGCCTATAATTTAATAAGCACATTATCACGATTAGCTCGGCACCCTCCGAGGTGACCCGAACTATTCCGAATATCACCGAACGTCGCCGAACGTCCCCGAGTGGCCCCGGCGATTCCATTATGGAAATCGGCCGGCTAATAACGTGGGGTTAGTTTGATTAAACTTTGAGATTTACATGCATACAGATTAAAGTACTAACTGTCAAAATTGACAGACAAAAGAGTGACTCAGAAAGAGAGAGTCAGAAAACAACTAGAACCGCTTTTTGTCTTTAAGTATTACAATCAAAATTGGTGTGATACTGCATAATTTTATTCTTTCTCATCCATTCAGTAGGTAAAATATGTCTAAGTAGTCTTTTATAAGAAAATCATAACAAAACAGTTCTTTTACATATAATTTCATAAAATGTAATTAATGAGGTCACTTAACTCGAATCCGATGAAAAAGGAGACTCATTCAAAAAACAAAGTAGCAATCTTTTCTCCGTAAATCGATTATAACATTGTAGTTTATTGACTAAAACAGAAATATAATATCTCCGCAATACCATGTAGGATTGCGTACCTACCTACCTTAAAAAGAATTGGCTCTCTATACTAATAGTATCACTTTGTCCGTCTGTCTGTATGTCATCCATCTTTTGATCAGTGCCATGTACAGGTAAGAATCAAGTTAAAATTAATATGAAACCGGCTATGGTCTCTTTAAATCAAAATTGTTATTTCATTCATATTAATATTTACTTGAAAATACAAACTGAAATATAGATGCACAGAAAAACCAGAAAAATAAGACCAGCACTGGGAATCGAACCCAGGTCCTCGAAAAAATTTTGGATTGAAATAAAAAAATACAAAAAGATTCCAAAAAAACAATCTTAATATTTACTAACTTATTTTCTGCTAGATTTTAAATTTGTACGGAACTCTTAATGCGCCCGCCCAACCCGCACTCGTTTTTTTAAAGGCACGCGTCTACCAACTGTTACTCTATAAAAAACTCATTTATTAAATTTGGTACAGCCCTATACTATGCACGCCTAATCCTACCAATTTTGGTTTATCCCTATTTCAATTCTTAAAGGACTTTAATCCAAACGAACAGAGTTCGAATTGCCATGGCGCTAATGCACGTTAGGTTTGAATGGCTGGTCGAAGTTGACCTCTTATTTTTTATGGTGTGAACTAAATGGGGGGTCTTGTGAATCTGGTGGTTTGACACGTGGCGGCGCGTGCGCCGAACTACAGGATGTGATTATTTAAACAATAAATTTAATTGTAAATCGGTTGGTATGTACGACTGAATGTGGTGCACTGGTTTTTAAATTGTTGATCAATGATTAATTTATCGTTTTTTAAGGGTCTGGCCAGATGAACGTAATTTTTTCAGTATTTTCGGTCGCGTATTTTTTTATTATTATACATATTTTATACAATTTGTTCAACTGTTTTTAAGTCACCATGTGGCTTAAACTGGCCTTTGGCCCTTATAAAACCGAATACAGCAGAAATTAACAAATCGAAAACGCGCGACTCACAGCACAAAAAGTTGCACTCTTCTGGCTTCACCCTAAGAGGCTATCTGTTGTTGCATTAAATTATGCTGTTATATAAATAACGTATAAAAATTAAATTCATGATACTAGTATTTTTTACGCAGTAAAACTTTAGCTCAAATGTCAGTCGGACTTGCGCACCACGAGCTTCGTACATATATAAAAGCAAGCAAAACTAATTTGGCAGTCTTCTTATAAAAATCATTACCCTCCTACCTACCTACATTTTCCCACCAGTGATTTTTCGAATTTCTTCTTTGATAGGTAGCTTTGATATTATGTTCTGTTTGAATATTTTAAATCCGTAACCCCAAAGAGAAGTCGCACTCTATTAATGCGAACACACATTAATGAGAAGATAATAGACACTAGACCACGCCACACGTCAAAAGCGTGCGTGCAAATGCAACTGTCATTATGGAATTTACAATCAGTTTTTTTGTGCTTTCAAGCTATCAAGAGATTATATACTAATTAGTAATACATTGTTACGATTGAGGAAGCTTTCTGAAGTCATTTCACTGCAGGTTATTGGGAAAAAATCTTTATACTTACTGTTATTTTTTGACAGCCAGAGGTTTCTGTCACAAGCTGGCATTAGTATCAACAGGTCCGATTGACAACCTTTTGTGATTGGATTAAATACCTAACTAAATAAGCCAATCGCAAGCACGATTGTTACGTCTACTACCGACGTTACGTTGTTACGTATACTAACGCCATCTAGTGATATTTTGCCTGTCAAGAAACCCTCATTCTTGTGTGCAATTTAAATTTAGATCACCCTGCATTATTTTTACTTCATTAAAGTCGTACTGGCCAGTCACAACTGTCGGTTATTTTTAAAAACCAAAACACATATAGCTAGGTACCGCTAATTCGAAGCCCACGTTCCATAATCAAATTACTCAGCTATTTTGATTGGCCGCCGACAGGTTGCAAAGTGTTTTGATTTGTCGGTACGACAATACCAGTTGGCTAAGTGTTTTTGCACTCCCGTTACAAACAAAAGTCAGCCCCTCGGCGCTCAGAATAAGGTCGAAATTAGATTAGGGAACGGTTCAGATGTGAACCGGTGCATTCAAGTGCTAGGATAACAGTGGCAAATGTAAGTGCATTTGTTAGAATCGCACTTCATCGTGTTTGATTTTTAGGTTAGTAAAAATTATGGGAAACGTAACTTTTAATTATGACGTCTACTTTAAATTATTTGTACTTATACAGTCACCAGCACCAACATTTGACTTAACAAAGCGTGAAAAAATATCTGATGCGACTATTGGACGAGTAAAAGGTGTCAGATATTCTTGTAAGTTCCGCTGTGGCAGATATTAAATGCAGGTGACTGTACGTTAAGTTTGGTAAAATTGTTTTTAAAAAAACTATATCAACCTGTATTTTCTGGCGTTTATTCTTATTATTGTAAATCTTAACTGAAAATATTGCAGGTTCGGCGTAGTTTGAAATCCATGGTAGCTAAATAAAAGTGTAATTTCTTTGATGGTTAATAAAAAACAATCTTCATATTCATTGTAGTGATGGATCAATATTTTTCTGGTCATACGTCAACCCTATAGTTTTCGAATCTGCTGTCAAATCCAATCCAATGCAACCAACTGGCAGATTTATTCACTTTTTTATTTTTAAAACACATTTCATATCATACTAAGCCGATAATTATTTTTTAACAGTGTGAAAGTCCTTTAAGGTCTTTTATATCACGCGTCCCTTATTGTTCTTTATAATCCAAAACATATCAATAAGTTGACAAGTGAACAGCTCTACGATACGGTTACCCTACGCCACGACATCACACTTAGCATCAGTTTTTTTTTTTTGTAATGTTGAGTTGAGTTTTTTTTTTGTAACGTTGAGTTCTATATTAGAAAATTTTGTAGAATATTTAAAAATACATTTTTGCAAATGCTTGAAAACAATATCATTTGTGTCCTGTTTGCGTCATAATCGTACATCGGCCATTATCCTGTAGCGACAGCTACGACGCAGTTCGTAGTCGTGCTACGCGTTTTTCGTAGACATCTAAGAGCCTTTATACCGGCTGAGCTGGCAACGTTGCATTTTTGTTAGTTTTTCTCGATTATTTCATACCTTTATACCTGCTGAGCTCAGCGCCAGCTGGCAACGTTGCATTTTTGTTAGTTTTTCTCGATTATTTCATATCTTTATACCTGATGAGCTGGCAACGTTGCATTTTTGTTAGTTTTTCTCGATTAATCCATAAAAAGGTAATGAAAATTGAAAATTTGGTCTGTTACAACTGTTTTTATTATATAAGTTAATGTGTGTACTGCAATAATAATCGGTGATAGATTTTTATTTTCTTTAAAAACCGTTAATAAACAAAATCTAATGCAAAAAGAAGATTACATTTTTATGAATTTGCCAAATTAAATATATCTTTTGCTTCAGAAGCACTGGACCCGATTCTACAGCGGCCGCTAAAATTCCTAATTTTATTTAGACGTCGCTAAATCACTTTGCTATTCTATGAGCACCTGTCATAATCAAATGACAACGCTAATTTAATCTGACGTTTCTTATTTTAGCCGATCTATCTAGCCGGTCAGCGTGACTTTCTGGAATAGCACTTGTTAAATCAGCCGTCTAAATGTCAATTAAAATTTAGAAAATTTAGATTTAGACAATTTAGCCGACGTGCGCGTAGAATCGCATCCACTGTCTTTCTTCAAATCTTTTCAGATACATTAAACTATCTTCTATTTAACTTTACACCAAAAATCGTATAGTATAAAGCATGGACTATTATTTTGTTATAACTCATAACTCATCAACCCTTTACATTCCAAGTATATCCCCCTAATTGTCTATGGAGTAGCAATTTATTGTCTACGGTATTACATATATTGGGATCGACATAATACCCTGGCTGGGGGAATTAGAAATTGTTGTAATCCAACACTTATCATATTTTAGACTGTTCTGTTGGCAGTATTGTAATTTTTTAATTTTATTCTTGCTGTGTCAATGTTACAGGAATAAACAAAATTTTATTTAGTTTTTTTCTACTACGGTCGTTGTCAATTGCCAAATAATTGCCAATGAACAGAGTACATAATAGAGCGAGTCTCGCGGTAGTTTCATGTTCAAAATACCTGTAGAGTTGCTTTAAGACTACAACTCTGTGATTGCCTGTTTCATTATAACAGTAATTAGAAAAGTAATAAGTTTTTTTTATGTGTAATGGTCAATTACGATCCATGGTTTACCACTTACTATAAATAACACTTTGTTTATTATATTTGGGTATATATAAATGTCAACATAAAAAGTGCTAATACCGGAAAGAAAATATAAAAGCAATGAGTAGTAATCTTTTGTCTGTCGGAAAAGCGAAAACACTATGTATTTTACTATCGGTCGAGTTATATCTACTCATACCAAGGTTTAAAATTTCATCATTATCTTCTACTAGCTCTTGCCCGCGGCTCCGCCCGCGTGGTATTTGGTTATCGCGCGCTGTTCCCTCGGGAACTGTGCATTTTTCCGGGATAATAAGTAGCCTATGTCACTTTCGGGACCATAAACTATCTCTATGCCAAACATCACGACGATTCGTCGCTCCGTTACGGTGTGAAAGCGTAACAAACAAACAAACTCACTTTCCCCTTTATAATAGTATAAGGATGTTGCTCTGTTCGCCCATAGCGTTTCTTAATGTTGAGAGCATTCAAAATTTCAATTTTAACAGTTACATCCTCGAACAAGCCAGCCATAGTCTTCCAACATTTTACTAGATAGTAAGTAGAGCCTCCCAGATTTCCTCGCAGCATCAATTGCCGGCGCAATAAACCGGGTGACTGTAGCATTCCTTGCCACTGCGACGTCACAGGGAACAGAGGTGGCAAATGGACTACAATATCGTCAGTGTTTTTAAAAAAGCTCGTACCTTAAATTAATAATTCTTCTGAGTTAACTTTATGCGCATTATTTGAAGGGTCACTTTTGTTGACGTATGGATTTGAGATACGAGATTTTTTCAAAGTAGTGACAACATAAACTTTTAGTGGGGTTTTGCTTTGCAAGTAATATTTTTAAATCCGTACTACTTATAGGTATGTGTAATTAATTTTGTTTAAAAAAAAATTTTTTATCAAGTATCTTGCGGCGCATTCTTCTTGGTGGTATAACAATGTGACGTATAGAGTACTCGTACTTACTTTGTAGCTTACTTACAGTATAAAAGTTTTAATTTGATTTTGACAAAGCTTGAGTGAGGTCCCAAATTCGATATCCAGTCGAGACAGGCATTAGGTATGAAGAATAGGAAAGTTTAGTCTTGAGTCTCTGTGTTTAAGTAAATATGTAATCTATCTACATGAGTATGTTTATCTATTGCCTAGTACCCATAACAAAAGTCTATCTTACTTAGGAACTTATTTTAATTAATTACTAATGATTAAATGTTCTCAGTTATTTTCCCCGAAGTCTCCTCCGTCTTATTTTTCCCGCTCATAATGACAGAGACAATCGTTTAACGACAATAGCGGGCGAGTGCCACTGTCCACAATATAGCTGGCGAGTCCCCTAAAATCCCAAATTCCTGGCACTCTGGGGGACATGGTGCCAGTGAGAGCATGGAAAATTACCCGCTTTTTACAAACGCTTAAGCTTATGTCAACCTTTTTTTACAAGCTCTTTTTGTTTATTTTATTTGTTGGTTCGGGTTAAATCTTGGAAGCTAAATTCGACCTACTTTTAGTGGTCTGATTGACTTGAAATATGGCAGGTTTATGTAAAATTTGTGACAATACAATAATCTGGTAGTGACAACTTGGTGGTCCTGCCGGGATCGTCTCCGCAGGAAGGAACTCCTCAACGGTTAATAGTACTGACATGACATTTGGTTCGGATATGTAGTTTAGATGACGATGCACATACTCCAACGAAACTACAGTCTGCAAAAAATATTGTATTAAAAATGAAATTTTTAACAAAAAACTTAACTGTTTCAATTTCATCCAAAATTCCATCCAAACACTCTGGATTGGTCACAAATTACAATCCCTCTTATTCCTGAGTACCTACTTATTACATGACCTTTAGCTGAATTGTCCTACACTCGGGCGCTCGCGATCGCATTCACAGTCTCTTTTTATCCTCATCCAACGCCGTGTGATAAATGGAAAGAAGTTGTGATAAAGATTACGATTCCAAGTGTGTTAAGACTTCTGTACATGTATGTTTGTTTGTATACTTCACAAAAAGAACGTTATATAATATATCGATACGCTTCACCTGTTCCTCCTACCCGAGCGTATTATAAAACCAATGAAATGGTGGCCCATTGCGGAAACTTCTCGTAAAGAAGTCATAGTGACATCGTATTGCTTGACAAGGAAATCCATTATAACATGACTGTGAGAGCGTTTTACGGTGGGTCAGGAATCAAATGGTTCGACTGTACCATTGTTTCCGCTAGCACTATCACCCCGCCCCGCTCGTAAATATATCGCAATAAGTGAAGTGACTGGAACATTCCCGAATAGTTGCGAGCAATCCCGACGGGGGCGGCAATCTTGCTGCATTCCTTGACCGGTGACAGCGCGTTAAAAGAGACACACCGCTCTTTCGGAAAAAACGCTTAGGGGAAGACTTTTGTTCTTGAAATGAGGAATGAAACTTCTTTGACTTCTAAATGATAAACTAAAAGAATTTCTTTGCTCACCCGCGACCTTGAGATAGCTAAGTCTATGCAAATTATGCGTTTTTGCATAGACTTAGCTATCTCAAGGTCGCGGGTGAGCAAAGAAATTCTTTTAGTTCATTGATATGGACCTCCGCAAAGTAACGCCTGATTCAATAAATTATTCTAAATGATATTTAAAATCAATCATCGGTATGATAATGCTATGCAATGCCCGCGCTATCACAAACGAAATCGCTACCTACTTCTATCGGGGAACAGCGAAAGTACCAGCTTCGGGACGTAGGCGAACAAATTTTTGTGGTCACGGCTTCCTCCAGTATGTACACATCTAAGAGAAAGTAGTCTTTTTTTCTCAAAATGGCGACAGTAGGAGATAAAATATATGCTGTATTTTATAAGCTTTTGCCCGCGGCTCCGCCCGCGTGGTATTCGGTTATCGCGCGCTGTTCCCTCGGGAACTGTGTATTTTTCCGGGATAAAAAGTAGCCAATGTCACTCTCGGGCCCATAAACTATCTCTATGCCAAAAATCACGTCGATCCGTTGCTCCGTTACGGCGTGAAAGACAGACAAACATACAAACACACTTTCGCATTTATTATATTAGTATGGATTTAATCAAAGTCGAGAATTTCAAACCAGTACAACACCTACTACTGTAACAACTACTTACTGGTTTGAAAAATAGTGCGGAGCTAAAAAGACCTATGCATACGACGGTAAAGACGATATTTTCCAGCAGTGTTGCAAGGTATTAATTATTGCGTTTTAAAATCAAGTACCCCCGCTGTTAACAATCGCTGTGGCACTGTCAACTGAGTCACAACGTAATGTTACGGTGTCGGGAACACGTCGCCAAATGGGGAGTTGTTGTGAAATCGTAACAAGATGGGTTACAATTAACAACGGTACTAAAACATGTTTTAAGTTCTTATTATCTTCGGCATAAAGTCAATTGTTCATTAATTTCGAAGTATTGCTTTCGTGGTTTTGGTTAGAAAATTGGTTCCAGTCATAGATTACTTTAATTAATACAAAAGGTCCATTTGCATAAATTAAAAGCTAATAGTATTAGCGATTTCGTATTTAAATTCACTAATTAATAATTAGTATTAAGCGGGTGAGCAAAGTTATACTTTACAGTTAATAGATATGGAGTTCCGCAAAGTAACGCCTTATTCAATAAATTATTTAATGTAAATAATTTAACAAAAAAACGTTTTTAGTGTTTTCTAAATTATAATTAATTTGATAACGTCCCTAACCTCAAAAAATACGTTTTGATTAGACTGGCTGAAAAACTCCAAAGAAAGAAATTCTAACCGTCATTCTAAAATTCAAATTTTCAAACGCAACTTTTTCTTTTTCCGCTACGTCATTGTGACTTAGGCCGTTTCAAATTTGGGGTTCGAAATACAAATGTCTGCTCTAGCGTTGAGGGCGCAGAATTAACGAATTTGTCAAGCTGTCAAAGCTTTATTCGTTTTTCTGGTCTCCGATGATTTTCACGGTGTCTTCATTTTGGGTAACAAATTTGGGGAATTTCCTTTGGATTGGTAGTTGGGATTGTGTTTACTTATGTGTTAACAGTTTTTTTCTTATAGCACGTTTTAGTGATACAACAAGGGTTTTTTTAAACTCGTTTAAACAGATAAAAAAGACGGGTGACAATTATTAATATGAATAAGTAAATAAATATCATGAGACACTTGACACCAATTGACCTAGTGCCAAACTAAGCAAAGCTTGCACTATGGATACTACGCAACGGATAAGCATATTTATATAGATAAATACATACTTACCTAAATACATACAATACAATACAATGACTCTTTATACTAGGAATAGTAAGCGATACAGAAAACAGATAGATACACAGAGATAAAATTACAAGGTAAGCAATAGGCGGCCTTACTGTTTAAGAGCGATCTCTTCCAGGAAACCTTTTTTTACATATTAAACATCCAAGACCCGAGAACGACATCATACAAATATTGTTATATGCCCCGGCCGGAAATCGAACCCGGGACCTCAAGCTTCGTAGTCAGTTTCTTTAACCACTTGGCCATCCGGTCGTCAAAAAAATTAAAAGAATACACTACGATTATTTCCACTTTGTCAGTCAGCATGTCTCGTTTTAAATCGTAAAGTTAAATTACAAACAAATTATGACACATTAATAATTGTTTTGTTTTTATCATCAAGCAATTTTACCTTGTCTAATATACAAAGCCGGATTAGACGTTGTCACGGCCATGACCAAATCTTGATTTCAATCATCCATCCATACTAATATTATAAATGCGAAAGTGTGTTTGTATGTTTGTGTGTTTGTATGTTTGTATGTTTGTCCCTCTTTCACGCCGTAACGGAGCGATGGATTGACGTGATTTTTGGCATAGAGATAGTTTATGGGCCCGAGAGTGACATAGGCTACTTTTTATTCCGGAAAAATGCACAGTTCCCGAGGGAATAGCGCGCGATAACCGAATACCGCGCGGGCGGAGCCGCGGGCAAAAGCTAGTTGTATATAAAACTAGCTTATGCCAGCGACTTTGTCTGCGCTGATCTAGGTTGTCGCGCGGTGGCGCCCTCTACCGGAACAAAAGGTATCCTATGTTGATCCCTGGGGTTCAAAGTTCAAACTACCTACATACCAAATTTCATCAAAATCGGTTCAGTGGTTTCGACGCGAAAGCGTAACAGACAGACAGACAGAGTTACTTTCGCATTTATAAAATTAGTAGGGATTGTACTCGTATTGCCGAGTGTCAAAGTGGAGATAATCGTACTGTACCTACCTACTTTGATTTACGAAATTTACAACTGTGGTTCCTTTTTCAATTGGACTTTCAAATAAAGAAGTAGAATTTTAAGTAGTATATGATGGAATATTTAAATAGGTGTAAACTTAGTAATTTGACGTACGGCCTCACAAGCGCGTTTGAAATCCCAATGAGCTGAATAGTGAAAGACAAAAAATAACAATGAAACCTGCACACGGAAGTTCAACATAAGCTGGAGATGATGATGATTGTCTCAAAATAGAGAAACTTCCTATGAGTTTATATTCTTTACGCTCATTTGGCGTTTAAAAGAAACGCCAAATGAGCGATAAAAAACCCAAACTGACAAAAACAATTGAACATTTCGAAATCCTAGCCCAACTTTCTCTTAAAAACAAAACACAAACGCAAAACACGTCTCGCTGGCCAGTACTATAAATCTCCCACCTAAGTGGCATTTACACACAACACATATCTTCTGTGAGAAGCGAATCGTAAACGTTCTGCTACACTCAGCGGCATATTTGAACATATAGTGGGATTGCATCGGGTTTTGGGAGGGTAGAAATCTGTTGAAGGATCTATTGTAGTTTTGTAACTGTCAGTGTTCTGTGTGTAGTAAAAGAGTAGGACTTAAAAATAGGATTCGATTTGTGGCATTCGAACATGGCGGCTGTGAACAATATATAATTTTGCTATTTCTGTTTCTTTGGCTAGTTGAAGTATAATTTTGATAGTGTTTTATGCGGCGATTAACCTTAACAGTGAACAGTAATCACAAAATTCTATACTGCTCTTGTGCTTGACATTTTTTAATGCGCAACATTCCACGTGGTTTCTGGAATTTTACTATCAAGTTACAAAAACTACAATCACCGTACAACGTTGCCTCTCGAAAGAGAATACTTAGACACTGGCGAAATTGTCTTATTAATTAGGACAGAAGCCATATTTTAAAAAAGAAGAAGAAGAAGAAGACTTAAAAATAGTTATGTGTGAAAAAAGAATTTCCAAATGCGTTTGAGCTTGTAATTAAAATTTAATTCGTCATGATTCACTCCAAAATCGAAAAATATAAGAGTAAGAATATGATGATATAGTATAAGATTATAGTAGTTCTTGACTGGTAACTACGTATGGGAAGATGCAGCTTGGGTATATAGGCACTCTACAAGGTGGACTGATGACCTGATGAAGATCAAAGCAATCTGATAGATAAGGCGCTGGACGGGACATTGTCGAATGGGCTTCTTTTGGTAGATGATGGTGATGAATAATGGCTTGAATTAAAAACAAAATTCCACCTGAAACAATATTACAATATTAATTCTAAATTAGAACTTTCACCTCTTAAAAAAAACAACTCAACACGGTCGAAAATAAACCCTCAAATCTCTATTAACGCCATTCTCCTGCCGAACCAGCAATCTAATAAACGTCAAACGTAAAATTTTGATTGAACCAACAAAGCACCGTTTGAGTAAACGTTGGCAACAATGATTGAATCTCTCCGCTCTGTCAACACTCCTGGCCTGCTTCTAATGGAAACGCAATCTTATAGCGGGCTCCGTAAACACCCGCCATCTTGGAGGGAAAACAAAATGGCGGCACTATCACAGCTGTGCTTCAATCTTGAATTTATTAGGTTTCGCGTGGAAGTTGTGATATGAGGTAAAAATAGTTAACGAATATCCTACGCACTTCGGGATGATATTCGTAATTATCTTCCATAGACACTTAACTCATCAGATAATGGACTTTACAGTCGTTCTGTGTTTTTCGAATAAACCATAATATTCGAAAACTGGACGTTTAGACGAAGACGGGTTTACGAACGTCTCACAGTACAAAATATTTTGAACCTCATATATATAATAATAATAATAATAGTTATTCTCATAATAGTTTTATATTCGTCTATGCAAATTGCAAAGATAATCAAGAATCTTTGACGTAAATAGATTTAAAGTACCTACCCAAATACAGTATAAATAATAATAATAATAAATAAATAAATATCATGGGACACTTGACACCTAAGCTACTGACTAAGCAAAGCTTGTACTATGGATACTAAGCAACGGATAAACATATGTACATAGATAAATACATACTTAAATACATATTAAACATCCAAGGCCCGAGAACAAACATAAGTATTATTCATACAAATATCTGCCCCGGCCGGGAATCGAACCAGGGACCTGAAGCTTTGTAGTCAGGTTCTCTAACCACTTGGCCATCCGGTCGTCGGCAGTAACTGCAAGATGTTAAATTCGAAGACTTACTGCCTAAAAAAATGTTCATCATACGCCACTGGTCTACAGATAATATCAACCCTCATTAAACGGTGCGTTTGTGTTTAAATTTTTTTTTTGTCAATACTTCCGCTGATATGAAGATGGATTATTCGTACCATGATCTCCATGTAAAAATCAGCAAATCCGGAAAAATCAAAACCATTTTCTCAACCCTTTACCCGAAAACCATTCTTCGAAAACCTTTCTCTAAAAAATCACAATTTTATTGCAGTTAGGCATCAACAACATTTTTCCCAAACCAAATCACACGAGCAGGGATCGATAACATTTTTTCCAAGTCTACTAAATCCTATATCCGTGGTCATCCCCCCCGGGTGGGAGGCAGGGATCGTAAACCGGGATTCTCGGGAAAATCCGCACTTCACTAGAGCGTGGTAATCACGACGTCTAGAGTGTGGATTTGTAGGTATAAACGAGCCACGGCTCCTTTTAGCTGACTGCGGAAAAGATGAGTTTTTGGGTTCGTGTTTGTTTTGTTTTATTCTCTTTTTAATTTGTGATGCTGATTTAGAAACGGTTCACAAACGTAGTAATTAAAAAAAATAGGTACCTAGGCTTGCCAGCTTGTGTAAGTAGTTTTAAACGAATCAAAAACTCTTCGAAAGCGTATCTATGCAAGGGTTAGCGTCGCTATTTACTAAAAACTCGTGTAATTTTTCCAGCGAAACTTACCCCCTTATTCATAAACGACAATCAAACCTATTTTAGTTAAAATGCCGCTAAAATTCGTTTGTCCTTATCTGTCACTTCGACATTTGTATTTGTTAGAAAGGGACAAAGCATTTGTTAGTTAACATAGGCTTGTTAAGTTTTATGAATAAGGGGGTTAAAAGTTGGCATTATTTCTTCATGTTGTATAGTCGTACGTAATAATCTGAAGATTATAGATTTAGAAGACGAAAGCCCCCGTGAAGTATGTTGTGAAGCAAATCAATTTAATCAACTAAACACCTGTTATATTTTATATTTATAACTAAATATTGACGAGAAATAAACCCAAGTACAAGCACGCATCGCATCACTTATCCCGGACCCCGCGATCTTAAACTTGTACACGGCACTATATGTAGACGATGTTGTTATCAAGCAGCTCACGTTGCACCGCTGCACTCTTAATCCAGCGCCCAGCTAAGTGCAGCCTCAATTCATCTGAGCATACTTTAGCACATAGTTTTTACTGGTACACTGTGTTACATAGTTTAACTATTGGTACACGTGGCTCAGAACTTAATGGAGCTAAAAGTACTGACAAAATCACCCGTATGTATGTTATGTATGTATATGATACTATGTCTTAAAATGCGTGACATAAAACTTTGTTATTGAGACTGTATCGATTGAAAGTTTTTTGTTAAATAAGTACTACTTTAATAAAGTTTTGATTATTGATGTAATTTGAATGGAAAGAACTGCCAATGTTAAAAATCATTTAGATAGCTTTACCTAGTGGGTTAGTTTTATTTTGATAGATTGGGTATGTATACCTAATTAATGTACCTTCTGTAGGCATTCTAAAGAGTCTAGACATGGGCTCTTGATATTATACATTAAATTGAATAGGTACCTAAATACTTCAATTATTTTCAATAGTCTTTTGTTTACTTTTTGTTTATTAATTGCCACTGAGCTTTGAAATCATTTATTTAATCCACAAAAAGTGTAATTTCCTTTTGGTCTGAATAATGTTTTTACCGCGTCGGAAATCCCTAGCGTTCTAAATTTAAAATCCACGTAGGTACATTGCATACGTCATCCTTTTTCATTTTCTTCCAAAGACTGTTCCATATTCAAAATTCAAAACGGCCATGCACAAGACAGTGTTGCCACACCGCGTTCAAAAGCTCCCTGAATTATCTATGGGCATGTAAATGTTACCTGAATTCACAGCGTCTCTCCCCAATTTACTTCGCCATTTTTTCTCTAAGTCCATGAATAATTAAGTCTGGCAAGACCGCGACTAAATTATTATTATGGCTTGCGGTTTTTTAAGCTGAGTTTAGCGTGTTTTCTATGGTGTGGAAAGTTGTTTTTAAAGAAAGACTTATTTTTTTACAAGCTTTTATAAGTTTGTCCGGGTTTTGGTTGTTTTTCATTGCTTCAAATCTTGGTCGAATTGATTTAAAATTAGGAAAGTTGTCTGACAATACAAAGGTCCCGACAAATGGTACAGTCGGCAAAAAAGCTCGTATTAAAAAATATTTTTTTAATAAAAGCTTATTTTTGTATTTATGACAGTACTTCACAGTAATGACCGGATCTTTTAATAATAACTCAACTGTATTATTTACAAACTGAAATAAATATGTTTCAAGCAAGTTAGGGATCAAGAAGCTATTTTGCTCACTGTGAGGTAACATTTTGTGAAGTTGGCATATTAACTAAATATTTTGAACCTTTCAAATAAAGAGGTGCAAACAAACTATGATATATCATCGGTCGGTTAAAAATCCCCATACATCCTCGACGCCATATTTCGTGAAATCTTGCCACCCAAGCACTTTAAGTTGGAGCCATCATATATTTAATTCACGACCGCCCAAAGTACGTCCCCATAAAAATCCAGGGCTGTGATACTGTGCAGATGAGCCAACCAGGGCCGGATTCGGTAATCGAATTATAATTATCCTTATTATAATAAATCGTAATCTGGGTGACTGAATTTTACGTAAAAACCGGTCAAATTTTCTAAATTTTATGTTGCCCTTATTAAGGATTGTTTGATACTCGTGCACCTAGTTCTATTGTTATCACATTGTGGTTTTCCTAGCATAAATTACTAACAGCGAATAGGTAACGTATCAATAGGCATAATATCACAATTTTAATTCTGCGGTTTTGCTGTGGAATACACCAAACAGGATAACAGTGAAACCCAAAGTTTTGCAATTATACTTAAATATCAGCCACAGCCCTTTTAATGTTCCTTTTTTTTACAGCCACAGCTGAGCAAAGGCTTTTTGCATCTGCAGCCACTACTGTCAGCGGCATGTTTTCGACAGATATTTGTCCCCGTAATTTCCATTTCGTTATGTCTGTTTCAAGAACCATCAAGGCAATATAATTATAATAATAAATAATAATCACTACTCCCGGACAAAATAACCCGGCCGCAAGGGCAGTAATCGAGTTAACGCGTTTTTATTGCGAATCTCGTTTACGGCCTGATAATGGAGATGATTTCCGGATAATGTCGCGGGCTGTGATTATTTGATGGCTTATAAAGATTAATGACACTTACAATAATTATGTTAAGACCCATTAGCCTAGTGGACTATATGGCATGAAACTGGTGACTTTTACACCGATTTTTTCCATGAAACAATGCTATCTCACCTCCGGTTTATATTCATCCAAATGCTAGGCACAGGTCTTTTCACAAAATGAGAGTGCTTGGGATAAGTCCCAGATGTGTATGGGATTTCACACATAGCCATTTAACTACTTTGCAGATGTAAGAAGACTTTCTTCCGATCTTTCTTTCACCTAAAAGCTTATAAGTAATGCCTATCTATTAATGAAAACCGCATCGAAATTTGTTGTGTAGCTTAAAAGATCTAAGTGTGAAAGCGGCTTTGTCTTATACCTACTGCTATAAGTGTAAAGATAAAGATAAAGAAAAAGTAGGACAGTAGGTTAACATTACATTCAGTTTACAGTACATTTTATTAGGCAGATAAATCCTTACTATGATCGCATTCGCGTCAAATCTGCAAATCTCCTAAAATCAGCGGAATACCCGGGTCCGGGCCTGTTCCCCAGGTTGTCCGGGATACCTACCCGAGAATCCCGGGATTTACGGTTATCGCTTGCCCGTATGCGTTCAATCACAACCGGTCCGATATTAACGTTACTGCACACGTTTACGTTTCGACGTTCAGTTGATTTTTATCGGAGCCTGGTTTAATGTAGCTGTGAAAAGTTTGAGATGCTCAGCTTTTTATGGAGTATGAAATTTAGCTGATTTGCCGTGTTCGTATTTAGAGTCTTATATTCATCGCGACGACCAGATGGCCAAGTGGTTAAAGAATCTGACTATGAAGCTTGAAGTCCCGGGTTCGAACCTCGGTCAAGGCAAATAATCAAATCAAAATCAAAATATACTTTATTTGCTAGTACAGTCAAGCGAATGATGTGTATTACAATTTTTGTGCAGTGTATTCCGCCTGCTAATGGGTGTGCAAATATTCACCCCCTTATTCATAAAACTTAACAAGCCTATGTTAACTAACAAATGCTTTGTCCCTTTCTAACAAATACAAATGTCGAAGTGACAGACAAGGACAAACGAATTTTAGCGGCATTTTAACTAAAATAGGTTTGATTGTCGTTTATGAATAAGGGGGTCAGTGTTTATTACAGTCTTAACTAATTTCCCAATTTGCTTTGGGCCTGCGTGGGAACTACGGCCGAAGGCCTCTCATTCTGAGACGAGGCCTGTGCGCAGCAATGGGACGTATATAGACCGGGATGATGATGAAGTTAACTCCACAAAGTGACATTCATTGGAACCGTGTGACAGATTTCGTAACCCTCCAACGTGCACTAGCTCTAAAGTGCAAATCTGAACGGCGGCCATAATTTTCTTTATTCGGCCGTTTCCGGGACGTGGTGGAATGGCGGCGTCGGCGTAACGAAGTACGAGATAACGATAACTGTCGTACAGTCGGCTAGGATGTGGGCGAATATTCAGCGTTTTTGCAGCGTTTTTACAGCGTTTTTTTTCGTCATTAGTGTCTTCATAGGTGTTATTAAAAGAGCTAATGGTCAGGGCTGTTTTTTTATAAAAAAATAACAGAATACCGATGCTGAATTTAGCGTGATTAAAATTCTCGTGACTTGTTTTTCCGTTGTGCTATAAAAACGTGGGACGCTAATGACGTTTGACCGCGCGGTCAAAACGCTCGAATATTCGCCCACGTACTAATGTTTTAGGACAGTTACAAGCACCAATATCTGATACAAGAAAGCGTGTATAATATCTGACAAGACTCTATTTCTGGGGGCGGTAGGATGTATCGGGTATTTTTGCACGTTATAAGTACTGTGGCAGTTGGCAGACAGATAACAGTACAGTCACCTAAAATAGTTGAATGCTTGAGTCTAGCGTAACTTTGCGGAATTACTCATATTAATAAATACTTTTTTTTTATTGCTTCGCTTGCCACACGTACGCGACCATCACCTCTATGTGAAACATGGATTAGGTATATTATTTTGGACGTACAATCCCAAATATCACAAACACAAAATGCGAGCTAATTCTCAAAACAGGCAATAATCGTGTCGTACATGTGACTTAGGTAAACCCGTACCAGCTGATCTGAAATCTAATCTAGTTTTTTTTTTTTCATTTAATACCTAGATTAAATCGATATACTAATATTATAAATGGGAAAGTGTGTGTGTTTGTGTGTATGTTTGTCCGTCTTTCACGTCAAAAAAGAGCGACAGATCGATGTGATTTTTGGCATAGAGATTTATGAGCCAGAGAGTGACATAGGCTACTTTTTATCCCGGAAAAATGCACAGTTCCCGAGAGAACAGCGCGCGATAACCGGATTCCGCGCGGGCGGAGCCGCGGGCAAAAGCTAGTTTAACCCATAAGCGATAAATTAAGATAATAAGAAGAGTCTTAAAGCAAATCTACCTTTCGCCATTAAACTTATAATGTGCACCTACTTTACTTATATTCATAAACATTTAGGTGAAACGAAACGCTATAGCCATATCTATTCTTTAACTACTCACAAAGATCTCGAAGTTCTCAGATACCAATCTCCCGGATAGTGAATCGACCTGTATATCGATTCGCGATACAGACAAGTTCTCATTCAGTTCCCCTCGAAACAATTAAGAGCACCCTTTCCTCCCTCGCGTAATATCGCCGTAATTACGGAGTTGCGCGACCGCGCCTTACTCCGGCAGTCGCACAAATTATAAAGAAATTTCGTGTTTTTTTTGTAACGTAGCTGCCACTAACCTTTTGTGTCCAAAGGAACAAAATCACTGCTCACGATACGCTCCGTATTTTGCCTTAAGAAAATTTTCGTAATTATTAATTTGTGACATCATCATCATCATCACTATCAGCCGGAAGATGTCCACTGTCGAACAAAAGCCACCCCATTAGAACGTCTTAACAAACGAGATTATCATATGTTAATCGTTTACAGTTCAGATTATATATTTTGTACCTAATGACTATTTTTTGATAAAATAATTGAAAACAAGGTCTTACACTCGGTAGGTATTATTTTTGTGTTAATTATCTAGATCTTGTGTCATCATAATCACCTAAAAATTATATAAAATCCGAAGTAAACTTTATTTAGTCATGTTTTGGAATGGCAAAATAACATTTAGGTATCATGAAATTAATCACAAAGAGGTAAATTTTAATCGTTTATTTATAACATTGACAAGTGATTAAACCAAAATTTTAGATTAAAATACTGCCGATTACATGGATATATTATTTAATATATCCTCTTCCTTAAATTATCTGAGTACCTATGAGTTAGAAAATTTGTATTAGTTTTTCAAGTTCCGATTAAACAATAGTGAAACAATTATATAATAATAGTATAGGTCAGTACATGATACCTTCTAGATATTACGCTTGTAAATATTAAGTATTTAATCCACCATAAGTCATAGAAATATTTCATCAAGCCTCTAAAAATAAGTTATGCAGTTCAATGTGTTAAGTTCCGAATTCGTGTTATTTACTCATGTGTACTACAGGGTTCTTATTTCGAGAGGAGGCCTGTGCCTAACGTACAAAAGCTGTATTTTCATTTCTTAACTTCACTTTACCAAAATAATATTTCGCACATCTCTCGCCTTTTTTAATCATTTGTATAGGGAAGCGGTCTCATACAGGGAAGTCTTAGGGCTGCTTCAAGATTTTACGCCAGCGTAAGGATAAGGACTTACGTTTTACGCCGCGTAACGAGGAGGCGTAAATGTGGCACTCGAGCGACTGAGAGTTAGAATGTTTTGAACAGTTATTTTAGATGTCAACATGTTAGTTAACGGGTAAGTGGTAGGATGTTTGGATTTTGATGGAGATTTATATTAACGTAGTAGATCAAAGAAAGTTAGGTGTCGAATTGTGTACAAAATACTATGCTGAGCTGAGACCGTTCCGCGACTTCGCAAAAATTTGTTTTTTTTTTACAATACAATACAATACAATACAAATACTCTTTATTGTACACCAGAAATAGTAAGCGATACAGAAAACAGGTACACAGAGAAAATTACAAGGTAAGCAATAGGCGGCCTTATCGCTTAAGAGCGATCTCTTCCAGGCAACCTTTTTACAGAAAGAAGGAAGGACTAGTTTACAGCAGGTGGTGCATTAACAGTAGATCAGAAAATGAAAAAAGTAACAAAAACAATCTACACATACACATTATTGCACATATACTACACGTCTAAAATAAAAATAGGAAACGGGATAAACAAACAGTTACATATAAATAAACGAATAAACATTTACATAGGTTTATACTTTTATTGAACTGGCCGTGTCAGTAAGTAGGTATTTCAAATAGGTCAAATTCTGGAAATTAAATTGATTTCCGAAGTAAGTTGGATGACATTGTGAGTACCTACCTGCAGTCGATGAGAAGTAGAATCAGTGAAAAAAACTTTATTGAAAATGTTTTTTTAATTAGGTACCTAATCATTTTACAGAAATTAGGTACGCAATACGCAAGCAAATAATTTTTAGAGCTTGCAAGTTTAACGAGTCAGGTTATTTTTTCTTTTTGTAAATATGATGTAAATTAAGTAAAGTAGGTATATTTAATTTTGTCAAATATAATGTAAAGTTAGTAAAGATTTTGATTAATATTATCATTATTTATTATTAATTTTGGGTGCAATTATTAATACTAAAATGCTTTAGTATAGTATCTTTCATTATTATCCATATTTTAATATTATAAATGCGAAAGTGTTTGTATGTTTGTGTGTTTGTATGTTTGTCCGTCTTTCACGCCGTAACGGAGCGACAGATCGACGTGATTTTTGGCATAGAGATAGTTTATGGGGCCGAGAGTGACATAGGCTACTTTTTATCCCGGAAAAATGCACCTATCTACCTTCCTCAGCAGGTAATAACTTGACGACAAATTTAATAGTTTTTGTGATAATATTTCCGTATTTCGTGTTATTATTATATTTCCGTGTTCATACCTAGTTTAATTAATTAGTTAAGTTATTTTTAGGATAGTTTAGCATGTATTTAAATTGTACCTTCATGAATATTAGATATAGGTATATTTGTTACAGGATGTAGACCATGATTATTATTAATAATAAACTTTGATAACATTTTGTACATGAAACTACCGTGAGACTCACTCATATTAACATATTATCGCGCGTGTTGCGGCAGCCGCCGAGTCGCGTGCTCCTGAGAAGAAGGGCTACGAAATAGCCCGAAACATGTCGAGCTAAATTCGATTTATAACTTGAGTTATCCGTTATAATATCATTTAATTTGATAACTTTACCTTTTCTATCCATTTTCAATCTTAAGATCGAACAAAACACCGCAAATAACACCAATTAAAATTTAAAAGGCAGCCTTGTGGACAGACAGCGGAGGCCCAATAGGGTCCCGTTGGCAGGGTCCCGAGCACAGAACCCTAAAAAAGGGTTAAGGCTCCGCCACAGTTTCTCAGCACAGACATCATTACCCGACCCAATCAAAGCCCACATTCAAAACACACGAGCAGTAAAAATCTGTAGACATATTGCGGAGCTAACGAGCCCGCTCGACCCTGATTTCCGATTCAAAGGAAAATTGCGATCCATAACGGGGTGGGGGGACCCCCCCACGGTTGCTATGCGACGCAGGGAGGAGTCCCGCCAAAATCACGGCCAATGGTACGTCGGTTATAAATTGCTCGGCTATCGCGACACTGCGGAGAGCGGGACGGGTGTTCACTGGTCTCTCTCTGGCTGTAATCAACCGGGTAGTCACCGCACTACCCCTGATTGACGTCATCCCTTTTGGTCGATAGTCGACTGTGATTTGTGTAGGTAATTACCTACTGCAGCTGGGAGGGGGTATGTATTGTGTATAAAGTATTGTATATAAAGTTTTGTTGGTGCCGCTGGTTGAGTTTTATTGTTTGTAATATAGCTTTTTTTTGTTATGCTAATTAAAGTATTTCAATACATATGGCGCAATTTATAATTTTTATTAAATTCATACTAATTGTTGCTCACGACTTCGCCTGCAAGGAATTCTAGGGAAAGAACAGCATTTTTTGCAAAAAAATCTATGTACCCATACTTAATCTATTTTTGTACAGAATTTCACCTAAATCAGTTCAGACGTTAATAGTACATGATTATTGATGATGATTATTAATAACGAACGTTTAATTATTATTATTTTTTTATTTTGTCTTTTTTTTTATTCGTTTTTTATTTGTATTACTTGAACATTTTATTTCATGAAAAAATACTCAATTACATAAGGCCGATATGTTTATATACCTATTATAATGGTTTGTAGAGATTTTGATCAAGCATATTACCTGTTTATCTGTTACTACCGAAAAATCTAATTGAAAGTTATTGAAACAAATAAAATACCTACATACATACATACATAAAATCACGCCTCTTTCTCAACGGGGTAGGCAGAGACTACATCCTTCCACTTGCTACGATTCTGGCGTACAACTCTCGCTTCCTCTACATTAATCAATCTTTTCATGCATGCACTACGGTTCCACAAAAAACAAACAAATCCTTCACGATATACATCAATTCACAATTCTATAATGGTGTCAAAAGTAGCTATACCCTTTCGTACTTTGTCATTTTACAGCCACGTGCTAAGCGCCATGCAAGATTGTCAATGTGTCAATCCAACAGAGTAAAAAAGTGATCCGCTACTTTTGGTGCTGACTGTACAGTCAGCTGCAGAGAAAGGGTACCCCCCTGTAATGGCGGTAGTATGGATACCGCCGTTACAGGGGGGTATAGGTGAAAAACTTAAGTAAAGGACCTGTTGTATGTAGTAGTAACTTGTCCATATAAACAAATTGACGTTCCAAATTCGCAAAATGACTTAAGCTCCATATCAATTCTGTGCACCACTACATACAACAGGTACTTTACTTAAGTTTTTTACCTATACATTTTCTCTGCAGCTGACTGTACAACGGCTGTACAACAACAAATCAACTTTGTACCAGAGTAGATGAAAGGAATAATGGTATTTAAAAACCTTAATTACTAGCGTAAACAATATAAAGCAACTGTTTCTAAATCAATAAATTAAAAATTTTGAAGATTTTTTCGTTTTCGTACCAAACGCCTCTGGCCTTATCGTCTATACACTCGGCATTACAATTGTTTTTAATGCTTCTATCTGTCTCACGTTATAGAATGAGGCTAGAAAGGGATAGCACGATAATACCATACGGCTGGCGCTTACCTCTCCCAAAGACTAGGCATAGCAGTTCAAACACAAAATATACCTCCTTGAGTTTCATACCGGATACTTCTCAACTCTCAACACAGTTTTTCCTGAACTAATGATAGGTTTTTTTAATAGTCAGAAATGCTCGATAAAGCCTAAATTAAATAGACATATTTTAACTTTTACTTTGACATGCAGCTAGCCGTGCCTGTGACTACATTTTTAATGAAGAAGTACCTAGGTACTTCAAGTTCAATTTGTCTTACATTTGGAATTTAGTTAACTGAGTTTTTGTAATATCACAAATTTGATATTATTGATAAGTCATGAGATGAATAAAATAATCTTAATTTTAATTAGTATAAAGAAAGAAAGAAAGATTTATTTTTGCTCCATATGTACCACCTAAGACTAAGACTAAAACTGGCACTAAAACTATATTACTTGGTGACACGACAGGATACCAAAAAGGATCTCCACTCAGCATGTGTTGCCGCACATTATGTGCAGTAACGCTGGTTTTCTGTGGAGCCCAGCCTAGTACCTGATATATTTATTTATTTCTTCAATTTCTTTTTTATTCGACTGGATGGAAAACGAACAAGTGAAGTAAAGTGAGATCACCACCGCCCATAAACATCTGCAACATCTGCGCATCTGGTATTGCAACCTAGAGGCCTAAAATCCAACCCTCAAGTTCCAATAATTTCACCAGCTGTCTTACTTTCCACGCCGAAACACAACAGTGCAAGCACTGCTGCTTCACGGCATTAGCGAGCAAGATGTTGGTAGCAATTCGGGCGGACCTAGCACAAGGTCCTACCACCTGCAATATACTTGCTATCTGCTTCAATATACTATTTGCACCATACTACCGTCACGTTATATTTGCCCTCCTTTTCTCCCCCACACATTAAACAAAGGCATCTACAAACAATTAAACAACGCGACCCACACAACGAAACGAGATATTAAATTCCTATCCGCACTTGAATCACGATACTCATAAACTTTTAATGTGTTCGTACCAACCGTACCAACCATGGAAATCTAACCCTTACCCCAACAACCCGAAAGCCCACAGTTGATTGAATACGGTACAGTTGGATCAGCTATAAATTTTATAAGTCCGGCGCATGGGTCGAATCTGAAATGTGGAGACTTCGCAGAGATTAGGTGTATTAATACTATTCGCAAGTATTTGCGGAGTACCTGAGTATTCAAGCAGTATTGGCGGAGTATTCGGGTGACCATGTACGGTCGATGCGAGGGAATATTTGTGGAATCGGGGTTATGGCAATTGTTCCACCGTCGACGATGAACGAGAAGCGAGTAGAGCTAGAAAGTAGATATGAGTCGATCAGCTTTTTTGTTTAGTTTATCGCCAAGTTAGCGTCTCCTTAGTTACTTAAAAGTACGATTTTATGGGATACAAAGTGAAGCAGTGCAATGGTGTTTGTGCAGTGCCCAATCCGTACTGAGCCTTCGTTGGAACTATGGCCGATTCCTAGCGCTGGTCTCTTTTTCTGTGCATCCATGTTTCAGTTTGTATTTTCGTTAGATTCACAGGATGACCGTTTGTAATTTTTCATTGTTTACTTATTTTTTTCCAATATATATTGTAAGCAAAAGTGTGTACGCCTGAAAAGGTAAGGGTCTAGTGAGACATAATTGTAAGAGTGCAAATATTGAACACCTATGTACTGCACACCTGGATTCTTCACAATAAATTGAAATTGAAATTGAAATTGAAAAGTAATAAATATGGAATTGAAATAAAAAATACAAAAAGACACCATAAACTAATCTTAATAATTTTTACTTTATGAAACATTTTCAATTTCTTCAGAGCGCGCGAGGCCCCCAGACGAAGGGCCTCTAAGCAGTTGCCTATTTTGCCTAATAGTTAATCAAACCTGTGTAACATCCTATATAATAACGTCTTTGTCAACAGGCGAGAAGCCCCATAAATGCCAAGTCTGCGGCAAGGCCTTCAGCCAGAGCTCGAACCTGATCACGCACTCGCGCAAGCATACGGGGTTCAAACCCTTCGCCTGCGACCTTTGCGGGCGCGCGTTCCAGCGGAAGGTGGACCTCCGGAGACATCGGGAGACGCAGCACGCGGACTTGAGGACGCAGCATGTGCCCCATACCGATGTCCATGGTATGCATGCAGAGATGCATGTGCCGGATCATAGGATAGGTAAGCATTTATTTACACCTACTTTTAGGGTTCCGTAGTCAAAATGGAAAAAACGGAACCCTTAGTTTCGCCATGTCGGTCTGTCTGTCTATGCGTCCGCGGCTTTGCTCAGAGACTACCAATGCTGAAAAGCTGTAATTTTGCACGAATATATATGTAAACTATGCCGACAAAATGGTACAATAAAAAAAAAACTTTTTTTTTTACAATACCTCCCATAGACGTAAAGTGGGGGTGATTCTTTTTCTCATCTAATCTTGTAGTATGTATAGTTAGATAGGTCTTTCAAAACCATTAGGGGGTTGCTAAAACGATTTTTCGATTCAGTGACTTATTGTTTGCAAAGTATTCAACTTTAAAGTGCAATTTTTTTATTAAAAATCGAGCGTCGCCCCACCCGTCCCCCCTCTAAAATCTAAACTAGATATAAATAACTTTTTCAAAATCTTATCAACGAAGCGTGTTTTTGCCACCTGCAACTAACCTTGATGTAGAACAAGTGCATATCGGTAGGTGTTTCATGCGTGTCTCGGTCCTGAAATATACCAATATCTGAAATTCTGAAATTCGCCCATTTGAAAATGTTCTCTCGCTGTACTAGAACTAGAACATAGTGTTTCGCTATGGAAGAGACCCCAAAAAGTACTGGCACAAAAACGACATTCCATTTCAACTTTGTTTACTAGGTTCAAAATGTATCTGCGATTCCTCTATCATGTCATTTAGAAAGCAGTAATTTACCAACTAAGAAATACCAAGCTTAACTTTTTACACTTATAACTTTTTGTATTGTATCCTATTGTGTATTTTATAAGTCTTTCTTCCCACCAGAAATGCACCAACCGCATCCAGAGATGCGTCCCCAGCACCCAGACTTCAGAGCTCCTCACATCGCTGCCCCGCTCCAGCCTCTCGCATCTTGAACGTCGTCTGCCTTCGCGCCTGCCAGTTGGCGCTAAGGCAGAAGACTGAGGCGCAATCAGAAACTTCAGGCTAAAGAAAGCCTTGAAGTAACCAACAGGCTGCCGCTGGGGGAACTGCGCTGTTGTTTCTTATCAACTTTACTCTTTCAAGATAAAGTGAAATGTACCCAAAGATTCCCAACGTACCATGTGATTTTGATTAAGGATTTTGCTTAAGTGATTCGATACCTACAGAGCTACTGGATTCCAAAGATTAATTTAAGTAATGCCTTAATAGCCCGTTTTGTGTACAAATTCTCATATTTAATAAGGGCTCGAGTTTTATTTACTGCTAGTTCATTGTTATGATTTGCTTCTTAACTATAATTGTCTTTTTTTATAGAAATTTGTCAGCTTATCCTTGTCGTCAAAGCTGAAAAGACAATACTTTTATTACTACTACTTTTATTTTCTTTTTTGTAATTCACTGTCTACTAGTTTCAGCAGAAAGCACTTTTAATACGGATGCTGTTTCATAGAAAAATACTGTTAATTGTTACCATGAAGCTGTTTGTATTTAGCTTATTCTAGGATAAATTGTATACATATAAAGGCTTCGTGAATGTGAGTTTTTGATCTCCTATTAATGATAAATGTAATTGCTTATGAATTTTTTAGACTGATAAATACCATTCCAAAGGTAACAAACTGTATTTTGAAAGTTTTGGTTTTAAATCAAGTCTTAATTTGTTAAGAAATTCCATGTTATTTTCATTCCAGTTTACCACCGGTATATTTTGATAAATAGGCATGAGCAAATAATACAACAGAATAGAAATACCTAATGCTCAGAATTTCGTCAAATATTTTGAACACAATTTGCGGTAACTATACGATTTTCCGCGTCAAAAATTACCTATCCTACGTTTATCTTCGAATATTGCTTTATCTGTGTGTAATATTTTATCCACATCTGTGCAGGCGTTCATAAATATCACAACCACAAGAAACTGACAAGCTCATAAAATTTCACTTGTAATATTATAGGTTAGTTGGATGAATAATATTATTATTATAAAAGAATCGCAAGTAGGTGGCTGTGAAATTATACACAGGTTTTTTCTAAATATTTGCAAAGGATAAGAAAGAACGAGTATTGTTGTATATACAATTGAAAACACAAGTGAACGAATTATGTTTTTGAATGTAGGTAAGTTGGTATTTAAAAAATCTTTTTATTTTATTTTAATGACATAAAATTGTCTTAATGGTAACATAGCATTTTAGTCACACTAGTGTCTACAATTGCCTCTTATTATATATATATTATTTTTAATTACTGTCAGTGCTTTATCGTTTAATTTTAATAAATGTACTATAAAGCATTTATTATGTATTTTTGTGCACGTAATTAGTTAATTACAATGTCAGTGACGGAGTTTTAGCTTAATTTTAAACAAATACTCACATATCACTATCTTTGATAATTTAGTTGGACCATATAAATTATTATTTAAATAATAATTAATATTGCGCAATAGAAATGACCTTCCCTATAAAAAATATAGTTATATTTTTAAAAATTACTTTAATCTTCGCGAACAACTGAATTAGGGCAAATTAAAATTTACAGTGGAATGTCAATTCTATAAGTATTAAACGTTATTAATGATTATTATTTAAAAATTTATTTGTTGCAGCATTGTAAATATTTCAAATAATTGTTACACTAAGATAATTCAATGTACAAAATGTTGTCTATTTTTATAGTTTTAGCCGAAATCAAATTAGATCACCTATGTGAAGGTTCATCATTTTTAAATACACAGGCGAACAAAAAATTTAATTAGTATTTAAATTTTAATAACGCCACATAATTTCAGTGAAATCCACAATGCCAAAGACATAGAAATATGTACATATTCTAGATAGCACACATTTTTATTTTAATAGAACCCTTTTTGGTTTTACTTAATTTGTGCCATATTATTTTATTTGTTAAATATATGCCATTGAACAAAGTATCTGAACCATTTATGATGAAATTTAATTAATCGCTTTTAAGTTAAATTTACTTTTACCAAAAAAAAGAAATGTAACATTTACAATAATTATATAAATTTATAATATACTGTCGGCAAAAACACTGATTTACCGGATATTAAAAAAGTGCTGTAAAAAAATTGTAAAATGTAATTCGATGGTAATTCGAGAGTTTCAAGTAATTCTTAAATGTTATATTAATTGTATATATTGTATCATATAGTTAAGGTCGTATAAACGAACCCAAAGACAACCGTGCAATCCTTATGTCGTAAACCTAAACTATGTTATAGGCAAGTCACTTCAATAAACGATGATGTTTAAAAAGCTGGTGTTTGTGTACATTTACCTTAGCCTAGACAGAACAAGGTATTTTAAAATTAATCTAGAATATTCCATCAGACCTTGCTCAGAGAATTAGTTCGCTGAAGTGGCATTGGGCTTGTCACGTCTGTCGCAGGACCGATGAACGGTGGAGTAGATGAGTCCTCGAATGGAGGCCACGAACGGGAAAGCGTAGTGTTGTGCGTCCTGAGGTACGGTGGACGGATAACCTTAAGAGGGTCGCTGGCGGCGGACGGATGCGAGGGACTGAAGACAGTCTTGTGGCGCACCATGGAAAAGGCCTATGTCCAGCAGTGCACTGCTGTGGGCTGATAATGGTTCCATCAGATAAGTGGTTGGGTTCATCATCCCAGCCATTAATTCGTGAGTAAACCCCTACAAACTTGCAAAGTAATTCAATTATGTATGTGTTTACAAGCTCTTTCGTTCTGAGAAAAGACCTGTGTCCAGCATTGGACTTTACATGCTTGAAGGTGAATTTATAGTGTTACAAAACTGGAAGATAAAACGCTGACATCATCATCATCACTCCAGCTTATATACGTCTCCCTGCTGGCAACAGGCCTCCTCTCAGAATGAGAGGGCTCGGGCTATAGTTTCCACGCGGGCCCAATCCGGATTGAGAACTTCAAACGCACCATTGAATTGCTTCGCAGGTTTGTGCAGCTGACGCAAATACGCTGACATAAATCATCAATATCTGTTGAAAAACAAGGAAGATAAGTGCGAATGAATTTATCATTCCATCACTTTCTTCAGTCCATAATTATTTTAAGGATATTCGGAACATTTTTCCGCAATTGTATTTATTTCATCAGCCACTGCTCATCAGGCACTGCGAAATTTTGGACGAGAAGACATCACGAAGTTTCCCGAACGCTGATGGCTGATGTCACAACATAAATCCAAAATATACCTAATATTAACTACCTAGCCATTGCTAGGTAAATTCACCAGAACATCCTTGTGAAACTGATGTAACCGGCTATCTAGTAGGAGAGTAGAATGAGAAAACGTAGTGTTGCAAACGCAACTGTTTTCATTTTATCATTTGTTTTAAATTTATACATAACCTAAGCTGTAAAGTAAAATCGAAACACACTATAGAGGGTATGACGTTAAAATTTTGACCAATCACAGCTTCGCATGTACTGGAATATAAAGCTATTTAACCGTCAAAAGACACATTTTTAGACACTTTCCTATGTACAGTCAGTTGCAGAGAAAGAGTACCCCCCTGTAATGGCGGTAGTATGGATACCGCCGTTACAGGGGGGTACCTTTTCTCTGCAGCTGACTGTACACCAGCTACCTCCGAAATTATACTTACAGTCGAATCTTTATCGAAGTTTTCTCCATGCATCGCTAGAAACCCTCTACTTCAGCAGCCAGGGTTTCGGCAGCTACACGTAGTTTTAAAAGAAAAAGTATAATACAAAACAAATATATACACAGATTGGTTCAGTTACTGCTCTTAAATATAAATAAAATGAAAAGTGACCTTAGACTTGCTGGGTACGTAGGGAAATAGGGCAGGCTATTAGGAAGTCTCAGAGCATCCAGCAGGGGTTTGTGTCTCGGAGCATATAAGTCTTAGAGCATATTAGTGTTTCGTTTCATAAAGTGTATAAGAAAATGAGACAAAACACTAATGTTATTAGACTAATATGCTTCGAGAAACTGGGCCTAGGTCTACAGTCTTCGCCGGCAATCTGCTCCGAGGTGGCAGAGTGGAGCTAGGGGTAGGGTAGAAATGTAAAGATAAAAAAAAGCAGGAAAGGAAAGGCTGCATTAGTGGAAGCTCTTATTTTCACAAATGGCACGGTAAAATAATAAGTTGTCACCAAGTAGGTAAACGATATTACTTCCAAAAGAAATCAAATATCAACTTACGCATTACCAAATAGTAGGTAAATCGAATCAAGAAAAAACAAAAGAGGATCGATAATTTGGACTTTCGAATTTTTTTCTTCCGTTAGCGGCCAGTTGCACATCACGCAGTTTTGTCATGTTGCAATATCACGAGTTTACGATGAAAAATGATTCAAAGTGTAAATCTTGAATAAAAAAAATCCTTGCAATTTGGAGCACATGAAACGCATACGGATATAAAATTCCTGATTTTATTATTTTATTAAGATAGAAATAAATGAAAATACAGAAATAATACTAAATATTACAAACTAAATTAAAAACTAAGCTATATCGACAAAGGGCCCCTGCTGCATTGCGCTGAAGATGCTGGCAGCATTTCCCCGTTAAATCGCTAGGCTAATTCTTTGAGCAAGGTAGCTGCCAGCTCGTCGGTCACCGGTGGCATCGATAAGCCCCTTCGAAATGTCTTTGAAGAGGCTTAGTGCTCCTGGGCCCCACGTTCCAAGGGTCTCGACACCGAAAGGGACGAAGTTATATTCGGCGCAGAGACCACTATATTTGCTTATCATCTTATTCCTGATTTACTTTCTGATATCTTTGCTACCTGTTGTCTGTCAAAGTTAAACTTAATAGTAATAGGCTTTGATATTTTTAGGGCCTCATCACACTAGCGATTTACGGGCGAGTTGAACTACCTACTACCCTGTACGTCATCAGAGGGCTGCATTTCAAGAATCGTACCTAATAGATAATAGAAAAGAAAAAAAAAACAAGATTAAATGACCCCCACCCCCACCCTACGTACATTTTGCTTATAAACAAAATCCTCCTCTCTCTAATCTCTCCTAATGTTGGATTTCTATGGGTAGGTACGCATCTGAATATCGAATGTTAAAATATCGAATGGGTCATAATATCGAAAAGTTTATTTTCTGAAACCGTAAACTTCTCAGGATTCATTAAAACGGCATCGTATAGAACCTCTTAGGTTAGGTTAAGTTAGATTTATAACGATCTAAAAAAAAACACAGTCTTAACAAAAATACCTTTTCGATATTATGACCCATTCGATATTTTAATACATTCGGTATTTTAACATTCGATATTCAGATACGTAACCATATACATAGGTACTACCGTTTATTATAGTGTAGCCAACGTCAAAAATAAGTGATAATAGTTTATAAATTATCTATTTATTTATGTATTCTTATGTAGTTGATGGTGTGTATTATAGTAGTTATGTCTTTATAACGTTCAGAGGTTTGCCTACGGTGCTGGCTGAAAATCAGCGCTGGGGTGTTTTTAACGCTTCAGCATTATGCTGAGCCAGTGTCCGATTCACAATCGCAATGACACAGACCTTTGTGTTGTTTTTGTACCAAATAGTATTGTTGTCTTGTGTTGTGAATAAATGTATTTTCTTTCTTCTTCTTTCTTTCTTTCTATAATTTCTATACCTTGTCGATTTCGGTCGTTACACATTTTCGTATGGCTTTTCAAACATGACGTTAAAGACACAAGGTACAAAAGTGGACACTTATTTATGACGTTGACTGTACCTGAGTAACAAAGCTTTGCTCGGTCGAAAACTCGAAAAAACGTTTTTTCCCAAAGATAACACCAAACTAGATAGATTATTCGCCGCCAAAGCAAATTTCATCAATATTGTTAGAACGGTTTCCGAAATTCCCACCATAAATAAACTGACAAGAATATTTGCTCTGTGACATAAGTAGCTCTCTACAAATTCGCAAAGAACCCTCAATGCATTAATCAAACTCTCTTTTGCCCCCGATTTTTGAGGACAAACAGCAGATAAACTTTTACTCGTATAGGAAATGACAGATAAAAAAAACTAAACCTCTCTAAGACGTTTTCAAATTTTTTGTAGTAAGGCTTGTGAGTTCACGCCCGTTCTTCAAGAAAACAGTAAAAGCCTACTTTTCATTAGCTTTTCATTAGACTCGCATGGGGAAAGTCTTATCTTGTTACGGTCAAATTTCATTTCGTAAGAGCTGTCAGGCCAGAATTATGCAAATAAGCGCGACGATCGTAACTTCGTTTCGCCATTAACGCGAAGACGAGAAATATGATTTGCTATCCTCAGAGCGTTTTCTGTTACGATGACACAATTATGTATGTACACTTAGTTATGTAGGTGACGAAATGGAATTCGTTGAAGATGGGAGTGTCTTGAATTTTAAGAGAAAGTATTGAGGGTAGATACATTTCTTGTTTGCAGAATATCATGAAAATAGAATTTATTCCCAAGACGACATCCATCCATACTATCCATATCCATATACTTATACTTACTTTAATATTATAAATGCGAAAGTGTGTTTGTATGTTTGTATGTTTGTCCCTCTTTCACGCCGTAACGGAGCGACGGATCGACGTGATTTTTGGCATAGAGATAGTTTATGGGCCCGAGAGTGACATAGGCTACTTTTTATCCCGGAAAAATGCACAGTTCCCGAGGGAACAGCGCGCGATAACCGAATACCGCGCGGGCTAGTAGATCCATAATTATTAATTTCATAAACTAAAACAGTAAAAATGTAAACATAGGTAAAAATATATACAATACGATGGCTGCATTTAATCAATGTGAGACAAAATCTGTTGTAGCTTTTTCTCTCTTCTGTACATCTCTCTGCGGCCTTCCTGACCATAAATATGTATTACATTGTACAACGAGAGCATAAAGCGAGCCATTTTACTCGAGGCTTTTATATAGCCACCCAAGCAAATACGGCGAGGGTGGATAAACACGTCGAGGAGGAAATGGGTTTAATGCTCGAGTTGTACACTGCTTTTTACTTCGATTGAGGGCAAATTAAATATTGATTTGAATTTTAAATTTCAGTTTTACATAAAATTTTAATTATTAAAAAAATATATAGAAACTTTTTGTTTGTGGCTGTTGACACCTGATTACCTTGTCTTAGACGAAGATTTTACTTTATGTACTAGAGCATAAAAATTCCAGATTTCGAATTTTTCTTTTGAGGTTTGTGGAATAATAAGCGCGTACAAAAAATAAAGATCTCACAAGATATTAACTGTTATCTAATTTGATAGAAAAAATACGGCAATATTAAGAATTAACTCCGCCCTAAATCAGCCAAAAGCAAATCATTTAATCGAAGCTAATCAAACTCAATATCCTGGGGGCTGATTGAAAACAAACTAATGATACTATGTATGTTTGTCCATCTCCATGAGTGCTCGCTGTTTGCGTTGTTATGATCGATGGATCATTAAGTTAATGGCTTATCTGTTGGGTAAAGTGGCAGCGAAATGGTTAAAAACACGGGAAGTGTTTTTACTAAACTTTTTGTGTGTCCTTGAAAAGGTTGTTTTAATGACATCTTTATAATTAATTTAATTTATTTTTTTAAGACTTAGCGGTTGAAAATAAGGATAATAATGACGTAGGTAATGTACTAAATGCTAAATAATAAGTCGGTAAGTCTTAGATATAAGTCATCACACCAGTCTCTTCATTAATTTAGGGCGTAAACTACAAAAAAAAACCGTGGGGCGCGTGAAATTTCTATCAATAATTAACCGCTCAATATCATTATTAAATTCTATTTTCATAATCTTTTGTTTAACGATACGCCCCACGATTTGACGAGCAAAAGTAACAGGCCACATTGCATGTTCGTTAGTAGAGTCATGTAAAATTCCTGTGACTGATTTGTATTATGTAAACTCTTTATTGTACCAAAGAAAAGAAACAAAACACAATTGACAAACTTTGAGATACTTGTACAAAGGCGGAATTAACCCTTTAAGGGATCTCTACCAGTCAACCTTTGAGTAGATGAGAGGAGTAACCAGTTATTTGTTTTTCTTTGGGGCGTCTAAAAAACGTACGTTTTCCAAGAGACTTGGTTCCGCAAAGCACAGACGTAAGCTGAATCGCTTGCCCTTTTTTATAGTTTTTATTTTTAATTGATAGTGTTGTTTGCGATGCATAACTTACGAACAGACAATTGAGTAAATCCCTTTTATTTTATTTTTATGTAGATTCAATTTATTTCACATATAACCAAAACTGTGAATGTAAGTATCACAATAAGCAAATAAGTAATATTACAATGAGAGTTTTCACGGGGGCGAAATATCGCTAGATGGCGCTAGTGTCGTGAGGTCCGTTTGACGTTTGACGTTTGCTCGTGATTGGTTATATAACTAAATGAGCCAATCGCAAGCAAACGTCAAACGGACCTTACGATATTAACGCTCTCTAGCGATATTTCGCCTTTGTGAAAACCTTAATTCATTTAAATAAATTGTTTCAAACGTTTTAACTGGAGTTTTATCGTCTTGTCATATTCTGTCTTATATATAGTGTGTTCTGTAGTGTGCTTTTGAGAATGTCCCTGAATTCTTGTGATTGTAGGTGTCAATGGCAGTCTATTCTTCACAGAATTCCAGCTCCGTCCTCGTAGCAAAGGCTTTAATGTCCCTTTAGTTTTTATTCATTATTTGAAGTTTTTTTTCCAGAATTTTGTTGGTTATGCCCTACCTCGCTCGCGTCCATAGACAAAGCAAAAATAAAACAGCAAAGCCTTGTCGTATTTGATGATCCTGAAGGTCTTGGGATTTGTCCGGGACGCGCTAAACGCCTCTTAGCACGCACTCCCTCTGCGACACGGGGGCGAACTTGGCGGTACTTTAAAATAATATCATACTAAACTTAACCTGCGACTGCGCACGCGTATTCCATTAGATTTGGCAGTTGAACTGGAATTTCCTGAATATTATTAAGTTTTCAACAGTTACATTGTGGATTTCATTCATGTTTAGGGTTGCCACCCGTACTTTATAATAAAGTATTGTACGTTATTTCAGGTAATTGTACTCTATACTTTATGAGTACAATAAAGTACGCGAAATACTTTATTTGGTATGGTTTGATTTCCTTGGCATTTTAAAAAGTTAAGTCGTAAGTATTTCTTCGTTAAAACGAAATTTATAGATTGGTGCTGAATCGATGTCGTCCTCGCGAGCGCCATATCATAAATTGTTGTTTATTTTGATATTATGTACTTTTTTTCTGACCTATAATAACCAATGTACTTTAACTGTACAAAAAAAGGTGGCAACCCTATTCATGTTGTACATTATGTGTAGTATAGATTGTTTCTCAGTGTGGTGTCGGGTTAGAATTACACCTCTCCATTTCTTCCGTGGATGTCGTAAGAGCCGACAAAAGATATAAGGTTAAGGTATACCGTAGGCAACAGGCCAGTAACCTGTCACTATTGTACCGTTTTTGTCAAACTTTAAACCTAAATTTGATAAAAGTGGCTGCGAAGCGGTAACGTTTTGTGTTCTGCCTACCCCATTTGGGAACACAGGCGTGATGTTTGTGTGTGTGTGTGTGTGTGTGTGTGTGTGTGTGTGTGTATAGAAAAATCGTACCAAATACCAAATATCATGGCTCAGTGGTTGAAATTTCGAGATTTTATCCCGGTCCCTTGAGAATATCGAGATAAAAAGTAACCAAGTATCCCACCAAAAACATTCTGTAAAAAACTAGCCAAGTCTCGATGGAGCTGCTTGTTTATCTCTAAAAAGTAATGAAATCTAGACAAAGTCGTGCCAAGCCTAAGGTTCCTTACTGCGATTTCTTTATTATTGTTACGGCGGTGGGTTAGGTGGAAACTTTAATCGTGCTTTTCGACCCATTGTAGGCGTTTTCAGCAGGCTGGAATACTGTTTCAGGCCGTTTCAGAGGACGCTCTATCACATATTAGTTTATCAAAATTTCACCCAAGTTACCGTCGTTTTCAGGCGCCTGAAACATGTTTTCAGTCCGTTTCAGGCCACCCTCTATCCGATGACGCCATAACCTGAAAACCCGTTTTCAGGCGTTTTCAGGACCCCTTATGGGCCTTTGAACTACATTTCAGTATATGGCGAAATCTTCAATAGGAGTGAAAGAGATAGCACGATTAGAAAGAGACAGCTATACTGAGAACATTCGAGAAGGTGTGTGACAGGGATGGCCTATATGTGCGAGAGAAACAGACTGATGATCCTGTTTCCGGAACATTCTAGTAACTGTGTGAGAGAGATAGCACATGAAAGAGACAGACACTCTACTCGTTTCAGGAACATTCGAGATGTAGGTATGACGTCCTAGCTGGACTGTTCTCGAACTTTGTGGACCGATTCACCGGGGGTATATAAGCCGGGCGAGGTTGCGGCGGAGACAGTTTTTCGAATGCGATACCGAGCGATAAACATCGAAGAGAATCAAAGCGACTTGTAAGTGAGTTTTTGAGTGCGAAATTACTGTGAACTGTTTTTAAGTGTTTTGTAAAGTTAAGTAACAGTGTGAAAATAAATCCTACTCTTATTCATCGGTGTTAAAAGTGCTTTTCAATCACGAACCCACCCTACGAACGTAACATTTGGTGTCAGAAGTGGGATTGAAAATGCCGCTTACTCCGCGAGAAGAAGAGAAGGAGAGGATGCAGACCCGAAGCCGCGCCGCAGCTGGGGACCCTACAGACACCGCCGCAGCGTCAGATACAGCGGCGGCAGTATCCCCAAAGCCGGAAATAGACATCAACGCGATTCTGGTCCTCCTGAAAGAACAAGCTAGAAGGCAGGAGGAACATGCTAGAAAGCAGGAAGAACAAGCTAGAAGGCAGGAGGAACAAGCTAGAAGGCAGGAGGAACATGCTAGAAAGCAGGAGGAACAAGCTAGGATTCTACAGGAGGAACAAAAGAACCAGTTCGAACTCCTCCGTGAGGTACACGACGCAACCGCAGAATGGAAAAAGGAGATGGCTGAGGTCCAGGATAAAATTGTGGCAGTGGACATTAAAGTCGAAAATCACGAACAGCGCCTCAACGGTGTCAACGAAAAGGTAGAAGGCCACGAGAATCGCCTCCAGAAGTTGGAAATTAAAGTGGCCAACGGCACCACCAGTTTATCGGGTGCACCAGCCACAGGAGGTGAAAAGTTAAAGTTACCACCATTTGATGGTACCTCTTCATGGGCCGCATACAAGCACCAATTCGAGTTGGTTGCGGAAACAAATGGCTGGAGCAAGGATTATGCAAAAACGGCACTGAGTTTGGCGCTACGGGATGAAGCTCTCAGTATCTTGGAAACGTTGGGAAAGGATAAGACATATGACCGTCTCCTTGAAGCTTTAGAAGCACGCTTCGGTGACAGTCATCTAGAGCACGTCTACAGAGCTCAACTGAAGGATAGGACCCAGGGTCGTAATGAGTCATTACAAAAGTGGGCCCTAGAAATAGAGAAACTGGTCCAAAAAGCATACCGAGATTCATCCTCTTTTACGGATGGAATGCTAGTGCAGACATTCATAGATGGGATTCGAGACTTTGAAGTGAGGGCTGCTGTACGACTGGGTCACCATGGGAGTTTGAAGGATGCGCTTGCCCATGCTCTCGAGGTGGAAGCTGTACGCCAAGACCCAACAAGATCCTTCAGGGTACGCGAAGTCACTGCCAGGGAGCCGATTGCTCCACCTCGAGAAACGGGACCTCGATGTTACAACTGCGGAGAACGAGGACACATGCAATCTGGCTGCCCGAAAAGACATTGGAGGCGACGAGACTCGGACCAAATGGACAGGCCAGCAAGCTCTGGTAATCCAGAACGGCAGCAGCAGGGAAACGAGTAAAAGCCAGGACTACGGGACGAGTGCTGGCTGGTGGTCAAAATGTCCCAGTTATGATCTCCCAGGCAAACAACGGGAACAGTCTGGCTGTCAAAGGAGAAATTGGCGGAGTGCCATGTCACCTTACTATCGACACCGGAGCTTCTCGAACTGTGACCAGTTCTCGACTGCTAAAACACCTGATCAGAGATCATCAAGTCCGACCAATGCATCTTCAGCTGCAAACGGCTACCGGCCAGAACATTTCCGTCCAAGGGGAGCAAGAAGTGTCAGTAAAGATTGGAGAAAAGAAGTACTGGCACAAAGTCATCATTGCTGACATCGTAGACGACTGTATTATTGGTCTAGATTTTATGAGGAAGTACGATTGTAAGATCGACTTAAAAGGCGGCGTGCTGAAATTTGGGGCTTATGAAGTTCCTATGGAGGGTGAAGTGGGTGGACATGTCTTCTGCGCTAGAAGGACTACACTACAACCGAGATCGCAAGCCCTAGTTCCGGTGAAGTTACCACATGGTGTGAGACAAGGATCTCATTCCTGCGTGCTAATAGAGAAAATAGATGGCAGTAAGCCGTGGATACCAGCTCGCACAGTGGTAATGACGTCATCCGCAGCATTTATAAGAGTTCTTAATTTAAGTGACACTCAACACGTCCTAAGTAAAGGAACCCTTATGGGGAGATGCGAGGCAATCTCATGGATACGGAGTTGCCATGGTCCAAACGAGGTCAAGTTGCAAGAAGAAGTTGTGGATATTGGAAAATTATTGGAAAACTGCGAGAATGATCTCACGGAGGAAGAACTTCTAAAGGCGCGTAATCTACTAAAGCGCTATAGGAGTGTCTTCTCTGCACATGACAGTGATATCGGGAGAACTGGAGTAGTGCAGCACGAGATCGACACTGGAGATGTCATGCCTATTCGACAGCGACCTCGGCGAGTTCCAGTAGCTCGAGAAAAAGAAGTCGAAGACATGATCAAGGAAATGAGGAGGGACAAAGTAATAGAACCGTCGACCAGCCCTTGGTGTTCTCCAGTAGTCTTGGTGAAAAAGAAGGATGGCACTATGAGATTTTGCGTTGACTATCGTAGACTCAACGACGTGACCAAGAAGGACAGTTATCCATTGCCGAGGATAGACGACACTTTGGACACTTTAAACGGCATGAAATGGTTTTCCACCTTGGATTTGAAAAGTGGATACTGGCAAGTGGAAATTAAGGACAAAGATAAAGAGAAAACAGCCTTCTCAACTGGTAAAGGACTTTGGCAGTTTAATGTTATGCCGTTTGGGTTGTGCAATGCACCGGCAACTTTTGAGAGGTTAATGGAGCAAATACTTGCCGGCCTCCTGGGTGATACTTGCCTAGTGTATCTGGATGACATCATAATTGTAGGTAAAAATTTCGATGACCACCTTAAGAAACTGGAGCAAGTTTTGTCCAAGTTGCGTGACGCAAATTTAAAACTAAGTCCGAAGAAATGCTCATTCTTCAAGCGTAAGGTAAACTACTTGGGACATGTAATTTCATCAGAAGGCATCCAGACAGACCCTGAGAAGATAAGTGCAGTTAAGGATTGGCCAACACCGAAAGATAAGACAGCAGTGCGTGCCTTTTTAGGACTTTGCTCGTACTATCGACGATTTGTGAAGAACTTCTCGGATATAGCAAAGCCTTTGCACCAGCTGACGGAAGAGAAACGACCATTTAATTGGGATGATCAGTGTGCAGCAGCCTCTCAGATCTCAAACAGAGACTTTGTGAAACACCGATTTTGGAATATCCCGACCCGGATAACGAGTTTGTTGTTGACACTGATGCAAGCAATACTGGCATCGGAGGAGTCTTGTCACAAAACAAAGGAGATCAGGAAGTTGTGATAGCCTATTTCAGTAAATCGTTATCGAAACCCGAGAGAAATTATTGCGTCACTCGGAGAGAATTGCTGGCAGTCGTTAAAACTTTGCAGCATTTCAGCAAATATTTGCTTGGACGCAAGTTCCGAATCAGGACTGACCATGCTGCTTTAAAGTGGTTGTTAGAGTTCAAGAACCCCGAAGGTCAGGTGGCACGCTGGATCGAACAACTGCAGGAATATGACTTTTCCATCGAGCATCGAAGTGGAAAGTCACATGGAAATGCAGATGCCCTCTCCCGAAGGCCTTGTCCGGATGACTGCAAACACTGTTTAAGACAAGAGGATAAGGACTGCGTGAAGATGTTGAGGACCGACACTGTTAGCGAGGAATGGAGTGACGCTGTCATGCAAGAAGCTCAACAGGAAGATCGTGACATAAAACCCATTTACGACTGGATTAACGGTGGAATGCCCAAACCAAAGTGGTGTGAAGTAGCTCCGATGAGTACAGTGACCAAGAGCTACTGGGCGCAATGGGAAAGTCTGATTATGCACAATGGCGTACTGTGTAGGAAATGGGAGTCAGCGAACGGAAAGGATGCTCACCTTCAAGTGGTCGTACCAAGGAAGAGAGTTAGCGATGTTCTAAGATCCTTTCATGATGGCATTTCCGGCGGGCATCTAGGAGTAAAAAGGACTCTGATGAAGATTCGACAACGATTTTACTGGATACACTGTCGGGAAGATGTGGAAGACTGGTGTAGGAAGTGTACTAGCTGCTCGTCGGTCAAGGGGCCATATACACGCAGTAGAGGTGCGCTTAAAGTTTATAATGTGGGGGCACCTTGGGAAAGAATTGCTTTGGACGTCGCAGGGCCGTTCCCGATCTCTGACCGCGGAAACAAGTACATCCTTGTGGTCATGGACTATTTCACCAAATGGCCTGAAGTGTTTGCCATTCCAAATCAAGAGGCAGTCACAGTAGCGGAAACGGTAGTGGCTGAAGTATTTTGTCGGTATGGAGTACCTCTTGAGATCCACAGCGATCAGGGAAGAAACTTTGAATCTCTGGTGTTTCAGGAGACTTGCCGAGTCATGGGAATTCATAAAACTCGGACTACGTCCTATCATCCACAGTCAGACGGGATGGTCGAGAGGTTCAATCAGACTCTGGAACGACATTTGGCCAAAGTAGTTGACAGCCATCAAAAAGATTGGGACAGGCATATTCCACTCTTTTTAATGTCGTATCGTACCGCAGTTCACGAAAGCACGGCCGTGACACCTGCGTGTGCTAATTTTGGAAGAGAACTGCGGTTACCTGCGGATCTACTGACAGGACGACCTCCAGATGCACCAAAGACGATTTCAGAATATGCAAGTGAACTGCGAAACCGGATTGATGGTGTTCACAATCATGTTCGTGAACACGGACTGCAGGCCAGCGAAAAGATGAAGACCAGATATGACCGGAAGTCTAACCAGACGAGATTTGAGGAAGGATCGTTGGTGTGGCTACATAACCCTATGCGAAAAAAAGGGAAGTCCCCGAAATTATCACCGAGTTGGGAAGGGCCGTACAAAGTAGTCACTAGGATCAACGATGTCACATACCGAATACAGCGTAACGCGCGTAGCCCCTGTAAGATTGTTCATGTTGATCGATTGGCCAAATACCATGGATCTAATGATGCTCGGGACGAGCATGTCTTAGGAGGGGGCAGTGTTACGGCGGTGGGTTAGGTGGAAACTTTAATCGTGCTTTTCGACCCATTGTAGGCGTTTTCAGCAGGCTGGAATACTGTTTCAGGCCGTTTCAGAGGACGCTCTATCACATATTAGTTTATCAAAATTTCACCCAAGTTACCGTCGTTTTCAGGCGCCTGAAACATGTTTTCAGTCCGTTTCAGGCCACCCTCTATCCGATGACGCCATAACCTGAAAACCCGTTTTCAGGCGTTTTCAGGACCCCTTATGGGCCTTTGAACTACATTTCAGTATATGGCGAAATCTTCAATAGGAGTGAAAGAGATAGCACGATTAGAAAGAGACAGCTATACTGAGAACATTCGAGAAGGTGTGTGACAGGGATGGCCTATATGTGCGAGAGAAACAGACTGATGATCCTGTTTCCGGAACATTCTAGTAACTGTGTGAGAGAGATAGCACATGAAAGAGACAGACACTCTACTCGTTTCAGGAACATTCGAGATGTAGGTATGACGTCCTAGCTGGACTGTTCTCGAACTTTGTGGACCGATTCACCGGGGGTATATAAGCCGGGCGAGGTTGCGGCGGAGACAGTTTTTCGAATGCGATACCGAGCGATAAACATCGAAGAGAATCAAAGCGACTTGTAAGTGAGTTTTTGAGTGCGAAATTACTGTGAACTGTTTTTAAGTGTTTTGTAAAGTTAAGTAACAGTGTGAAAATAAATCCTACTCTTATTCATCGGTGTTAAAAGTGCTTTTCAATCACGAACCCACCCTACGAACGTAACATTATCATAGTTAATGTAGTGTGACTTGGCCGTTGACTTGTACCCACTCACGTATAAAGAATGTTGAGTCTTAAGTCTTGTTATCATTATTTTTTATACGTTAGTGGGTACCAGTCGACGGCCAAGTCATACAACATTAACTATAATAATAAAGAAATCACAGTAAGGAATCTTAGGCTTGGCACGACTTTGTCTAGATTTCATTACTTTTTAGAGATAAACAAGCAGCTCCATCGAGACTTGGCTAGTTTTCTACTGAATGTTTTTGGTGGGATTTCACTTCTTTTTGTAAAAACGTGTGCTTATTGATTTATTTTATTAGATTTTTTTATTTGGCACAGTTTTTTTTTCTTCGATTATCCTAGTTTTTATAGTTTTCCCTTTATGTGGCCATTAAACCCTAACTCTGTACCAAATTTCAGCTCTCTGAGTTGACGGGAAGTACTAGTTCTATTTTGATGATCATGAGTGAGTGTTTTGATGATCATGAGTGAGTGAGTGTCATAAATGCGAAACTTTGCTTTCGCTTAACTTCGGAACTAAATGACCTACAGACTTGAAATTTTAGATTTTAAGTATGTGATTATAGATTACTGGATAACGAAAATTTCTGCGTTCTGGTCTTATCCAGAGGTTCTCAAATAGGGGCCTGAAAATGCGGCGAAATGGTTCCAGTAAAGGATGGTACGGCAGTGCTTGCTTCGCGCTCGACTTTGCGGGGGCACTACCGTGCCCCCAGATCAATCCGCAATTTTACGACACCCACAGGAAGAGATCCTATTCTAAAAGCGGGCACGGCACAGACTAATGAAATAAAATGATATGAAAAACTCAGCACTTTTTATCAAAAAAGCCGTGCTATAGCTACAGTTTAAATCCTTAAGCAAACAGAATTGGACATTTTGTACAACAATGATAATCATTAATCATTGTTTTAATTTGGTTAGCGTCACGTCTCAGTGCTATCGGGGTCAGTCAGTTTTAACTGCATCTGTACAAATAAGCAAAATAGTTAGTGCTGATTTACAAGATAATATGACATTCAACAGTTTTCTTCATCGGTTCCATGGTGTAATGGTTAGCACTCTGGACTTTGAATCCAGCGATCCGAGTTCAAATCTCGGTGGAACCTGATTTTTTTGTAACTACCAAGACATCGTTGAAAAAATTATAAATACTGCAAGTTCGTTAAAATCCCGTCGAATAAAATTACACATAAAATAAAATGAACTGTGATTACTTAAAACTAAATTATGTACTGAAACTTTATTTTGATCCTGAAAAACATGACGTTATCTTTTAGTTGTTAGGTAATCCATGCCAAGGCCATTATTTGCTCATATTACAGACAACACTCGGTATAAGTAGTTTCGTTTTCTTTCTTTCTAATAATGCCGCAATGCCCTGTCCCTCAATACAGCCCTGTCCTTAGAATCGCCACGCATACATAATTCAGAGCAGACACGTGCGTGGACGCAATCAGTATGCTGCATTATAGATGAGAGGCGAGCGCGAGATTGTCCAAGAATCAGCAGTATGTAGGACATATTGACCTTTGATGTTGTTTTGTTTGGGATACATTTTTGTCAATTTGCTTACCCTCTTTTGGGGTCCGAGCTGTGTTTGCTTTGGATTGGCAGGCAGCGAAACTTAATATTGATTTTATTGTAACTAAATTTGGATTTGATAATAATCATCATCATCATCATATCAGCAGTCCATTGTTAGACATAGGCCCCATAGAACTCCAGTTGCCACGGTTGGAAGCGACCTGCATCCACCATGAACCCTATGCTTTAACCTGATCATCCGTCCATCTCGTTGGTGGATCCTTCGCTGCGTTTGTCCGTCCGTGGTCTCCATTCGATAACTCGTCGGCTCCAACCATCCATATATATGTCCTAACGTACGGTAGAATATAAGTCAATGGCTCCAACGGTCATCTGTTCTCCGTGCTATATGGCCTGCCTATGATGGTGCTGGTGTGGTGTTTGGCTATCCTATTCCACTTCAACGAGCTAATTCGCTTAAGAATTAATAAAAACATTAATTTCGGTAGAGTATTATCCGTACAATCCCAACCACCTTACCCACGTAACCTTCCAGACTAACAAACATATTATTAAGTAATCAAAAACAACATATTAAAAACTATTTAGGTAAAAAAGGCGTGACCCCGTTGCGTCTTTTCGTAAGACAAATGAAAAATGTCAACACCAATCTGGGGGCACGGCAGTGCCCCCGCCAAGTCGAGCAAAAAAAAAACAAAGGCACGGCCGTACCATACTTTTCTCGAAGCCATTCAGGCTATTTTCAACACCCTGTATTTTTGTTATGGCTAAAGCTAGAACCCTGAATTTTCAGTTACCTATAGGGCCTAATGGGACTTAGATATATTATCAATAACATTCAGTTTGAACACGTAGATTAAGAACTATCACATGTTAAAGTTCCTCAGTTTTGTCACTGACATACCTACACACTGACTTTTGATCATCATAATTCTAAGGTACTTCTAGCAGACCCACAAGCTCCAAATTTTAAACATAGTTAGTTTTTAGCCTACATAGTCCCAGAAAAATCCAAAATGTTGCAATTTCAGTCACGTTTCAAAGTTATACAAACTGCACAAGTAAGTTTGTAATCCCATATAAATACTAGCGATTACAAAGTTACACAGCAATGACTTTATTGAAAGTAGTGCGTATTGTATACGTATTAATGTTGAGTCTTAATACCTGAGTATTAAGGGTTAAAATGAAATTGTTTATCTTGCTAATGTAATAAGTACCAAAGTTCGTTTGTTTGTGAATGTGTGTGCGATGCGAGTGGACGCGAGGATGGACGATGGAAATTGGAATATGGATGATGGACAATGGATAATGGTCGATGGACGATGGGTAGAAAATAAACGTTGGACGATGGAGTGTGGACGATGGACGATGGGCGACGGACGATGGATCATCATCATCATCATCATCATCCCAGCCTATATGCGTCCCACTGCTGGGCACAAGCCTCCTCTCAGAATAAGAAGGCTTGGGCCTTAGTTCCCACGCCAGCCCAGTGCGGACGATGGATGGTGTAGGATGAACGACGGACGATGACGGACGACAGAAAACGACGGACGACGACGGATGACGGAAGTTAGACGGGCGAAAGACGAACGACCGACGAAAGACGATGGATGACGACGGAAGTTCGACGACGGACGACAGACGATGACTGACGAGGGAACTTCGACGACGGACGATGACGGACAATGGACGATGACAGACGACGGACGACGACAGACGACGAACGCCGACAGACCACGGTCAACGAACGATAGACGATGGCGACGACGGACAAAAGACGACGACCGACGACGGACAAGACAACGGACGACGGATAACGGACGATGACCGACGATCGACGACGGATGATGGAGGGTGGACGATGGACAATGTACGATGGACGACAGATGGTAGACGGACGACGGAAGTTCAACGATAGGCGACGATGGACGACGGACGACGACCGACGACCGACGACGACGACGACGACGACGACGACGACGACGACGACCGTCGGTACGGACGATGGACTGTAGACGATGAACGAGGATGGACGATGGACGATAACCGAGGATAGACGATGGACGGTGGACGATAGACGAGAATGGATGATGGGTAGTGGACGAGGATAGACGATGGATGGCACACGAAGGACAAGGATGGACGATGGACGATAGTGGACGATGGACGATGAACGATGAACGAGAATGGACGATGGACGAGAATGGACGATGGACGATAGACGAGGATGGACGATGGACGATGGACAAGGAAGGATGAACAAATGAAGATAGTAAAGCGTTATTACAAGAAGTAGTACCCGAAAAAAAAAGAACTGCCTACAAAAAGTGATGAGATCCCACCAAAAACATTACATGTAAAAAGCTGCAAGTCTCGCAACGCAATGCAGTTCTTGTAATGCTAAAAAGGTTTGAGATGCAATATTATACCAAGTCGGTTATTTTTGTCAGTACCGGGGGGTTTCCATAGAACTCGATTTTTACCAACTTGCTTATTTTAAAACCATAGAAAAGTACAGTTTATAGTTCTCAAATAAAGAGTAAACCAAATTATTTTTTAAACACATAATGACTTGGCCATCGCTCTCAACCTTTAGTCATTCTCGTATTATGTGTATCACTCAAACTGCAAGGCTGGGGCTAGCGCTATCTTTAATTATAATTACTATAAATAGCTGACGTTGATGATTATAATTCTTATGTCATTATGTAGCCTTGCGATGGCCAAGTCATTTATGTGTTTAAAAATAATTTGGTTTACTCTTTATTTGAGAACTATAAACTGTATTTTTCTATGGTTTTAAAATAAGCAAGTTGGTAAAAATCGAGTTCTATGGAAACCCCCCGGTACTGACAAAAATAACCGACTTGGTATAATATTGCATCTCAAACCTTTTTAGCATTACAAGAACTGCATTGCGTTGCGAGACTTGCAGCTTTTTACATGTAATGTTTTTGGTGGGATTAAATATTCCCGGCAACATTCAAATGGCTTCAACTTCTCTTGTCGAAATATCAGCTAAAATGTTCTTACTTATGATTTGCACCAATGACATATACAACATGTCAAAGTCAAAGTTAAAGTGAAAGTCAAAATATTTTTATTCAATTTAGGCTATCACAATCACTTAGGAATGTCAAAAAAATCTACCACCGGTTCGGAAAAACCTCTGTTGAAAAGAATCCGGCAAGAAACTCAACGAGGTATGTGTTTTTTTTTAAACGGATTTACAATATTAATAAATATTAATGTGCTTTGTTGTCAATAAATATTGTGAGTTTGCGTTTGAGTTTGAAATGATATCTATATACTTTACATCACAAGTATTTAAGTAACACAACTTTATTTTTAACACAGTAGGTTCATTATTTGAAGGGATCGCTAATGCGGATCGGAATTATTTCCAAATATACCTGTCCATGATATAAGCATTGACTTTATAATAAGCCTTAGATATAAACGTCTTCTTGACATATTATAGACATGCTCATAAATAATGAAAACGGTACATTTATTATTTACTATTGTTTTAAAGTCAGCTAAACGTAAAAAAATAAAGCCAGCCTACAGGATACTAGATACTGAGCGGCAAAAAATCTGGTCCACAGAACGTATGTATGCAGTTATAGATAACTAGCTTTTGCCCGCGGCTCCGCCCGCATGGTATTCGGTTATCGCGCGCTGTTCCCTCGGGATCTGTGCATTTTTCCGGGATAAAAAGTAGCCTATATCACTCTCGGGGCCATAAACTATCTCCATGCCAAAAATCACGTCGATCCGTCGCTCCGTTACGGCGTGAAAGACGGACAAACATACAAACACACTTTGACATTTATAATATTAATAGTATAGATATGGATAGTATATTAAATGCCTAAATGCCAAGTTTCATAGTTTTATCTTCGACAGCGACGAACTTCCACCATATAAACTTTCACCCCCTATTTTAACCCCTTAAAGCCTCTTTTTCGCGATAAAAGATAGCCTATGTCCTTTCCCAAGGTCTATTCTATCTCTGTACCAAATTTCATCCAAATCGGTTCAGCGGTTTTGGCGTGAAAGCGTAACAGACAGACAGACAGACAGACAGACAGAGTTACTTTCGCATTTATAATATTAGTATGGATTTTGTATGGAAAGTGGGCCTAATATTGTGCCGCTGAGTATAATTTAGCAAAATATTATTGTGAAAAAAGCAATCTGAGTTATTTATTCGCTGTCATACCGTTATAGCTGTCTAAGTAGGCCACTCGGCTATTACCTAGGCCTTTCTCTCGCGCATCTGCTTTCGACCTCGCAAATCGTGACTTTATGCGTGACGTCATAGTGAGAGGTTGAATCTGATGAATATATTGGGCACACATCACAAGCGGTTCCATGGTGTAATGGTTAGCACTCTGGACTTTGAATCCAGCGATCCGAGTTCAAATCTCGGTGGAACCTGACCTTTTATTTGTTATTTGGATTAATTAACTAATTTAATTATGTAATGTAATTGAAAACTCATTTTCGTAGTGTTCAAGTCAATCGAATAATAAGTTAATGTAAGAAAAATTATATATTGCAATTCAAATACAATGTCGATGTAAATTTGCAAACTACCTGCACCACAAGCAGTGGTCCAATCCCCCAAAAAAGTACGTTAGTTTCACTTTGCGATTATAAAACGACATTTCCGATGATAGCTCTGTCAAATAGTGATGTCAAAAAGTGAGTAATAGTTTTTTGCCAAAAAATGTGGATTGCTACAGACTCAGTCATAAATACCAACACAATTTTATTCTCAAACAACTAAAGAGCATTTTTATACGTTTCTGAATATCTATATTGCTTAGATCTTGTTGAGATAATGTGAACTATTATTCGTAACAGAATATAATCAAAAACTGGCAAGAACGAATATTTAGTGGCGCTAAATATTTCCAAAAATTCAGGTTCCACCGAGATTTGAACTCGGATCGCTGGATTCAAAGTCCAGAGTGCTAACCATTACACCATGGAACCGGCTGACAAAAGATATTAAATCAATAACTATTTACTTTAACCACAATAACATACATACGTATGTTTTGGTATACAGACAAAACCCACTTGATCAAACAGAGAAACAGTCACGTAATTTCTTAAACTTGATAATAAGCTAGGCTACAAATATTTTAATAAGCTATTAAGCGGTTCCATGGTGTAATGGTGAGCACTCTGGACTCTGAATCCAGCGATCCGAGTTCAAATCTCGGTGGAACCTGATTTTTTTGCAATGTAGATTGTCAGGGTAGAGCAGTGAGACCCTAGGGGTTCAATTTGAGAAAAACGAATTTAAGTTTTAGACGTTTATTTAGCCCCTAAGGCTTTACTGACAGAAATGAAAAAAAAAAAACTCGAGGGTCGCGGATACAGAAGAGTTGAGTGGGAAAGCGTTCTTGGTAAGGCTTCCCTGGATCAGAGTCCGAAGCGCAGGTCGCCGGAGCTGGACAAGGCTGGAGGCAGAAGGGGCTCCAGGGTCAGCAAGCAGCAGCAGCAGTCCTTTCGTAGAGGAAGGACAGGGGCTTCGGTTCCAGGCAGCCGTGACAAGGTGTTGGTGGAGCGGTGAGGGGTTCAGTCCCAGACCGTACGGTGCCGCCCTGGAATATGTACTGGTTTAGGCAAGGTTCAGGCGGCCTAAATTCTGCCATCCATCCAACCGGCGTGAAGATTCTCATCATCATCATCATCAGGTCAGCCGTAATGTTGGAGGTGGCAGAAAAAATCGTTCGAAGTATTTAAAAATAGTTATAAGTAAAATAAAAAGAAACAAAAGTAAATTAAATTTGGAAAAAGTCGTTACAATTTTAAATATGTAACGGCCCAACGGTTACATTATAAAATGGGCACAGCATTTAAAAAAATAAATATACAATTTAGAAATTAAAGGGCCGAGAGGAATAAATTACTAAAATACGAATTGCTAACAATTTATAAAAACAGATTTACAAAATGTGGAAAACAACTATGAACTTTGGCTAAATATACAATTAAAAACTGGAAGAAAACACAAGTTAAAAATACACAAGTAAAGATTGATATTTGCCAAGGACTTACCAAATTTGGGCAGAGTTTCACTGAATTTAAAAATTTGAAATATATATAAATAGTTTTAGGCGAATTCGTTGTTTTCTGATTTTTTGCAGAATGTGAAATTCTGGCTGTGTGCGTCTATTTAAGCAAAATTTTGACACAATAACAATATCAGCTGTTAAGAAAACAACTACCGTCCAAATTCAACAATTTTAACTAGCTTACCCTCTTATTGATAAAAATACCAGAGACAATATGGAATTAACTATGTATTTTTGAACTTGAATGTATAAAATTTAAAAGATAAAACTTCAATCTGTACTTCAAAAAAACAGTTGCGCAATGGCATTTAATTAAATATGGAAAATAAAAATGTTTTTATAGACTGCGCTACTAACGCCATCTAGCGGTAAGAGATAACAACGGTTGCACCGTGACAAGATCAATCATAGAATTTTGATGAGAATAAGGTCAGAAAATTTTGTTGTAGGCACTTTGTTTTATGAATTTGTTAAGCCGTCAAATTTTTCAGACTCAAAGAAAGAAAGAAAATAGGTTTATTCACAACACAAGATAACAATACTATTTGGTACAGCATAGGTAATGCTGAAGCGTTAAAAACAAACCGACGCGACGTTGCTTTTTATTTATTATAGATTGACCCTTACTTCGCAATTCTTCGGGCTATGTCAGTAACCTTAGTTCTACTGCGGATAGCATCATTTCTGATTCTATCCCGCAGAGAAACCCCAAAAGCACAAGACCGATCTGAGTGGAGAGCCTTGGGGGAGGCCTATGTCCAGAAGTGGACGTCTTTCGGCTGACATGATGATGATGATGATGACCCTTACTTCTAAGTAAACCCAATGTGGATATGTCCGTATATCCAACACGCTCTTGACAAGTTTCATTACGCGTATCCAGCTTTAATTATTATTAATTGTTTTTTTTTTTTAACTAATTAGCAAATTTACGAACACTAAAAGTTCAGGTTCCACCGAGATTTGAACTCGGATCGCTGGATTCAAAGTCCAGAGTGCTAACCATTACACCATGGAACCGTGTTTTAGAATCACCAATTCTTCCACCTTCACCTTTTGTAAATGCTTGAACAAAAACCAATAGAACTACACTTGAACAAATATAATATGTAGCAGTACTTTATTCGTGATTGCCGGTAATTGATTATTATAAGAAAATGGATGGATCTTTATCCATGTGTAGTGGTAAGCACTTTGGGCTCTGAATCCAGCAATCCAGTACTTTTAGTGTTTGTACCTATTGCTAATTAGCTTTATAAAATATATAATAATAGTTGGACACGTGGTGAAACTTTCCAAGATCGTGTCGGACAAGTCCACATTGAGCTTCTTTAATAAAAGTAATAAAACTAAGCTAACCCTGAAAAATTTAACGGTTTAATAGATTCTTTAAAACAAAATACTTACCTGCACCAAAATCTTCTGGTGTCTTTCTAATCAAAATATTAATGACGATTGTTTTAAATAAAATTGGCAAGAAAAGTAATAAGAAATAGATCCGAAAACTTTGATAGAAAATATCCTGATTCTAATAGGTACGATTGAACTACATTGCACAAAAATTAGGTTCCACCGAGATTTGAACTCGGATCGCTGGATTCAGAGTCCAGAGTGCTCACCATTACACCATGGAACCGCTTAATTGCTCATTAAATCATAGCTAGCTAACATGACTACAATTTCGAATACAGATAACAATTGAATACACACAGAAAATGTAGGTATTGTTCCTACTCAGTGGCCATCAATTATATGATGACAGTAATTAAATAGTGACTACAAGATCAAATTGTTGCAACAAGCTATCAAGCGGTTCCATGGTGTAATGGTGAGCACTCTGGACTCTGAATCCAGCGATCCGAGTTCAAATCTCGGTGGGACCTGTACTTATACATTATTTTTGCGATTAAAACTATGTACGTTCAATTCACAGGATGTCATGTCACTAAGATCCATGTAGCATGTTATGTAACGCGAAACAAATCCAAAAAGAAACAAAGAAGCAAATAAAGTTCCACATTTGTTTTTAAAGATTCAGGTGTCCAGGATTAAACAGCCCAAGTGTCGGACAAAATTTCATCAAGGCTCAGTATCACTTTCCGATATCGTCTCCCGTTCCGACCAAAATGGGCGCCGCCGCGATCAAATTTATTCAAATTGTACCGTGTCACCACCGCACTTCCATCGCACCTGCTTTACACCGGCAACTGGCAAAAACGAACCGTAAGTACCCTGATATAAGCTTTAAAATGTAACACAGGTAACGACACTCAATTCGATATATGATTATGGATAGAAATTCTTATTCCACTCAAAATAACATCCGTTTCCTCTTAGCAGAGGTTCACTTGCCTCCTTAGAACTGAAGGCATTGTGAAGTCGACTTTACAGGTTGGTCGGAACGTTGGTTTGCTTTTGGAGGACATAAGTCGCGAAGTAAATGGGTAGCAGAGACGGCTGCCAGTTTTGATACAGACAGCCTTTGTTGGGTTTCTAGAAGACGTGTCTATGAAGATTGTGTGAGTGGATGGCGCGAAGCGTATCGGAGGATATATTGGTTGTGAATACTAATGCTCGTCAACATTAGACAATGTTTTTGTTAACTGAGCGACGCGATTAGAGTGAGATAGAAAACATCTCGCATCTCGTAGGGAGTTTGAAACGCGGTAGGTACCATTTTGTGTACACGATTTTTAGAGGACAAGCAGGGTAATATTTTAGTTGATTAATATGAACATCCGCAAAGTAACGCCTCAATAAATTGTAGAATGTATGGGCGACCGAGCTTTGCTCAGGCTAAAACTCGGTAACAAGCGTTTTCTCGGAGATAAGACCAAGCTAAATCGATTTTTCATCCCCGAAAATCCCTTCATACCAAATTTTATCGAAATTGTTGGAGCCCCCGAAATATTATTGCTCGTTTAAAGGTATTAGATGTGGTGCTCACTCTAACCTATAATTACATTTTTTTATATAAGAGGGGGTAAACGAGTATGCGGGTCACCTGATGGAAAGCAATCACCGCGCCCATGGACACCTGTCAATACGAAGGGTATCACAGGTGCGTTGCCGGCCCTTTGAGAGACGGATAGGCTCGTTTTTTAAAAATCCCTAAGCTGTACCGCTCCGGAAACACTTTCCCAGGAAGCTGGTTCCATATTTTAGTTGTGCGTGGAAAAAATTAAAGCTTAAAGCGGACAGTGCTGGATTGCCAATCATCGAGGTGGTGAGGATGAAATGACTGACGCCTGCGCGAAGTACGGTAGTGAAACCTAGCTGCAGGCAACAATCCGAATAATTCATCCGAACACTAAACAATGATCTATTTCTAACTAAACCTATTGAAATAGAATGCAAGCAATTTCTGTCTCCCTCTTTAAAGATACCTTGCGATCGAAGCAAAAAAACTCAACAAAACAAATAACTGTAAACGCCTCTACATCAGAAAAAGCTCCATCCATTTTCGCGCATGCCCTCCCAATGAAACTTGTAAAGTATCTTGGGTGTCTTTCTCAAATCAACTTATAACACAACCGAAAACATTAAAAAACGCGTCACGACAAGACATAATCAAACATGTCTTTGCTATCACCAACTTGTATTTGCAGCTTCACGTGTACTTGTTTCATACTATTTCATATGTTTACGTACGCAACGTTAACGTTGTCGAATTTACATAAAGATGGCCGGTGAGAGTTGAGACGTCTCGGAATCGAGTTAGCAAGGCTGGAGGGATACTTTAAAACTGTCGCTTAGTTGAGATGTCGAATCCGTTTACGGAGTTTCTCTGAGTTTACGGAACGCCTAGTGATGGGTATTGGACGATAAAATCTCTGCGATGATTAATATTTGAGAGCTTATCTGTAGCTAACATGTTCGGAACCAGGCTCGTCGAATCGCCTTTTCCTTTCAACGCTAAACCTAGCTTGATAATAAAACTAGTTTTAACCTTATACCATTTCGTTACTATCACTTTTTTCCTAGTCACGTGTACCTGAAAGTTATTGAGAAACTAATAAATAAATAAATAAATAAATAAATATCACGGGACAATTCACACCAATTGACCTAGCCCCAAAGTAAGCTTAGCAAAGCTTGTGTTATGGGTACTAAGCAACGGATAAACATACTTATATAGATAAATACATACTTAAATACATATTAAACATCCAAGACCCGAGAACAAACATTCGTATTCATCATACAAATATTTGCCCCGGCCGGGATTCGAACCCGGGACCTCAGGCTTCGTAGTCAGGTTCTCTAACCACTTGGCCATCCGGTCGTCGAAACTAACGAACTAATGACTTCTCTATTGATTGGTCTCATTTTTTTATGAATAGGCAACTGCCCATATATTATCTAACTAGACTATACATTTTTTATTTTTTAAGACTTTCTGTACTTTTACTAGATTAGATAACTGAATCTTCTACCTTGACGACAAAAATGTGCCTACGTAAATCAAGTAAAATAAACGTTCAAATACTAACCCTTAAATGTATCGATACTTTTCCCATCCTTTTTCCCACCAGGGGCGTCCAACTTGCGTATTGAGTTACGCGCCCCAACACCGTCCCAATCGCATCAGCACGCCCATTATAATATCCATTGTCGGATGCTGGTAATCCTGGTATTTACATAATAGCTCTCCGGCAGTGCGAGTGGACAATACGCGAAATAGAAAGCCGTAGTGCCTGAACAATATTGTATCGACATCGATACATATTTTGAATGTAATAGAGCTCAAGCACGGTTCAAGAAATACGTAATTCTTAATTTCGATTTGAATGTTAACGAGATAATCATCGATGTACAGGTGTAAGTAGTGATTTTTTATTTATTATAGAAAATTACTATCAGTAGATGTGCAGTTGATATTATTTATGATTTTGTCTTTTTTGTATCAACGGAAATTTCGCTTATATTTCAGATAAACACTAACCCCCTGTTTCAACATCCATTAACTAAATTTATTTGACGGATAAATGTGATGCTGTCTCTGTTTGTTTTGATCGAATAGACGGAGACATCACAATTTTATCCGTCAAATAAAATTAATCAATGGACGGTGAAACAGCCCCTAAATGTAGCAATTGTAAATTTCAAGTTACTAGCTGCAGTAGTGTAGGCTGTTGTCTGTCAGTCAGTCTGTCACAACTCTCCACAGTTTGTATGAACCCAACACGATATCAAAACAGCGGATGTGCAAAGCTAGCACCATTCGTAACCATGTGAATATAAGAACGCACATATGCATTTGCGGCAACGAATGTGTTGAGCATACTTTATGTAAAGGCAAGCCAAAACACGTAAGTACACGTTCAGTACAGTATTGGCTCACATTCTATCACACGCGCATTCTTCAATAACATTTCTATCCGGGGTAGGGTGACCACATGACACCCGGGGAAACAAGGCGAATTTTAATATTTATTTTTGTTAGAAGCAAAGACAGAAAAATTATTCATCATTATCATCATCATGTCAGCCGAAAGACGTCCACTGCTGGACATAGGCCTCCCCCAAGGCTCTCCACTCAGACCGGTCTTGTGCTTTTCGCATCCAGAAGTTTATTAAGTAATAAGAATAAAATAACAGATTAATTAACAATTTTTTATTTAATTAAACATTCACCTTAAAAAAACTAAAATGTTGGCGTTTTCCTCCAGTTTTACGCACAGTCTTCTAACTTGTATTTTAAACTGTCTCCCTAACAATTTCGTACAGTTAATTTTTATTTGTAACAGAGTAAGTATCACCAAATTAACACAGAATATATGAAGTGGATTAGCTTGAATAAACGCCATATTTTGATTTGAATAATGATAATAATTTTCAGAATTATCAATGAATTTCTCTTACGTTACAAGGGTAAAAATATCCTAGAAACTTCGCACATCCTGGCCACCCTAGCAGAGGGCGTTATTTGAATGTTCCACAGCCTCCCAGTAATTGATTCGTGGGTGCGCCGAGTGAATTTCAATAGCAGATTAAATTGATATAACGCTACGTGACGGTGTAAATCCACGGGGCAGACGTCTCTTTCTATGTAATAAACTGTTTTAACCTGTTGATGGTTTGTGCGGAGAAATGCTCAGTATTGCAGGTAGAATGATCCCGCCTCCAGAATTAACAGTGTCATCTTTGACGGATATGTCTTGGAGGATATCATCTTCATTATCAACGTTTAGATAAAACACTTTCTGGTGTAGTAATTGTCACTTATTCGGCATTAATGTTTTCTGTGACTTTTTCTACCTCGGTATTTGACAATATAAAATCTCACCAAAACAAACCTAAATTAATGGCCTACGGATGCACCAAATCCATAAAGCTTTTTGGAATTTTTCTTTAATTTTATACTGTACTTTTTAAGTATTTTATTATGGGATTTATTAAGGGAACTATAGGTCTGTTTATATTTCTTTGTCTTCAATTTCATGTTTATATATGACTGTTTGTTTCTCAATAAATAAATAAAAAAATAAAAAGTATTTCATTTGTAATTATTTTATTTTGGAAAAATGACTTTCTGCCAAGTTTCTTGCGGCGCATTCATTGACGGTCTTTCCAAAAGCGCTGGTAGTTTTTTAAAAATTACGTGTAAAAGTGCCCATTGCGGCCTATTTACTGAATAAATGATTTGAATTTCAATTAAAATATGGCTATGAATATATATTTTATCTCCTGATGCTCCATATTTTAGAGCCACACATTACGAATCAAAATTTTACCAGCCCTGCTTCCTGAGTCCCATTCTTTTAACAGAGATGTTAACACTTACGAGTCTAAAGAGCTATACGTAGGTCAGTTTTGTTAGTTTGGATATTATTATTTCAACATTCTTAACTTTCTTATTCAATTTTGCTTTATAAATTACATTATTAGTGATAATTGACTGATGACTTTTATGTAATACGCGAGGACTAAAGAGAATATATATATCTACTGTCATACTCATCTCATCAACCTCGAGAAAAACCCATCCAATACAAGCTATCTCCAAAAGCTACTCTGACGCACGCACAACATAAACTTTATCTCCCTATCACTTATATCACTTAGTATCAAATAGCTATCGTAAATACGGGCTTGTCGCCTTTACTGCGGCATAAAAATATGTTTCGGTTTACTGCAGTAATCACTTTCATGGGAAAATTAATATTGCGTTATTGGTTTTTCTTTAACGGGTGTTTTAGGGAATATATTCTTATACCGTCGATTACAACTTTAAAAACATCTAAATCACATTTTCCAGCCGAAAGTCTGAATTCCATCATCACCATCTCTGTGAACAGCGCTATGCCAGTGTACGTTACCTTCGGAATTTCCCGCCACGCACAGTGGAATTGTGGAATCAACTTCCGTCAGCAGTGATTTCAGACAGCTATAACGTCGGGGTATTTAAGCAAAGGGCTTATACTTTATTTAAAGGGCCGGCAGCAGACCAGTGACTCTCCTTGAGCTATTGGTAATCATGGCTGTCTTAAGTCAAAGAACTTTATTTTCTTCGTTATCATTATCATCAAGCGGAAGACATCCTTCTTGAACAATGACCTCCCCCTATAACGACACAATGAACCCACCAGATAATCGTTAGGGAAGAAGAGTCCTCGAATAGCGACCGTGAACTGAAAGAGGAAGAGAGAGTTGGCAGGCCTCCCACTAGGTGGATGACCCCATCGCAAGAGTTGCGTACGGGCAACAGGGCAAGTGACGAGTTTTATCGTTCACTGTGACATTCTAAATTTATTGTAGTTTGTCAGGGTAGAGCAGTGAGACCCTAGGGGTTCAATTTGAGAAAAACGAATTTAAGTTTTAGACGTTTATTTAGCCCCTAAGGCTTTACTGACAGAAATGGAAAAAAAAACTCGAGGGTCGCGGATACAGAAGAGTTGAGTGGGAAAGCGTTTCTCGGTAAGGCTTCCCTGGATCAGAGTCCGAAGCGCAGGTCGCCGGAGCTGGACAAGGCTGGAGGCAGAAGGGGCTCCAGGGTCAGCAAGCAGCAGCAGCAGTCCTTTCGTAGAGGAAGGACAGGGGCTTCGGTTCCAGGCAGCCGTGAGAAGGTGTTGGTGGAGCGGTGAGGGGTTCAGTCCCAGACCGTACGGTGCCGCCCTGAAATATGTACTGGTTTAGGCAAGGTTCAGGCGGCCTAAATTCTGCCATCCATCCAACCGGCGTGAAGATTCTCATCATCATCATCATCAGGTCAGCCGTAATGTTGGAGGTGGCAGAAAAAATCGTTCGAAGTATTTAAAAATAGTTATAAGTAAAATAAAAAGAAACAAAAGTAAATTAAATTTGGAAAAAGTCGTTACAATTTTAAATATGTAACGGCCCAACGGTTACATTATAAAATGGGCACAGCATTTAAAAAATAAATATACAATTTAGAAATTAAAGGGCCGAGAGGAATAAATTACTAAAATACGAATTGCTAACAATTTATAAAAACAGATTTAAAAATGTGGAAAACAACTATGAACTTTGGCTAAATATACAATTAAAAACTGGAAGAAAACACAAGTTAAAAATACACAAGTAAGATTGATATTTGCCAAGGACTTACCAAATTTGGGCAAGAGTTTCACTGAATTTAAAAATTTGCAATATAGATAAATAGTTTTAGGCGAATTCGTTGTTTTCTGATTTTTTGCAGAATGTGAAATTCTGGCTGTGTGCCTATTTAAGCAAAATTTTGACACAATAACAATATCAGCTGTTAAGAAAACAACTACCGTCCAAATTCAACAATTTTAACTAGCTTACCCTCTTATTGATAAAAATACCAGAGACAATATGGAATTAACTATGTATTTTTGAACTTGAATGTATAAAATTTAAAAGATAAAAACTTCAATCTGTACTTCAAAAAACAGTTGCGCAATGGCATTTAATTAAATATAGAAAATAAAAATGTTTTTATAGACTGCGCTACTAACGCCATCTAGCGGTAAGAGATAACAACGGTTGCACCGTGACAGTACCCCGGTTTCCAGTGAAAGGTTTTTTTTTTTATCTGACAAAAAAAACCGTCTTTGTGAAATAAAATTTCCTAACGTTTCATTAACAAATTTACCTACATTCATCATCCTAACAAAAACCTAAACATTCAACCTAACACAGCAGGTCAGCTGTTTTAATAGCTACAACTAACCCAACGCTAGAAAAAATTTTGGTGGTATTAAAGGGGTTTTTATTTGTTTGCAACATTTCTTACTAGCTAAAGGATTCACCATTCCGTCCTTTTTAAGGTTACCTAGGTCACATGCGATAAGGGCATATTTAACGAGTTATCATTCCGCTCGATACACGTAACACTAGATAGGTAGGGCAAGGGCTTATTTAACGAGTTGCATCCGCTCGGGTGATAGGCTTTGGGTTCTAACTAGTAGAAAATTAAGTAACATGCTAAACTAAATAAAAAAATTAGAGGACTGCCCACGAAATTACCGGTTATTACGAACGACTGCACGAAGACGAAACGTTATGTGCGTCCCGCTCTATTCTATGGAGCGCGAGAGGGACGCAGCGAGAGAGAAGGCATATCGAATCGCCGCGCGTGCAGATTAGACCAGTCGCTTGCGATGTATTTATAGAAATGTAAACAAGTGACGTTATTATGATAGGAATTTAGATACCTAATTGTTATTGATTATTAAAAGAATTACTTTTATTATAGAATTGTTTAAATTTCACTGCCTTAGGGGCGGGGAATAATTATAGTATTACTAACTGACTTTGCGAGTTAAGTAAGTTAGCATAAAACTCGTATGGAATTTACCACTTTAGGGCGAGCGGTTAGAGAGCTACTAAGCAAGAGTCCAAGGTTCGTGACCTTGCAATATTGATAAGAAAAACCTATGTCAGCGTATTGACAACGAGACAGGTTGTTGCTAGTACCCACCTCGTTTGAAAAAATGGTAGGTAACACAGTCATAGGTAGACTATTGCCTACATAAAACTATAGTACCTACATATATCCTTAGTCGCCTCTTACGACATCCACGGAAGAAATGGAGAGGTGTTATTCTAACCCGACACCACACGGGTAGGAACTATAGTAGGTAAATTATAGTAAGTTCGTACATCGCAATAAAGTACGTTAAATTAAATATGTAGATGTCTAAAATTAAATTAAAGTAATATTATTCAAGATTTAAATTTCATAATTAAGTGTCGTGAAGCGACATGGTGTCATGTTGTTTATAAAATTTATTTAAAAGTAAGTCAATATATTAGTCAGTCAATGACTACCCGCCTAAGTTGCGAGGTACGATGTTTAGATATAACAGAAACGAAAGTTATTTAAATTTGAACGTTAAGTTAACGGTATTAAGAATAAAAATTTATGCTCTTGACAATTATTAGTTACGCGCTAACCGTTCAATATTCTGACGTAGCTACCTACATTTAATAACCAAAACAGCTGATTGATTATAACGTTATAGTAAGTAATTGTTGAATTTGGAATGTAGAATTAAAATTTAAAGTAGAAATTGTAAGGACACTGTATAAGTGAAGATTGCTGAAATCGGATAAACCTTTGGCAAATATCAATAAAGTTGGTAGAACTTCGAACGTTACAAACATTGACTACGTACGTTCCCAGAAGAATAGTACTTATACAAAATAAAGAATAAGTGTCGCAGTCCCGCAGTAACGTAGTAGAGTAATAATTTGAAGCTACGATAATTTAATAAAGTTAAAATGATGATGAGATGATGCCGTAAAAGGCTGAAACGATTTTGATGAATTCCGCAGTGGTTGAAATGTTCTGTTAAATGGGAAAAAAGTAATTTTGTAAATTTTGAGGAATTAAATTGTTAAAATTTGGAATAAAAAAAACGTTAAAATTTTAAAAAAAAACCGTTAAATTAAAAAAAAAACCGTTAAAATTTGGGAAAAAACCACTGTAACCGGCAGAAAGCACTTTATTCGCCTTTTACGAATCCCAGGCTGAGGGGTGACGCTATTCTTACCCGAACGTCACACGGGGACGCGGGGAAAAATGCAATTACTGCGAAACCACGCACAAGGGAACACAGACACTTTACCACCACCAACAATACAACAAAAAACGCTTCCCAACTCAAAATAAACCACTGGGCGCCACTGTCAGGGTAGAGCAGTGAGACCCTAGGGGTTCAATTTGAGAAAAACGAATTTAAGTTTTAGACGTTTATTTAGCCCCTAAGGCTTTACTGACAGAAATGGAAAAAAAAACTCGAGGGTCGCGGATACAGAAGAGTTGAGTGGGAAAGCGTTTCTCGGTAAGGCTTCCCTGGATCAGAGTCCGAAGCGCAGGTCGACGGAGCTGGACAAGGCTGGAGGCAGAAGGGGCTCCAGGGTCAGCAAGCAGCAGCAGCAGTCCTTTCGTAGAGGAAGGACAGGGGCTTCGGTTCCAGGCAGCCGTGAGAAGGTGTTGGTGGAGCGGTGAGGGGTTCAGTCCCAGACCGTACGGTGCCGCCCTGAAATATGTACTGGTTTAGGCAAGGTTCAGGCGGCCTAAATTCTGCCATCCATCCAACCGGCGTGAAGATTCTCATCATCATCATCATCAGGTCAGCCGTAATGGAGGTGGCAGAAAAAATCGTTCGAAGTATTTAAAAATAGTTATAAGTAAAATAAAAAGAAACAAAAGTAAATTAAATTTGGAAAAAGTCGTTACAATTTTAAATATGTAACGGCCCAACGGTTACATTATAAAATGGGCACAGCATTTAAAAAATAAATATACAATTTAGAAATTAAAGGGCCGAGAGGAATAAATTACTAAAATACGAATTGCTAACAATTTATAAAAACAGATTTAAAAATGTGGAAAACAACTATGAACTTTGGCTAAATATACAATTAAAAACTGGAAGAAAACACAAGTTAAAAATACACAAGTAAGATTGATATTTGCCAAGGACTTACCAAATTTGGGCAGAGTTTCACTGAATTTAAAAATTTGCAATATAGATAAATAGTTTTAGGCGAATTCGTTGTTTTCTGATTTTTTGCAGAATGTGAAATTCTGGCTGTGTGCGTCTATTTAAGCAAAATTTTGACACAATAACAATATCAGCTGTTAAGAAAACAACTACCGTCCAAATTCAACAATTTTAACTAGCTTACCCTCTTATTGATAAAAATACCAGAGACAATATGGAATTAACTATGTATTTTTGAACTTGAATGTATAAAATTTAAAAGATAAAAACTTCAATCTGTACTTCAAAAAACAGTTGCGCAATGGCATTTAATTAAATATAGAAAATAAAAATGTTTTTATAGACTGCGCTACTAACGCCATCTAGCGGTAAGAGATAACAACGGTTGCACCGTGACAAGTTACAGAATACATCATCATCATCATCATGTCAGCCGAAAGCCGTCCACTGCTGGACATAGGCCTCCCCCCAAGGCCACTCAGACCGGTCTTGTGCTTTTCGCATCCACCGCGATCCCGCGATCTTAGCCAGATCGTCGCTCCATCTTGTTGGAGGCCTACCGACAGCTCGTCTCCCGGTCCGCGGACGCCATTCGAGAACCTTTTGACCCCATCGGCCATCAGTCCTGTGAGCAATGTGCCCCACCCATTGCCACTTCAGTTTCGCAATTCTTCGGGTTACAGAATGCGCTTTACTTAAATAAAAAATGATGCTCCAAAATATCCAAACGGTCCCAATAAATTCAATTCCGTATCGAGAATTAAGGTGTGTGGCACCGGAAATATGCAAAAAGCCTTGGTCAATGGAACACATAACCGAGGGGGACTAAAGGGAAATTTCACCGAAACCATAAAGAAACCCAAAATGAGTTTGGGTTGGGAATATTCAATGTTCCAACGGTTTTTATTCCATTAGCATTTCAGCAAATTAACATGGATGATGCGAAGGGTTAAACTTTTATGAAAACTAAAGATGCCTACACGAATTTCGAAAAAAATCTTGCGACTTGCTCTTTGTGATTATAATCACGGGATGGTAATGACAATGACCTTTTAAGTGAATGGTCAGAACTCTTTTAACCGTGAATATTAAATAAAGAACAAATTTGTATAACTTAGTGTTTTTGTTGAAAAGCTAAGATCTGTCACGATGTAATTAGGTAAATAGAAAATGTATGTATGTATGTAAACTCTTTATTGCACATAAAAATAAAAATATATAAACACAGAGAGGAGAACAAAGGCGAGCTTATCCCTAAGAAGGGATCTCTTCCAGCTAACCTGATTACGAGAAGACAATGTATTATAATAGAGGATAGACATAGAATTAGAATTACGTGCTGTAGAGATAAGAAAAAAGAAAAACAGAAATACTCAAAATACAAAGAAAATAAATACAAAATTATTTACATTAAAACAACATTAATACACATTTCAAAAGCGGACACAGAACAATAAACATTACCTAAACATTAAACAGTCTCGCCTCAGGTGTCGGTGTCCAGCCATAATATAGAAAATACACTCCTTGGTTAAGAATTCCGGATAGATTCGAAACCAACCACCAATCGACCAATTGAATTAATTACAATAAAATGAGCTTTCTATTAACAAAATCTTCATGCAAATTAGTCCATCCGTTGAGGAATTACGATGCCACATAAAAACAAATACATACTCACATCCATACTAATATTATAAATGGGAAAGTGTGTTTGTATGTTTGTCCGTCTTTCACGTCAAAACGGAGCGACGGATCGACGTGATTTTTGGCATAGAGATAGTTTATGGGCTAGAGAGTGACATAGACTTTTTATCCCAGAAAAATACACAGTTCCCGAGAGAACAGCGCGCGATAACCGAATCCCACGCGGGCGAAGCCGCGGGCAAAAGCTAGTTAAATTTATAAAACCCCTGTTTTGCATTGGAAATTGATTGGTAAGCAATATACATCAAAAAACAACAAAATACGTACAAATACATTTATATTTCTAGGTATAATTCCCGGTGAAACGATCGCCGAAACCAAAAACTGTTCCGGCACAATTTCCAAAAGTACCCAAGGAACCAGTTGGACAGTAAAGGGTCCCTCATGTCACGACATCAATATTTTATGCGACATCTCACTCGCTATATAGAATCAATCATTCTTTGCTTACTTTATATTCAGAGGAGTTTTTTTGGTATATTTTCCTTATGCAAAATTCAGGATGGTCCGTGATAGCTATTGGATGGTTGATGCGATAAAACGCTCCAGAAAAAGGATGTCGCTACGCTTGGATAGCTATAGCACAATGCAGTATGTGTTGTATAGTGTAGTACCTAAGTTAGATTGTATGATGCCAGTTAGGTGTACAATGCGACGAATATCTTAAGAAAGAGAGCCGTTTACACGAGGGTGCTTTATTTTCATGATTATTAAATTATGAAATAATAATTAATTATTATCATGTATATAAGCTTAGCTTATTTATATACTGTGATATTGCACTCCAAAATGTATGGAAGGCTTTTGCATAGTTTTTACTCGGTGACACGTCTATAAATATTTCTCAAACTTACTTATTAGTAAATAAAAAAGTTCACATAACTGAAACAAACTATGTTGCCAGTCTTGATTAAAAATTAACGCTATTACCTTTATTGGGTGCAAATTGATACACATGGCAACAATTATCCGTTACGGTGGGAATTAATTGTAGCGAGGAATTCCCGGGGGATCGACGCTCATGTCTGCTCATGTGATTTAGTTTGGAGGGTTTGTAGTTAGGGACCGGTGTATAACTAAAGTTAGTTATACTTTGGGGCTAACTTGACGGGATATTGCGAAATGTAGTCACTGAAATACAGCCGTGGTGGCCTAGTGGTTTGTCCTAAGGCCTCAAGCAGCCGTGAGTTCACATCCGGACTCGCACTCGAAAAAATCCCGAATTCGATGTTGCCTAACTGGAAAAGGTAACAATGAAGCGATAAAATCGCCTATTTTTACGATCAAAATTGTCCAAGATTTATAAAATTCCTTTAGTAGAAATGGATGTAAATACTCATAGCAAATCTTTGCTCCAACTATCGTAAAGGCGTTATGGGATACTCTTACAAAATTAAGATCTAATAGTGAGTTTGCTCTTAATTTTTTTACAGGCATTTGCATATACGAGAGATTTATACTCTGATGATTTTAGACACTATTTTTTCTAAAATCGCACTTAAAAGTAATTTAAATAAATTAAGAGTATTTTTTTCAAATAAATCACAACAAAAATCATATTGAAATTAAAATTAAATTACAAAGAAATTGCAACAAAAAATAAAAATAATAGTAAATATAATTTAATCCATCAAAGAAAATAAAAGACTCAAAAAATAATCATATGAAATGAATTAAGTCAAACAAAATTAAATTAAAATTAAATGTACAATAGTCAATATTCGTTATTCGTCACTTCACTAATACAAGCGAGTGCCAATGCCAAGTACATATTAATTAAATGTTCTGGAGCATGCCATTGCTCGACTCACTTACCTACTCTTTTACCAAAAGACCATAATCGCATAATCTCAAAAAAGTCATAAACCCCATTAAACATAGCTTAAGAACCACCGGAAGGAGATTCGCTTTTACGTAAAAAAAAATCGGTCCATGTGTTAGAGAGCTACGATGCCACAGAAAGACAGACAGACTTTAGTGTCACACTTATAACATCCCTCTTCTTGTGTCGGCTAGGGGGGTTAAAAAACTCAGGGAGCACTCCGAGCACTCTTGTACTAGTTTATTTTTTTTAACTGTTCTTATTCTATCACGGCACATAAGACCCTACAAATAAAAAGCGTAGCTATGCCATTTAGCTAAATGTCTTAACAAAAATTATCAGAATGACTTTCACTTTGATCCACAGAAGTCAAAGTAAAACGTAAAACTCAATTCCGCTACAGATATATTTTCCCCTAATTGATGGACTCAGCATCGCGTGCCGCGCGCCATCTAGCGAACTAAGCAAGATTTACCGCGCGGGAGATTCGTTACTGCCAAGTTGCCACATTGATTTGTTGCTGGCAACTTTTATTGCCAATTAAAAAGCGGTTACGTTCAAATAATTGGAGTTCGATGGGGGCGTTCAATTGTTTAGGTTCGTCACGCAAGCTGTTTGATCGTGGTTAGACTAATTTAGAATAAGTAGAAAAGAATTGTTGCAAAATACACATACTACACAGAGACAATTTAAGAAAAGTAGATACGAAATCGCGAAGTTCAGCTCAGTATAATATTGGCCAATATTCATTAGTTGGCCAGTATTTTTTTACGTAGACTTTACCCGCGGCATCACACGCGTTGGTAATCCATTAAATCCGGCTGCTGGACGGAAATTCCGGGATATTTATTACTAAATTCTCATAGGATTTCTCAGAAATCATATCGTGGACTTCATTAACATTGTAAAACACCCACGCCCGTGTCTCCTACCTAATCCTAACGCCTAATCCTAACCTAATCCGAATGGTTGTAATTTAACGCGCTAATTACAAAAGTTTACGTTGGGAGTAGATCTCTTGTTTTTTTTCTTAATTTTCTGCACAACTTTTGTTGACTACGATCATACAGATGAGCTCTACTATAACACTCAATGTATAAATCTGGTTAATTTCAAAGTTCCAGTGGTCAATCATTTCATTTTTTAGGCAACTAAGGCAAATCAAAACACGTAAAGAACTCTTTTATATGACACTTTTTTTGACTACCAGAGCTTTCAGAAAGACCATCAATGTCATGAAGAATGCATCGCTAGAAAATTGACAGAAAGTCATATTTTTTAAAATAATATAATATTTACAATTATTATAAATATGATTTATTCCTTTTTTTATATTTTGTTTTTTTCTTATTGTATATGTTTTTTAAACGTTATTTACCTATATTATTTTATTAATTTTGATTTTTTGTCATTTTCTTTAATTATTAGTTTAAGTTTTAATTTATTATTATTATAGTGTACATTACAATTATCTAAAATAACAAAGCTAGCAAAACTAAATAAGTTAAAAAAGATGATTAAAGAAAAAAAATCAAGGTTGCATGACTTGAAAACTTGTCTAAACATCTTAGATTGCTGATGATGGTATGTGTATAGCCAACTAACTAAATTTACCTAAGTAACTTATACCTAAATAGCGATTGAACACAAACTAATCGGAAATAAAAGTTGCTGCGTACACTCTGTGCCATTCCCAGCCACATAAGTCTTCGGCAATAACTATCGCCCTGCAGCCTGCAGCCATTATGCAAACTGCTGAAGTAATGGGTTGCCTTTACGACGAGCCTACTGAAGTTGTAACCAAGCGCGGGTAGGGTAAAAGTATTGGGGAGTACCAAGAGAGTACTGACTAGGATGTCGGTATTGGACTAGACTAAGAACGATGATAAATCACCTGAAATCAAAACATATGTCTGTAAATAATGCTACAGCTGAGTAATCGGGTGTTTCGTTGTTGGTAGTACGTTGATGTTGACACTGACCAACATGGAGTTATATCTTCTACTTACCTTTCATTATTATGATGGTCTTTAACGGTATCAGTTACCAATTTTTATAATCCAGTAATTGATAGCGGTCATAATGTCGGCGGCCGAGCGTAAAATACGCCAGATCACGAAATTCCCAGTCATATCGTGAAATGGCGCCATTTCATGAATTGGCTAAGGGACATCCGCCATATCGTTAAAAACTCATCGTTTAACCATTTGCCTAGTGAAGTTTAGGCAGATTATGAAATTCCTAGGCATATCATGAAACGTCGCCATATTGGTTATGGCACTTCGCCGCCCGCTGCCGCGGCATGCTCGCTTCGCACGCTCGGCTGTGCTCACATTTCATACTAACCACTCCTCGCTTGGCTTTTCGTACTTAATTTTTTCTTTTTTTCATTATATCACGATGTGCCCGATGTAGAGCTAGGAATATCGACGAATCATCATCATCATCCCAGCCTATATACGTCCCACTGCTGGGCACAGGCCTCCTCTCAGAATGAGAGGGCTTGGGCCATAGTTCCCACGCGGGCCCAGTGCGGATTGGGAACTTCACACGCACCATTGAATTGCTTCTCAAGTTTGTGCAGGTTTCCTCACGATGTTTTCCTTCACCGCAAAGCTCGTGGTAAATTTCAAATGTAATTCCGCACATGAATTTTGATAAACTTAGAGGTGCGAGCCGGGGTTTGAACCCACGACCCTCTACTTAAGAGGCGATAGGTCAAACCACTAGGCCACCACGGCTTCCGATATCGACGAATGCGTTGCTATAATCGATCTGCCGTATTGTTTCTCAGGCACATCGTGATATGCCTGGCCAACTTTTAGGCATATCTTGAAATGGCGCCTAGGAATTTCGTGATCTGGCGGATTTTACAGTTGCCCGCTCTTTTTTTCTGTGATAGTTTTTGAAATTGACGTAAGATTCTCTTAAGATCTTAGACCAAAAACATAGAGGTATGCGCCCATGTTTGAACCCTTTTGGGAGGACCGTCAAACCATAAGGTTACCACGGCTTACCTCACCTCTACCTCTAACCAATTTGGCCAGTACGCGTCGATACTCGATCGCCTCAGAATCGCCCCCTCCAAACCGCATCTATAACCGTTCGACAATTATCGCCAGCTTCACGACACCCGCGGGCACCGTCACGGAACCGTCGCACGGCACCGTTAAACTGAATGTAAATTTATTTTTATTTGTCGTACCGCGTAAACGTGGTCGGCCATTACGGGAATTGCTTTCGATTTGGTAGGCCAGAGTTTACGGTAGCTTTTTTATTGCATCCGTATATCAAAACACATTTAAAACGGAAGTCTTTACATATTGGAGTTTTTGGGTTGTTTAATTGGCAACGCGTGGAGTGAAAGTTCAAACGTGCTGGCGGTGCCAATTTGAGTGACACATGGATTGATCAAAACGATCGATTAAAAAACCATTAATTAGATATTAAGTCGATAGCGTTGTTTTGCAATACAATGTCAACTTCAAAATATTTTCTAAGGGTTGACATTGTATTTCAGAATTAATCAGGATTAACACGCTTTTGCAAAACAGCGTCCAATTAACGACGACAAATTTAGAAACCATTAAAAAAAACATTTCGAAATACATAGTTTCAAATCTTTAATACCTATTGAAGTTATTGGATCTAGTACCTATTTAATATCGTAATAAGAAGACTGCAACATGAAAACAGAGCAAGGTTTTTTGAATGAGACAAACATTGCGTTGTTTACAAAAGACAAAAGAATAATTCGAAATGAAAGACGTCGACAACACTGGGTTTTGCCACGTTTTGCCAACGAGAACAGAAAATAAAATAAAACCCAAAGACAATCATGTTTTCCGCAACGTGCGCCAAAACAGCTGTTTACACGAAACTAAATGAGGCGTCCAATAATACACATATTACATACGTAACATGCTTTACGACCCTTTCAAGTCCCAAGTTCAAATTTACCGTTTCATTTAGCAGAAAACGTCAATATTTGAATAAGACGCCCCAAAAAGTACAACTATAATAATCTCGTTACTAACGGCACAATGAACTTTTATAAATAAAAATTCAATCAAGAGGACCTAGGCTCAACCATTGTGCCGCAAATGTCAAAAAAAAACGAACAAACTCAAACTAAAGTGAACTCAATACTACGAGCAATAAGGTCATCTTCCGTCGCGCAAAAATAATTGAGATTTTAAAAAGGGAACCTCTATTCCATTGTCATCTAAAACTGCTCTAGCATTGAAAATTGCACCCAAACTTTTTACTGTAAAGGTTGATGTTCAAATGTTTTTAGAGCGTACACTAGGGGTGTGCAAAGCCGTAGGCCTATTTGTGTCGGTTTCACACTTACAACAATAGTGTCATGATTCGTGATCCGGGATTATGCGGGACAATCCCGGGATTAGGTCGCGTTGCGGGAAACAAATGGTTTCGGACTAACAAGTGTGCATCGCTAATGGGGCTCCAGTTTCACAGTTTTTGTGTTGTAGGTAAATTGCGGTTTGTGTAGATACCGATTTGTTCAATAGAGTATTAGGAAGTATGAAAAAACGGAGATGCACAGCAACAGCGCTGACAGTACCATCTTGGGGGTTAACACTCGAGAGCCGCCAAAAAGGTTTAATGAAAGCAGACAGAGATGATGCTGACATTTAAGGTCTAACTGGCCGAAATTACCCGACCGAAGTTTGGCGTCATTGGGCAATGCCGTTTCAAGAACTAGCAACACAATAGGTAGCCGAAAATAATAGTTATCACGTCAGGCCTAAACCGAACTTCTCGGTGGCTGCAGCGGTGGCTTCCTGGCGGCTCTCTTCTACGACTGATCACTTCAAAACGTGATCTTGTTGCCAGTATTTGAATCAATCAGCATTGTAGGCGTGATCAAGCTGAAATTTAGTAGCGTAATTTCCATACTTCTTGTGAGTCATATCAGCAGAATTACGTGGGAACGGAACGTGTAATCAACCACGGGACATCAGTTGCGTTTTTACTGGAAATGTGTAGTTAGGCGGTAAACGCACGGAGCAGTGCGGCGTCACCTGCCGCGGCGGCTGACGAATCGCTCGATAACATAGAGAAGCTAATAATATGCCGGTGGTAGCATCGATAACGTCAATTAAGACATATAAATAATTTTATTCGACATCAAATAGTGCACTAACTCTTAAATGCGATGTCGAAAAGGAATAGGAGAGAATTTGCTAATATATCGGCTAAAACAATGACTAAAACGACGAAAATACTGGGTTCATCCATTTTTAAGATGTTGGGAAAGCCACGTGTGTGCAGTGCAACTAATTGGCGTGGCGCACCGAGCGAATGAGCGGCAAAGTTGTATGCGTCGCTGCTTCGCGCGGAGGAAAACACACTCGTCACCACTGTTAAGTCCCGGATTTACGAGATATTAGGGTTTTTTTCAAAGGAAAGGCCGTTTCCTGACTATCACCATTTAATCATCATGTTTCAAACAAGTGGGATAGCCATTTTGCTATATTTATGATTTAGAACTACCCGCAAATCACTTACACAACAGCACCGTATGCCTGCTCACAGCGGATAACCTACATCGTGATACCTAACCAACAAAAAGATGGAAAACCCCGACCGAAAAACGACTCAAAAACGGCTGAAGCGATTTTGATGAAACATGTCTAAGAACCATTACTAAAAAAACCTGCTTTCAAGTAAAAAGACAGACATAGCGGTCATAACACCCCTTTTTTGCGTCGGGGGTTGAAAATTTCACTCCGCTCGACCGCGTATCGTCGCGGCAGGCGGCGCAACACTGCTCCGTGTGTTCTTCGCCTTGGGCCTGAATCACCTGAGACCTGTAGTGTGTAGTCGGAAACCGTGCAAACCTGTAGCGCAAGTTGAAATTAATTTAATTTCATTTTTTCTATTCATTAATTTGAGCGTCCCATCATCAGATACAAGGAGCCAAAACATTTGACTAACGATGCGTGATCATGTCTGTGGAATTATATTTTTAAGTCCATTCCCTACTACTAAACTTGGTCGTTGGCTGAAAGACGTTCACTGCTGGACATAGGGTTCCTATTATCAAAAACCAGCCAAGAGCGTGTCGGATACACCCGCGCAGTAGGGTTTCGTAGCCATTACAAAAAAAAAGAAGTAATATTTTTCTAAGGATTTTGTATTTTGAACGGAATATTCCAAGTTTAGGTATATTTTATACCTTAGGCCAATGACATTTAAACCAGGACGCACATTGCCGAACAAAATCCCCTTCAAAGAATATCAGAACTATTGATTTGTTTGCGTGACAAATAAAATCATCTCACACAAAATAATTAAAATAATACGAGACGAAATTTGAACCTAGTCTTTATTCTATTACGGGCGAATTTCGCTAGCGCCAAAACTCCACAACGCTTGACACTTGAAAACAACATACTGAGAAAAAAGAAGGCCAATTTTACCAAAGTGGCAGGCGAGCATTCTACCAACCTATCTACCTACTATCGACCTACCGATCGACCTATCGACCAACCTATCGACCTAACCTATCCCGGTGATCTGAACCAGTGATTTTAGGCCAGTGATTCAAAGTGGCGCTCATTTGGCTCGGACATATTTGGGCGCGCGATTGTGAATCTACAGGTATAATTCATCAAAGCCTTAGACTAAAACTCTTAAACTACTAATAATTCTCAAGAAAACTCAACCGTTATGGTTTTGCTTGTAAGTTTGACATGATTACTACCAACCTGATTTTTTTCTCATTTTTCCACCCACCTGTTTAGATTTTAGAGGGGGGAGGACGCTCGATTTTAATGAAAATTTGCACTTTAAAGTTGAATATTTTGCAAACAAATCACTGAATCGAAAAATTGTTTTAGCAACCTGGTTTTAAGAGACCTATCCAATGACACCCTATACTACAAGGTTGGAGGAGAAAAAAAAATCACCCCCACTTTACGTCTATGGTAAACTAAGCTACTTTTGTTTTGCAACATTTTCAAAAAACTTAAATTTAGATCATTATTTACCTTCAACTTAAATCACTAGATCAGTAAATTATATTCTGCAGAAAGTAAAGGCTACATGGGTTCAGTAACAGGCTACATCTACGTAACAAACAAATTAACTCCAAAAGCCTATATATACGCACGTACACCTGTATACACTATATGTATGGATTAAACGCGCACTCATTACATTGTGCTCACCCTGATCCCTTACACAGACCGTATATCGTTTACACAAGGTTCATTTTTGTTTACATTCCAGTCCTATTAATCAGTCTAAGCGGGTGACAATGGGATTAAAAGCCATTGTATCTGCTTTAAAGCGATCGTGGTTCGTAAATGGGAGGTTGTATGAGCTCTGTTTGGGTGTAAATAGATTTTGTTGTACAAGTATATCACAAATGATTCTGAAATTTCAGCCAGTGCCTGGGCAAGTCGAACCATGTAAAAGTATTTTTGTAAATATTTTGAATGGAGAGTAATTTGAATTTTCATTCTATTTGGCTGTCAGTGGCTGATAGACGCAAGTCTTTTGCCGCGTGCCTTCGTACTTAAAAATAAAACGGCTACCCAAATAACGTTCGAATAGTAGAGACTTTTACCAAGACTGCAGTTGATTTGTTCTTCTGTGCAGCATTACGTCTAGAGAACAATCAATGAAATAACATTCCTCTATGAAACCGACTTCGATATAATGACGCTTGATAATTTAGTCCTAAAGCAGTAAAACTCCGCACCGCCGCTAAAGCTAGTTTTTACAGCGAATAAAGTCCGTAATTAAAACTACGTCTGGTTCAATATGTACTTTATATTATAATTTTTCACAATTGTCAGACACATTGCTTTTAAATTATTTACATAAGTGTTTTAACGCAATATGCCTCCGCTGACCACACCGCTACTCAAAATATGGAGATAGTGCGGAATCGCAGTGAGGTGCCGTAAGCGTCACGACTCACGAATATTATCGCATGTCTTCCACACCGCTACTCAAAGTATGCTGACGGTGCGGTGCATACGCATCGTCAGCGTATTTTGAGCAGCGGTGTGGCCGCTCCTTAACGTGATTGTGATCACCTCCTCGATCATATGTAAATAAAAGAGTAATAACAAATATCGCGGGACACTTGACACTAATTGACCTAGTCTCAAAGTAGGTAAGCAAAGCTTGTGTTATGGATACAAGGCAAGGGATAAGCGTATTTAAATAGATAGATACATACATATAGTAATTAAATATCTAAAATCAAAATCTCTGTATAACTGTGTTTTCTGTACCGCTTCCTACGTCGTGTTGGTCTAAAGAATTGTATTGTATTATGTTGTAAATATCTGTCAAACACCCAAGAATGGAGAACAGTTCGTATTTTTCATACAATCATCTGCACATCAAATTTATTCGTGTTAGTTCTCATTTACCTTTGAAATTATATTTCCATATTCGAATCACAAACATACAAAAACACTTTCCGAACAATATATCCTATCCCGCCTCCCAAAATATAAACATGGAAAAAACATTCTAAATTCTAATTTCGCGAACATTACCTCCCTACGGGTTATTTATGATCGTACACTGGGCTATGTAATAATCTGAGCCAGGATTTAATTTGTCGGACTGATTCCACGTGCGATAAAGACGGAGCATACAAACCGCACCCCGGGAGAAAGAGATGCAGATACCGCCTGTCGGGTTGTAATGAAATATTGGACGATACTTTTCTCTTAGGTGGGATTTGTTTAGCAACAGTGGACCTTTTTAAATTCGCTTAATTAGAGATGTAGGGTTAATCGAGTTTGTGTGAGACTAAAGTTTGTGCTGGTTTGAGTGCGGGGAAACAATTAGCTGGTTAAAAGAAAGTCATAAATAGAAATAGAAATATATTTATTCATGCCATTCACACCTTAAAATAAAAACAATAAAAATACATAATAACAATATCGACGGTAAAAAGCAATCTTGCTGTAAACCACACCCTTCACAAATTTTTTTTATTTCATATTTAGAATCAGAAAAAAATTCTGCGTCGAATGGTCCTATTCTCGTGGCTCTACGACCTCTAGAAGTTTTTGTACAGCATTTCAGTTTACCCTATTTTTTCAAAAAGACAACTGAATACTTGCTGTAAATAGCACGAAAAACAGCACTTTTTTATCATTTGGAATTTACACCAATTTCACTTTTGCAAATAATATGATCTTTGTAGTTACAACGCAACTCACTACTCAACACATGTTGAGTAGTGCGGGTTACAGCATAATTGCATATAACATTTAAGTAACGTACCGTGTTTACTACATTTATTAGGTACTAAACTTTTGATCATCGTAGTTTACTACATTCTAAACAAATATGGTATTATATACAATGACTAGTTACGCCAAATTGAAAACACTAAGTTTTACGAAATTTGCTATTTATGCCCTTTTCAATACAGTAGTCGTCTATTGATCATGCGCATTTACTGCATTTGAAACACGCGCTCGCGCCGATTTGACCGCGGCTTACAGCATGTCGTTCAGTTACTCCGCGACGAATTTGAAAGTAAACAATAAAGCAAAGGATGTTTTAGCGGGTTCAGACGAAGAAGACGTAGATAAAATAGAAAATGATGAATAATTTATTAAATCAGGTGCTACTTTGCGGAGGTCCATTTTAATGAACACACATGAATCAATGTTCATATTATTATGAAAGAGGATGAGGGCTTGGGTTTTTGCATGAAAATATAATAAGTAAGTAATTTATGTGTCGCACATGCTTAGCTGTCTTGCACGTGTTTTCGCGGGGTAGCAAGGTAATTAAATTAAGTTCAGAAAATGATGATGCAATTGAATAAATCTTAAAAATAATTAAGACACTAAAAATACCGATAGGTACTTATTATTATTTAAATGAATGCTGTTATTCTTTCACTAGATTTTATGTACAACTAAATAGCAGTAGAGTATTTCCGGCGATTCAGCGTCTATTGTTACCTAACTAGGTGTCAGAAATGTTATAATTTTTGATCTCGTTTAGTAATTTAGAATTGTTTTATGTTCTGAAACATTTTAAAATGACGTTAATTAAATGTCACTCCATACTTACATCGTTTTAATTTTACTATCCTTTCTTATCTTCTTACATTTAAAACAATTAAGTGCACCTTGTTACATAGATTTTTTTTCATTTACGTCAAAATTGATACAAATGAATAATTGTGATAAGTAATAACAGCAGTTTTGCTTTAAAGTAAAATACTTGTTTTGGAGCCGCCCATACAGTTATCTCCTTCATTTACAGCATATTTGCGTTATAGAAAAAAAAGTGTTAATGCTGTAACCCACACAAACATAGACTAAAACTAACTTCTAGTTAGTTTTTGCTATTCGACTTGATAAACAATCAAAAAAGGCATTCTTATTCTAAAAATGACATTTATAGGATTAATAGTTTAGGAGATATGATTTTTTTTCCAAAATCTCAAAAGTTTTTGGGCTCTGGTGAACACTTTGGATTTTGCGGGTTACAGCAGGATTGCTTTTTACCGTCGATATGCGTAAGCACGAAACATCAGTTTCCAGCCATTAAGCGACCCACTGTTGGGCACAGGTCTCCTCTTAGGGAGCAACCATGAACTACGTCGCATATTTAGAGGGGGGACGGGTCAGGCGGCTTGTGACACAGGATCAAAATAATTGCGATGCATCTAGGTGTGATACCGGGAAGGGGAGTTAAAAGTGGTCAAAATCGGTGTGGGGCGTTTTCGTGTAAAGATGTCCCTTTATTTATTTATTTTCACTTTTAGAAAAATATGGCTTTTCCTACTCTACTAAAAAAACGTAACAAAACTGACATTTCTTTGGGGACATGTTTTAAGCTATCGTAATCGACTGTGCTCTTGATTCTGAGTAGGAAAAGCCATATTTTTTCTAAAGGTGAAAAAAAAGGGACATCTGTCACGAAAATGCCCTGTGACGTACTTTATGGATAGAGCTTGAGCGGTGAGTCTTAGGTGAGCCTAATGGAGACTGTTGTACCACTACCATGAGTTTACAGTGATCGTACTCGATAGCGACATGGCGTAAATTATTTGTATGGAGAATTGTAGAGCGCCTCTACAAATAAGTTACGCCGTCGCTATCGAGTACGGCCACTGTAACCTCATGGTAGTGGTACTGGAGAGTTCACATAGTTATCATGCAGAACAATAAAGCCGTTATTCCAAATAAAACAATACGTATGCCATAGACCAAACTATCACAAACATTACACAAAATGGTATACGTTATGCCAATTAAATTTATGGAAAGTGTAAACCGATTTCATCAAAATTCTTGTATAAACACCCGCTGAAACGAATCAATAACACATTTATTTATAATTCGTATCTTTTAAGTAGACGTCTAATCAGTTTTTCCACCAAAATTCACTTGATTTCAATATTTCATTTTCAATTGAAAAATATGCGTCAAATTCTGACTTTATTTCTTGAATGAAACTCGTTTATAATCTGTAGTAGCATAGACTAGCGTAGAGATGGTGGAAAATATGACATTTTTAAAATCGATTAATACACGATTGAATAAGCGATTATTATTCGTTTACTTTAAAATTTAATTTAATAAAAGTTTTGAATGAAAGTAGAGCCACATAAGAAGACTATCCCCATAAAAAATATTTATTTTTTATTTTCGAGGTTCAAAGTTTTTTCACTTGTATCGTATTATTGTTAATAAGCCTTGAATTTTGAAATAGTATATAAATATTAGACCATTAGACCGTGCGTGATTATAAGACCGCGCGACCGTGCGGAGTGGCGATTACTCCACCGACAAGAGCATAGCTCTTAAATTTAAGTAGAAGAAGATATAAATATTATTATTATTATTATTAAATAATAAAAAGTACTCAGTAAACTTAAAATTGGTGCAATTATTTTTAACACCATGACTGCTCGGTCTACCTAAGTACTTATGTCCTGCTCCAGTACGTAACCTAACAAGTGGCCGCTCCTAACCCTAGCGTCCCCAAATTCAAATATGGCGCTGGATTTCGGGCGGCGTTCTTGCGCGCGCGACGCAATAAATTATGTCCCTGATTTATTGCATCGAATTCTCGTCGGCAATTAGTGCGTGCCATGAGGCCCGGTAGTACGGCATTTAACCATCGGTTAAAGTTTGAAGTTTACGAGCTCACGTGGTTAAATTCTAATTCGAAATACCTCATTTATTTCACTTGATTTCAGGTACAAATTACAGTACAAAAAATACCAAACAAGGCATGCGAAACTTAATAAATAAGTGAAGGAAGACAACGATATAATTGTACTTATTTAGAAATTCCTGTACACTATTAAAATGAATATTTGGGTTGTTCCAATTCAATACTATACTACATTACGATTGTTTTTTATTGTGTCAGGTGGTTTATTAAGGATTTTACACATATTATTTATATGTTTAAAAGAAAAATGAACATTTTTAATACAAGTTGTTTTTATGTGTTGTTTTACTTTTGATTTATTTTTATTATAATTTAACCGTCGCTTACACTGTTGTTCGAGTTGGAGAGTAAGACAGCCGGTGAAATTTCTGGCACTTGAGGTATCCCATCTTTCGCTTCTAGGTTGGTAACGCATCTGCAATACTCCTGCGGCCCTGGTGTTGCAGATGTTTATGGGCGGTTGTGATCTCTTACCATCAGGAGACCCACTTGCTCGATTGCCATCCATTCGAATAAAAAAAAACCTACAATTATGTCTAAATTTGAAGTCAATACGCCTTTCGAGGTGGTGTGTTCCCACTAGTTAGTTAGTATAGGGTTCTATAAGTTTTGACTCATATTAACACAAGGTAAATAACCGTTTACATAACCGATGCTTATTTAATATTTATATTGTAAAAAAAAGCCTAGTGGTTTGACCTATGGCTTCTCCAGCAGAGGATCGTGGGTTCAAACGCGGGCTCGTATTTCTATTTTCTACGAAATTTGAAAATTCAAAAAAAGTGAAGGAAAACATAGTGAAAAAACCCGCAGAACACTTTATACTGCACTTTGCACTTTGTGCTTTAGAGCACTTTATACTGTTCGATGTTATTTTTTATTCTTTCCATCTAATGTATTTTTTATGTCTATCGAATATGTATAAATAAATGTTTCTCTTTCTCTCTCTCTCTCTCTCTCTCAGAAATCTGCGAAACGCTTCAATGATCTGTGGTTCCCAGTCGGCAATGAGCCCGTCCAAAAAGCGAGAAAAACTTAAGAGCTATATTTTTTTTGACTGTAATAAATCGAACAATAACGCTATGTACAAATTGCGTTCAGAAGAACCAGCGTCATCTGGCGTCACAAAACGGTACTAAACAAACTAACTGTAACATCAGATGGTTCGCCCGTGCCACCGGCCCCGCGGATTATCGGAGATTGAGTGTAATCGGGCCGCGTCCCATTAATAACCGGCCGGTTAATTCAAGTCCTAGTTGCGCGATATTTCAATAATGGCAATGAATGGGTTAACTTGTGTTTATTGAGTGGTGGGTACAATGTATAGATATAATGCAGCTATCTACTCGTAAATATTTGACTTAAGGTAACATCCGCTTAGCTACCCGCCTGAATTTAAAGTTTTTACATATCTTATGTAGATACATACATACGTATATTCCCTTTATTTTATACAAAATATATAAAAATATAAGTACCTATATTATGCTTCTAGTACGATGGAACGTTATTTAAACAATAAAGTTCGTAATTCAAGTCCAGGGTGAATGAGCATTTACTAGGCAAGCGTGCTCCATCGTAGGCCTCATCTTCGCTTTCCATCAGGCGTGATTGTGGCCAAACGCAAGCCTATATTGTATATAAAAAAAAAAAAAACTCTTTAATTTTCTCTAGTAATATTTCAAAAATGTACCTGTGCCTTGATCGATTTTGATTTTAGAGTAGTGTTTTTCAGTTTAAAAATAAAGTAAACAATTGTTAGAGATAGGAAACTGTTTATTTTACTTTTAGAAATGAACGACTATTCGTTACACAATAACGTATCATAAGTTTTCAGAGAGAGGTCATTCAGATAGAAGATGGCCTTATGCCTTAATCACACGTACCGAGCAAACACGTGCTCTCGGCCGAGAACTTGTACTTATAGTTGTACGGCCGAGACTGTAGTACTGTCTCGGCCGTTTACTCGATACGAGCGATCAAGGCAATAAAGATAATTAAATTACAAATAAAGGATTAACTTAAATACATTTTTAAAAAGGGACTGTACCTCAATTTAAAGATCATGTTTAAAATAAGAATAGAAAACAAAAGATGGAGCTAGTATTATAGTAAGCAATTAACATAACGACCAAACAGAAGGAGTAAATGTACTTTGCGCCTTGTTATTGAGATTCCATGGCCAAAATCATTAGTTATACAATTTCGGTAAATCCCCTCAGTCTTCGAAAAGCAAACTTAACTAAACATTCGTGAATACTCAATAATAAATATGTGTAAAAAGTATTGTCACTAGTTTTTCTTCCGACATAAAAATTACTTAACATCTTACATCACACACCATTGCTTCTCTGTACCACTACCATGAGTTTACAGTGACCGTACTCGATAGCGACGGCGTAAATTATTTGTAGAGGCGCTGTACAATTGTCCATACAAATGATTTACGCCGTCGCTATCGAGTACGGTCACTGTAAACTCATGGTAGTGGTATAGAGGTCTTTTTCTTTACCATTATTATCATCGTCAACATCACCTTAGAAAACCACAATGAACGACAAATTTCCACTTGTATTCACCTGTTCCCAACTACTCTCACAATGTCGTCAGTCCATCTAGTGGGTGACCAACCAATGCTTTGTCTTCCGGTTTGTGATCGCCACACGAAGACTTTTTTCCCCAACTGTTATCTCTATGGTTTACCGTCACTGTTAACCATGGTAAATCTCTATTGTAATTTCGCACATACATTACGAAAAATCTACTATATAAAAATAAGTCGGGTTTTCCTTCCTATATCTCCAGAACGCAAGAAAAGATTTCAAAGGTTTTGCATTCGTTGAAAAGGTCTCGGGCTCCGTGCGGTTTATAGCAAAGAAAATTCCGAATACCGCGCGGGCGGAGCCGCGGGCAAAAGCTAGTTCAGAGATAAAATGTCTTACTTGAAAGGTCATTTGTGCATCAGTCCAACCACTATAAGGTACCATGGCTTTTTCTGCTTTGACGTTTGCCTCAGTCAAAAACCTGCTAAAAGATTGTGCAAGTGTATGTATATTTTATACGTATCAAAATCTAAAAAAGACACGTCGATGGGAGAAATCCTTTCGTCGGTATTAGCCCGACGAGCTGGAGGCGTAATGAGATTGCGCTCAGGTGCCCGCGCTGAGTGTATTGCTGGCTGGAGCGCTAAGATGGTATGCACCGTTTTGTTTTTGACTACCGTCAACTTTGAGGTAATATTCAACGGGTCAAACATTTTTTTTAAGAAACTAAAGCCCTTACTCGTAGTGTGTAAAAGATAGTCAAGAATTAAGATCATTTATTAAAACAATATAAAAGGTTCTTCCTGAAGGAAGTTACCGACTTTGAAAAACCTTTTTAAGTAGTTAGTGTTTCAGATTCATATTTTTAGCAAAAGAAGATTACAAAATTAAGTTTTTTTCTATTATATTCTGTGCCAAATTACTTTTTATGCTCTAGTGCACAAAGTAAAACTTACGCCTAAGACCAAAGCAGTGCCAACAGCAGCTAACACTACAAATGTAGGTATAGAATAAAGTTTATTTTAATTTTTCCGTTACTGATTAGGCAATATTACTTTAATATTATTCTTGCTTTTCGGGTGATAGTTTTGTATTTCCTTTTTGTGCAATAAAGAGTATAAACAAACAAACAATATAGTTAGTAAGTAGTATAGTATAATTTTAATTTAGAATGTAGAAATAGAAATACGTGATAAACAAAGCAGTTTAAGTTATAAATGAGCAATATGTAGTCCAATCTTAGTTCCTAGTTAGGCGTCACGTGAAAAAAATCAGCAAATTTTGACGTTCCCCAAAAAAAACTCCCTCTTAGCACCCTGATCGACGCAGTATAAATCATTCGCTGTCGCCTCGTATTGGATTAAGATTTCCTCCATCGGAGGCTTCATCTTGCAGAGTGACAACCCTATTGGCACACCCGCAATTTCCCAAGAGTAACTACTACTATCGCCATAAGCGAATTTCTACCACAATGTTATTACAACAAAGGTTCAAAATACTATAGCACACAAGGTGTGTAGTAATGCTCGCATTATGGGAAGGGTTCACAAGGGGTGCGTTTTCGATTGTTCTAGGGTTAACACATGAAGTGGCTATTGGATAAATAGGTGTTTGGGAAAAAGTTATAATATAGAGACAGGAAACACGGACTTTAATGTAGATCTTCTTCTTTTTCGTCAACCACGACCGCTATCAATCCAACGCTGAGTGTCTGTTCTAATGCATGCCATTCCTATCGGTCTTGTGGCCTTCGCATCCAGTTCTTCCCAGCCATTCCAACAAGATCGTAAATGCGAGTACTCAGATTATCTTTTTGTAATTAATACATTTGATTATGCAGGCAATAATCTGACTACAGTGCAATACGTGACATTCTTTACGAAAATCGCAAATCAATACAATTCATCTTCATCATCATCATACCACCCATAGGACGTCCACTGTTGGACATAGGCCTCCCCCATAGACCTCCAGTTACCTTGTTTGGAAGCGGCTTGCATCCACCGTGAACCTGCGACTTTAACCAGACGTCCTACGCTGCGCTTGCCGATCCGCGGTCTCCACTCAAGAACCTTTCAGCCTCAACGACCATCTGTTCTTCTTGCTATATGGTCAATACAATTAACCAAATACAATTAGCTTTATAAAATAATAGCAATACTTACTAGAAAAACAAAAAAGACGTCTTAATGGTAACCTTGCATGCCTGCTCCTTTGTCAGTCCCTGGATACCATTCTTAGTCATTCTTGGTCATAGTGCACGCTAAGATGTTCTGTCTTGAAGTTCCAATGCCTGCCTTACTGTTCTCTCGTCGGAGCCTGAATATCATTCTTCGTAGAAGTACGCCCTAAGATGATCTATCAATCTCAGTCTTGGAATTTCAATGCTTAGCTTCTGGCTACATTATCAGATCAGCTCGGTGGTAACACATTATTGTTTTATCATCACAACTACGTCAAGTTTCGTGTCAATATCATAATGGGAAGTTGGTGAAAATCAAGTTCAAAGATTCTGTTACATTCTTATATACATAGTTACGAGTAGATACGGGTGAGGCTTATGTAAGCGTGTTAATAATAAAAAAAATGACGGAATAAACAATAGACGGTCCTATCTTCCAGAAGAAACAACATCTTGCCTACATACCTATTTGTCGGATTGTACAGTTGAGAAATGGTAAGAAAAAAGTTAATTTAGATACAAAAAGATCAGGTTCCACCGAGATTTGAACTCGGATCGCTGGATTCAGAGTCCAGAGTGCTCACCATTACACCATGGAACCGCTTAATTACTCATTAAATTATAGCTAGCTAACAAAATGACTACAATTTCGAATACAGATAACAATTGAATAAATACACAATATCCTTTGTTCCTGGGGCTATCATCAATTATAATATGGTGACAGTCATTAAATAGTAACCGAATGACCAGATTATTGTAATAAGCAATCAAGTTCCATGGTGTAATGGTGAGCACTCTGGACTCTGAATCCAGCGATCCGAGTTCAAATCTCGGTGGAACCTACATTTTTCGTAATATTATCTTAATTAGCCTAATACTTTCCGCTTATTCTATTTTAAAAATGTACGTATTTGATTTGTAAATATTTATAATTAATTATTGTCTTCATCTTAAGAACATTGATTCAAACGTAGGCGAAGAATTAAAGCGTAGATAGTGCTCACCATTTATTAATATTGTAGAAGGAAATTTAAGATCGTCATCATCACCAGCCCATGTTCATCCACTGCTGGACATAGGCCTCTCCCATGGCACACCACTGAGCACGATCCCCGGCCACTATCTCATCCAGCTCTTGCCAGCTGCCCTGCGAAGATCATCGCTCCGCCGAGTCTGAGGACGTCCTACGCTACGTTTGCCGATCCGTGGTCTCCACTCAAGAACTCGTCTACCCCAACGGTTACGTTACGGAAGGAAAGATCTTCATAAATAAATAAATAAATAAATATCATGAGACACTTGACACCAATTGACCTAATCCAAAACTAAGCAAAGCTTGTACTATGGATACTAGGCAACGGATAAACATTCTTATATAGATAAATATATACTTAAATACATATTAAACATCCAAGAGCCGAGAACAAACATACGTATAATTTATACAAATCTCTGGCTCGGCCGGGAATTGAACCCGTGACTTCA